>JAWZYV010016768.1:600000-1167905 GCA_038373885.1 Cheiracanthium punctorium | reverse complement strand
AATTCCAGAGGGTTCTTCATAAGCTGCTTCACACACTGCAATAAGCGAAAACGCTTTGGCGTTTGTGAAATTTTCAGAAAAAATTCTTAAACGTGGATCTGAACTGCAAGATTTTTCGAAGCGTGACACGCTTTGCGAAAATGTCCGCAAAGACGCCGCTCATCGAAGCAGAGCGGACTTCGCGCGGAGATAGTAGAGGGTTTCTACAGACTATCAGACAAAAACAGATATTCCGCAGCCGCCATGAATCTACAGCAATTTTTTTGAGCTACAGCAATTTTTTTGATTAAATCTCTCATTTTTTTCTGAAGATTTCTTCTGTATGTTTTATAACTTGAAAGCAATCATAAGAAAGTAAATCTCTTAGAAAGTGCTATTCCATTCTCCTGTATTTTCTTAAACTTTACATTAAATTTTCTGTATTTAAAAATAAAAAAAGTAAGAAAAGAAAATATAAGTATTTTTATTTTTCCAATATCTCTAAAGTATTCGTTTTGTATTGTTGATTCATCAGACGCTTATGCAAGTATATACTTGCATAAGCTATACATCTTTATACATGAAACATTCATGCATTTGTTTCTAATACGATAATTATAAAATAAGATATATAATAGATATTTTTATTTTGTTTCGATGCAGAAATATCGTTTTGTTAATTATTTTTTTATATCCTTTGCGTGGTATAAAAGTTCACACAGGTTTTAAGAAAGTTTGAAATAGTGATGGTTTTTATCTGCCTTATTCTTTTGGTTACGCCTCTTTTAGCAGTAGTTGAAAATACCCTTTTAATTTATAATGAATTTACTTATTCAATGAATCAGACGAATTAGAAATTTGCTATCTAAAATCACTAGCTGTCGAAATTCAGTTTTAAGAAAATTATTTTTGATAAAATTAAAATTTTTAAATATTACTTTGGTAGCTGGTAAATGATGTAAGCTCCTCCCACTTTGAAACATCCCCACCTGAATGATCCAAAAAATAATTAATAATAATAATAATAATTCTTAAATATTATGGATTCAGTATTCGATTTTTATCGCTTCAAGATATCTCTTTCTCTTTTTCCTTAGCGTTTGTAACTACAAATCCCTCCCTTTCAACGTCAAAGGGAAGCGTGTAGCTCAGTCTGCGATGTCTTTTATCTTGCTTTTAATTTCAGATTAACAAATAGACCGTAAGGAAATTCTCGTACGGACATGGAATAATTTTCATGTGTAGCTGTTGTTTTGGGATGTTTGGCTTCATCTAAATGAATGTTCTAAGCTATTGCGGTCTGTAATAAATATTGTTCTTTGAAACTTCACAGATTCTACGGTCAAGACACGAACTCTGGTGGTCAGTAATTTACTTAAAGACGGATAAGAATACCATCCATGTGGGGTCTGGTCTCGAATGTCCTTTTAAAGTACCTGTTATTAATCTGTTTTAAAGAAGTATTAAAGTTATGATGAAATATTCGATTTTTGATCAGAAAATTCAAAACGGTCTTTTAATGAAAGAACTTGAAAAAATTCGAAATTTTCGGAGGTCGATCGTTTATGAAATTCTGTTCTTCAACAATTCTTCGAAAATCATGAGGAACAGGCATATAAAGAAGACATACCTTTTCGGTAACCTGCGCTCCCAGAAGTGGGTCCCATCACCCTATAATCGCCCTGTGCACGAACACACACACACACACACACATAAATAAATAAATAAATATATGTATACATATAAATGCAGGGTGATTCCTCATTATGCCGAAAAACTTCAGAGGGGTAATAGCTGAGCTCATGTGGAGCATAAATTAACATAATAATCGTCTCCAATCTCTAACTGATTTAAAGTTAGAACGGATAGAATTAAAACTATCTGAATCCTTCAATATCGCCCATTTGTGAAGTTAATAAACAATATACACAAAAAAGAATTACATATTAAAAAAAGCGGTGAAAAAATGCAAAATTAAATATTCGTTAAAATACGCCGGGAATCAAACCCAGACCCGCCGTGTGATAGAATGGTTCACTAGCCTCTACACAACCGGGCGGCTTCGCTAAGTTATTGAATCGGCGATTTTGCAAACACTGTCTTAGCTATAAAAAGGCAAAATTTCCAAAAACTTGTCCATTCCAATAGCTTTAAAAGAAGCTAACAATGAACCATATTGGTTCTCTAGTTCAGCTGAAATTAAGCCGAATGTTTGCCATAATCATCGAAATTCACGTTCTTTGAAAGTCAATCTTCATTAGTTCAGCTGCCTCAGCTTAAAATTCACTTCTGACTTTATTCATAAGCATAAGTTTACTGCTTATTTATTACACAGATTAAAAAAAAAAAATTCAGAGCATTATAAATTTATATGCATGCATTAAGTGCATATAAATAGGGTCAAGATCGAAGAATTAAGCACAGAAGGAGGAGGAATGGGCGGAGCCTGATTTTCAAAGAACGCGAAATCCAGTGATAATATCTAATATTTGACTACATTCCCTCTGAACTAAACTACAGATATGTTTCATCGTTAGCAGAACTTAATGCTATTGAAATGAACCATTAGTCAATTTTGTCCATGATAGCTATGATGGTGTTTACAGAATCGCTGATTCAATATTTTGGCGAATGTTTGATTTTGCAGTTTTTCATTATTTCAGTGCTTGTAACGCGCTATTCAATTTAGATATTGTAAAACAATGGATGTTTTTTATAGCATTTTTTGGATTCTTTCTTAATATGTCCATCTTTTGGGGTAGATTGTTTACGAGGGATGTTGTAAGAATTCAGAGATGTCTTTCATTCTATTCTCAATAACTAAAAAGTTTAGAGTTCCAGTCTTAATTATAGAACAGGGTATCTGTTGATTGATGCTCCATATAAGTTCCGCTATTGCCCATCTGAGTTTCCAGTCTAATAAGAAATCAGCCTGTACGTGCATTACGATAATATGCATAGGAGGTTAGACGCAGGGCTCGCGCGTTCTCGCATTTTACGCGTAAATCGATATTTTTTGAAAAAAATGACTCTCACTTTTTGAAACTGCGCGTCAAATTTGACTCGCTAAATATCAGCCGGACAGTTATGCTACTCATGTCTGTAATGTAGTTTATATTAATCGTGCATTGTGGAGAAATCAATATGTAGGTGAAAATTAATAATTACATGAGAAAAGAGGAACGTCTTTATTTTCTCTTTCTTAGATTTAAAAAAAAACTAGTTTTTTTACTTTGACTCGCAGTTTTCCAAAATTGACTCTCACTTTTATTGACTGCGAGTCAACATGACACGACAGATTTTGAAGTCTAGCGCGAGCCATGGTTAGACGAGTGCGTCCGTAGTCGCGCAGGTGCGGCCCTAGGGCACGCAGCGCCCCCTGCAAACGTAAAAAAGGTGACCCATTCTACACTTCTTTCAGACTGAGTTTGAAATGGCGCCCCGATGCGATATTTACCTTGCTTACCGTGTCGGGCCACCCCTGCGTGGTCCAGACCGAAACTGACCTCGGGCTACGTCATTTTAGGATGATCTAAATCAAGCATTGGCATTCTTTGGAAAGTTGCGGGCCAAACATTAGGGTAATAGCGAAGTCGCAGGCCCTATAATTGGGATTTATATGAGATTTTGGTTTATATGGATTTTATAGGAGGTTTTGATATGTTCTTCAGCCGGATTCAAAGCATCCAGCCCACGGGCCGGAGATTGCCTCACCCATCGACCTAGATCCCACGCATAGATAATTATCCGCAATCCCACAACAACAAAAATGAACTTGTTCAAGTGAATATGATGTTCTCGTACGAAAACGTCCAATTAGCTACAGCTACACATTGGGCTCTAGGCTGAGTGGTGGGGTGTAGTGATTACGTTTGTGGTCGGGCTCGATTATATTTGTCTTTCATAAATTTTGCCGTTAGTGCATATTATATTCTATCAATGAAGTAATTGACTTTTATTTATTTATTAGCAGAAATTTCTTTTTTTCCCCCATCCACAACTTTCTCATGAACCATTCCAAACCTATAATGTTCTTTTGAGGTATAATGCAATGTTTAAACAGTTTTTAAACGAATCAAATTACTTCATTGATTCAAAAACTTAAATTGTATCTTTATAAGCTACTAGCCTTAAGAAGCATTCAGAAAAAAAATAAGCAGTTGAAAGTTTAGGTACAGTTTTTAAAAAAAAGTTTTGAAGCAGATTGTACGCCACGGTGTAAAATCAGCGTTCTTCGCCGACGTGCCGGCCTAGACCTCTGCGGCGGCGGCATGGTACAAATGCCCTGCGGCGGCGCAGACCTCTACCAGCGAGAGAAGAGGTGAGGTTGTCTGCGTCTCGGGTCCTGCTGTGGATGTTTTTTCAACCAAGTTTTCGGCGATCTGATTATAAATATTTTTAACATAGCCACCTGTTAACCAAGATGCATTACAATAAATTTTATGTTCTAACCATGGGCTGGAGTATCTGTAACTACGAACCACACTATGAAACAACTAAGGTTTCGTACAAGTCATGGATTCTATTATAACACATTGTTGTGATATTTTCAGGTCACTTTCTTAAGCAAAAGCTGACAAAACAATTGAATATTACAGTGAAAAAGGGTTTTCTGCAAAATGAAGATTTCCTACTTTATTTGAGCTTTGACGTCATGAACATTATTTGGAATATAAAGTTTACTTCTTGTGTTTTTGATATGGTTTAATTATGGATTTAAAAAGAAAAATTCATCTGTAAGTGTTTGAGTAATTTCGTTAAAATCATGTCTCCAATATTTTTTGGCAATGTGGAAACTTATATTCCACAAGAAAATCTATTTCTGTGCATTTATGCACCTCTTCTTTTATCTCTATCTTTCTTTGGTAAAACTTTGTTCCATAATTTAATGGATAGCTTCAAACTTGGCACATCGTAGGAAAATCCAGTTTGAGAAAAAATGCTTTCATCTGAACAATGGAAGATAAGTTATCGTACCCACCGATCAAAATATAACTCAAAAATGCGATTTTTGTTGCTGCATTCTTGACAATTTTCAGTACTTTTACGACCGATCCACCGTAGAAGTGCAAAACCGTTCGCTTTTCGTGACTCTTAAAGTTTAAGAACCCCTAACCCGGTACATTTTTAAAACAATCTTTGGAAAATTAGATCTTACCTAATGTTTCTAAAGCACTCTTTCTTGATCTAGGTTTTACAACAGAGATTAAACATCAGTCTGCAGTCCACATTAGATTCTTCTCGTTTTATTATGAAGTTTTCAATTTTTTGAAGTTTTCGCCTTCCTTTTTTTATTTTTAGGACTCATGGAGGTAGTTTAGAAAGCATTTTACAGATAGCCATGTAAAAATAAGGAGAGGGAAACCCTTTTAGGGACCCTATTAGAAAGTGCACTCTGCGACTGGTAAGAAAAATACACTCATGTCCAAAATTAAGGCCACAGAAATGCTTTTCTCAATAATTCAAAACTGTCCCCAGTAAAATGGATAAAAATTGTATTTTATACATTTTAAATAACTAATAAAACAATGGTAGCTTCTAATTTGGAATAAATGATCTTTAGCGTTAGTTTTGTAGCAAAACTCTGAATTTGACTGTTTAATCATCTGGGATTTTTGCCTGCATTGTTGTGAATATTTTGTTGAAGCCTACAAATTTGTCCGTTTATAGTGAGGATGATTTCTCAAAACTGTTTGATGATCCAGCGAGGTCGAGAGCCATTGGTAGGCTTAAAATTCGGCACTAACAAGAGGAGACTTCATAAGGATTATAAGTGTCTCCGAAAGTGGTATCCAGGTTGCTTAACCAACTCAAAACAAGGGTTGGAAGAACAAGGAGATTGTCACCAAGAAGTCCAGCTAAAACCACCCAACAGCGACTACACCAGCAAAATCTCGTTTATTGGCATTCAGTGCATGACGACCTCGGAAGAAAATGGCTGCAGTACTTTCTAATGATCTGGCTGATATGTCTGATCAAGCAAACAATACACAGATGTGTTGCAAAAGGCTCTTTACACCCGGCGTCCAGTGGTTTGAGCGCAACTCGCACAAGAGACTATTAATCATGAAGCCGAACACACAATTCTTGGAAATAACAAGAATAAGGACATGCTCTTTTTACTGGTAAGTCAAGATTCAGCAAAAAGAGTTATTCTCGGCAAGTCTTCTTCTGCAGGAAAAGCGGAACTCCCTGTCATTTCTCCAACTCAATGGAAATCGACCAATTTGTTACAGAGGAATCCATGTCAGGGGCGGAATCTATTTGGGCAGTCGTACACCGCTACACGACTTTTTATTTGGGTTTTGTCACTTCACAGCAGTACACTCGTGAAATTTTGGTGCAACATTTAACCAGCATATTGCACTTGATGTTAACATTTGGTGCTCTAGTTGAACCATATTTCAGTATCTTATGGAGCCAACGTTTCTAGTACCATGTTTTGCTGAAATTTTGCATCAAAATTTTAAGTGTGTAGGGGATGAGGTCCTTGAAGGCTATATGAGGTTTTCCTGGCGTGCTGTGGACCCGACCTCCCTTTTTATGGACGATAATGTTAGGCAACACAGTACTCGCGTTGTTGATGGTCTTGAAGAAAAGAATATTCGTCTTATGAATTGGCCTGTGGTCTGCGGATCTCAGTCTTATAGGACATGTTTGGGATGGTCATTGCTCAACGTTCACACTCCTTACAGTACCTTTAAAACTTAAAAATTGTGACGACATTAAGGAATCTTAAAGGAATGGGATTTATTATCCCAAAGGTTTCACGCCCTCCTCATAAACAGTATGACGTCTTGTTGTGAAGTTACTATATCATTGCACGGTGGCCATACTTCATATTATATGCTCTTTTCCCGAGATATGATGGATCATGATTTGACTGTTTTTGTTATAACATGTATTTTAAGCTAACAATTCAACTTTTTTGATATTTTTATGCCGCTAGATGCAATTTTTTGTGATAATTTATATCTGTGCCAAATTTTACCACAATAAACCGAATATTTCTTCAGCTATAGCAGATTTTACGTGTGATTTTATATTTACGTCCTCGAAATTCGAGGACAGTCCCCAAATATAGATTTTTTTTTACTTTGTCCCCAAAAATACCTTGACTTCTTGGGGACGCGAAAAGTCCCTAAATTTAAAGATTTGTACTTTTTTCCCTGAAAGTTTCCGTTTAGTTTATTTCTTTCAGAAAAAAATTGAAGAAATAAAGAAAAATAAAACAACTAAAAGCGCCTTCTACTCAGAGAAACAATGAAATTTGATCTGAAAACGTTTGTTGTCATTGTGTGTGTAGCGTGCACAGACATTAAATAAAGTATTCGACTATGAGCCAAATTTCCTATTTCAGTTTTGTTAATGATTAATTACTTTTCATGAAGAAACATGCTTTAAATATGAAATTGACGTATGAAATTTTTCTTGCACTCGTATACTTTTTTTAGAGGGTTTAAAAAGTTTCATGAAATATTATCACAAAATGAGCCAATGTAAAAAGCAATGTCTTCTGAAAAATACAAATACTATGCCAAGAGTTAAATTTTGAATAAATTGCAATATTTGAACATGATGTTCCTTTCATATTTCTGGTTTAAATAAATATCTATAAATGAATGACATACTTCCACTAATTTATTAGAAATAATAATGCACAATTCATATAAAGAGCTATTAGAGTTCATTTTTAAGTATCAAAGTCAGTCAAGATTTAAAGTAGTGGGTATACTGGTATACATGGTAATATGTTGTGTCCTCGAATAAGTCCCCAAAAATATTTTCTAGCTTCCCCAAGTTTTCCTTGGATTCGAGGACAATGCTTGATTTGTCCCCAAATTACTGTTTAGAAATAGGGTCGCCTTAACGTATGGTCACCTTAGGTAGGGAGATGTTGTTGTAAACATGTATATCGGATTTGTGTGTTTGGCTCGAATTCCGCTTATAAATCCTCACCAGAAAGACAACACAAGGGAGGGTGCTCTCCGTGGGGGTCTTTCTAAGTGGTCCTAACCCGTATTTACGCTTGTAAGTTTCGGAGAAAACCACGGATTTGGTAGGAAGAATCTGCACCTAAAGCTCTACCGTACCTTGCAGAATACCAACATACGTTAGCAGCACAGAGTTAGCAGATTGTGAAAAACGTCAATTTGATGTCACTCATCCGAACGTTCACTTAAACGTACGTGGCAGAAATGGCCCCCTGGGATTTTTGAGCAAAGAATTGGGGGAAGGTTGTCCCCAATTCTAAAAAAAAATAGGCGGCACTTTTTATAAATTCAGTGCTTTTCTCAAATAAATTTATACTTGTTCAACAGAAGCATTACTAATATTCAGAAAATGAAGAAAACATGACTGATTTTTTTAATTGCGAAAAAGTATTTCTTATAGTTAAAATTTTGTCCCCAATCGTTGCTTTACATTTTGGGACAAGTTAAAAAAGGAGATTGGCGACTGTCTGGGAAACTGGGAACGTTTAGACTTGTATGGTTTTTGTC
Organism: Cheiracanthium punctorium; assembly: GCA_038373885.1. Taxonomy (NCBI): domain Eukaryota; kingdom Metazoa; phylum Arthropoda; class Arachnida; order Araneae; family Cheiracanthiidae; genus Cheiracanthium; species Cheiracanthium punctorium. Next base: position 1,159,425 of record JAWZYV010016768.1, on the reverse strand, counting down.
ACCTTATTTTTTTCCGGATTCATTGCACAATCGGTCTTTTTGTTTCATGTGTTCTGGTCCGAAAGTAGTCTTTTTCTTCATTTTCGTCTGGATTTGATAGTAACAAATTGTTATGAGTCCGGATTTGTTCCAAAATCTGTTCTTATACTGATGTTGTTCTGAAATTTGTCAAAACATAATGCTTCGACATTATAAAAAATAATTTTCATCCATGAAGCTTGTATTCCATTTTTAAACAATAACTTAATATTTACCATGTTAAATTATTCCGAAACATTTTCATAAATTAAAATCTATTTAGATGTTACTTTTTTTTTTCTTGAAGGTGCGTGAGAGGGAGACCTGTAAAGATTCACGGAGTGGCTATTTGGACCGACGGTGCCGTTAGTCCTCAAGCTATTCATCCCGTTCTATAGCGTTATATTAACACTTTTAAACTAATAACGTGCTAATCATTTTGAAATTGTACATATATTAACACCTAAAAAATAAAATTGAGTCCGAAGCATCCATTTTTAAAATTTGCATTAAAACTTTATTTTAGCGTTTAAAATATATAAGTTAAAATTTTTGCATTTATCTTGTTTAGAAACATTTCAGCGTTGCTTGGTTTATGATAAAATGATGTTTTGTATAGTTTTCCTCAGAATAATTTTTTTACTTTTATTTATTAACTTTTATTTATTAACGCATATTAAACAGAAATACGAAATAACGGTCCGAATAGTGTGTGGGTTAATGGTACCGTCGGTTCGTATAGCAACTGCTTCTGGTTTTGTGCATGGAGGTTGAACAAGGTGGGCAATCCATATTCTATGAAAATGATCCAAGCTTCCTTTACAGATTAGAGCATCTAGTGGTGATAATCGCAATTGTTTCCACAGTGGATAATATTTTACCCTACATTTTATTTGAAGCATTAATTTAATTGAATCTAATTTTTTATGTTTCAAAACAAAACAGTTATTATAATACTTTATAATAATAATAATAAAAGTTATGTATACTCAAGAGATAAAATCCAATTGACAAGGACTGCATATATAATGCAATTTTTACCTATACAATAAAACTGTTTTTGTGACAATTCTGAAGGTTAATGTAGTTATTTAAATTGTATTTTTAAGATTTATATATCTATATTATTTTTGTGTCTCATCACACCCCCAAACCTAATATTTTTGTTACTCAAGGGAAATTCAGCAGTTTTATTTATATACCTTTATAATTTCACTCTTCTTGCTATATTATTGTTTAAATAAGCGGTTATTAAATAAATCCAAAGTTTGGAATTCTTATACATACCAAAAATGTGAACGATGTAATGCTGTCAAGTCGCTTGTGACTAGCAGTATTTTGAGAATAAACGAATTTTAACAATTTCATTGTTGGTAGCAAAAACATATAAGCGTTATATTCTGTTTTTCCACATTACTTTTAAAAATAATAAACTTGAATTTTTTTACGAAATTCTTAAGTCATAAACTTAAGAATTTCGTTATTTTTAATTAATTATTATCATTAGTTTTATACATATTTTCAGAAAAACATTTATTATTTTTATTATTGATGTAGGAAATTTATTCATCATTACAGATATCAGCGCAAATTGCATATTAGTACGTAATAGCTTGGCACTAAATAGCTGGTTTTGTCAGTATCAATTTTTGGAGGATTTAAGTGCTCATAAGTTGCTCAAGGTATGAAAAATCCTGAACTTTATGTACATTTTTGACATCTCTATACTGTACAATCCCAAAATAAGTACGTATTCATAGGAAATATATGCTAATACTCTGAGCAAGGGAATTTGAAATTTAAAAAATGAATTAACTATTAAATCACTAATTTAAAAATGAAAATGCACATTCTTTTATAGAAATAGTATTCTACAGACCTGATGGTGCAATATCTATTGATCGAATCGGCGTTAGGTCTGTTTACGCAGAAAGAATGCCATTACCGATGGACCTTCTTTTCCCTCTTCCTCCATGGTTTTACGTTAGGATTTCTTTTTAGTTTTTTGCCCAAGGCGGTGAATAGGATGGAATCTGACTTATTTTCTTGTTACAGCAAAATTTCTTTTAAGCGGAATTGTGAGAGCAGAGATATCTTTTTCGCTAAAGGCAGGTTTCATTTATTATCACAACGAATCATACTGGCACTTACCTGTAAAAGATATTGAAAGGGGAGTTTGTTGAATATGTAGGTGTGTACAATACAAAGTACTCAAGGATGGCACCAGGGGCAGTCCTGGGGTAGGCCATTCATCAATCTGTCGAGGAAACTTGTGACCTCCGTCGGAGAATTGGTAAGAAATAATTTTTAGACCAAATTTCATTCTGAAGCATTACAAAATACTTTTGTAGTATTGGTTATTACTCGATTAGAGAATAATTCGTAGAGAATCGTACGCAGGTCTAGTTGGTGACTTTTTTTGTCGCCAACATCTAACCTTAGCGATTTCTTTTTCTCGCCAAACATAACATAACATCTTTCTTAAAACCTTAAAAATTTCTATATTCTCTTCCCATTTCACAAAAAAAAGTCAACATACTAAAACCTTTATATAATTACAGGAACATACAACAATAAAAAGTCTAAACTATAAACCAATATACCGTAAAGCAAAGAATAAGCATTTAAATAAACAAAAGCAGATACCTCAAATTTTGCATTCAATTCGTATTCGTTATTTATTGGTCTAAACATACGTTTTTATTTATCAACAATATGCCTTTATCACAAAATAAATCCGTCAAGCAACATTCAAATAAGCAGAATAACTTCAGCCTAACGCAGGCTCGATAAATATTCTTCACAACAAACATTTTTAACATTTTACCAGTGACGACTCCTGGTTATTGAAATGGAGGTTCACAAAATAAACTTCGAAAATTAAATAGGCAGATACGACGCACCTTACAAGTTAAAATATATTTGCATTTCCAACAGTTAAAGGAAAACAATGGATGCAACTGAAAGAAAACAAGTCATCTTTTGTCTTACATTTCGTCACCAAGATGAGTTTTAGAAAAAGCATTGTCTTGAATTTTTCTTTCTTTCTTTTTTTTTCAAAGGATAATATTGAAAATGTAATTGCTTTAGGTCCGAAACACTTACTTTACTCCCATCTTAATTATTTACACTAGTTCATAAAAAATACTGTTGTGAAAAATGATAAAAATAAAGAAAATAATAAGAAAATGAAAAAAAAACGAATTAACTAACCGAACATAAGAAATCCGGAAGAGATAATGGAAAAAAAAATCGTCCGTTCGCACAATAAAAATGTGCGAACGGAATGATATCAGCAGCGCCTTACTTCTCCCGCAACTCTCTCTGCGTCTTTTCTCAGAGACCGGTTCAGAAGGCCATTGGGCCAATCGCACGTGCGTGCGAGCGACGAAATACTATGCTGTAGTAACCTACGACACAGTGCGTTAGCTATAATAAGCGTATTTAATGATAGAAAGGGGAGAGTAAGACTCACGTTTTAAATTCACAAAAAATCTAAAAGTGTACTTAATATATCTTCTTTAATTTAATTTGGTAATGTGTTTATTTTTTAGTTTTCCCTCTAGGGGCTCATATGCTCAAATGGAGGAGCCTCCACTGCTTTTTACCAAAATTCACTTGATTGAGGATGAACACATCGCAAATTAAAGCGATTTCATTACAGCTCTACACAACTTTTCTACATTTAATAAAAAGCAGCCAGAAATGTCACTTCCCAAAAATAACCAACATTCAAAAACCTCCAACTTCAGCCAGCATACAACAAAAATAAACACACACTACTTCGAATGAATCGCGGCGCTGGGGGGGGGGGGTCAAGTACACGTAGTTCGGTTGACAGTTAAATTTTTTGACCAATCACATAATTTCCTTATGACAGAAGCAGCGACAACACAACTCTGGAAAAGGGCTGCTAAATAATTCAACACAATTGGCAACGATGCCTAGCCTGTTTACTTGTCGTAAGCTTTGGCAACGTATTCAGCTTAGCGATATGCCCCCGCTTACAGAAGATATCCCCTCGATTACTTTTTTGAGTGGGTGTATTACGTAATGGCCGTATCCGCCAAATGTTTGACATGCGTGTTAACCCACCAAAACAAAAATCAGATGCAGTGGCGTGCGGTGGCATTTTGTCATGGGCAAACAACACAGTGGTTTTACGAGACTATTTACAGCAACTAATTTACATTTATTCATTTATCTTGGTCGACTGGCTTTTATGAAATTCAATTTTACTTAAAAGTTAAGTTGATTAAAGGTGCAAGTTGACTAACAATAACCGGCGGAAAAAGACTTCGGTAATAATCAGCGTTAGTGATTATTACCGAAGTTGAATAGTAATCTCAATAGCAATCGGAACTTTGCTTCCTTGTCTTAGCACACTTGGCAAATTCTTTTGGCTAGTAAAAAACGGTTATAACAGTTGTCATGGTTGTCGGGGACTTTATGTGGAGAGTTAACTTAATTTTGCGAATAATTGTTTTTTAAAACGAAAGAATAGAACTCCAAATCAATTTAAGAGTCGCTTTTTAGGTACTACATACTTGCTATTCTTACAGAAGTCTTTCAGAGTCTAAAAAACATAATTTATCACAGTATAGCTCGCATATGAAGATTAAGCGTAGTTTCGGCAAGTGACTTTTCCCCTAACTTTTTTTTTTTTTTCCAATGGACGGGCACTTGCTCATCAAGCATTCGCCACTACAACGGCCCGAGTTACTGTCCATTTTATTATGGGAGCACCCAGTGGGCGGACAGTATTACCCCCTATCAGGGGACGGACAGTTTAACATCCATGCCCAAGCCCGGATTCGAACCCGGACCCACGGCATAATAGAATGGTTCTCTAGCCACTACACCCCCTGGGCGGCTTCCCCTAACTATATTATTCTAAAATTTGTGATAGAATTTTGTATAAAAATAAATGAGTGTTTTAAAATCTAAATTATAGTTAGGCAAGCAATGCTTACTTTGCTTATATGGACCGCGCGCCACTGGTCAGATGTCAAATGGTCAGATGTCAATAGATGTCCATTTTACGCCTGACCCTCTTTTGTGGGGTTAACAAAGGGTGTCAAGTGCTGAAAACTTACATAGAGGAGTGAGTTGAGTCATTGGCGTAAATTGGCATGCAACATTGGATGGGGCAAAATGTTTGCTAATGTACAAAATGCTATTTTCAAATAGGTGATATCTAAATTTTCTTGAATTTTAGAGGGAGGAATTGCCCCCGTGCCCTTAGTAAGTTGCGCCCATGGAGTGAGTTGTTTTAGAGTTTAACACAAAATTGATCCGAAAACGAAACGGTGAAGATACCATTCTTTGGCCAAATTTCCATAGGTTGGGTCTTTGAATGCTCTGCTGGACACTGAAGGGAATCTTCACCGTCGTATTTTTGCAATGGTGGGAGCAAAAAATTAAACCTGCGTTCAAGGTTAAGAGTGAATGACTGCCCCTTGATAAATTTCTGCGCACGCGATTCAGTTTCGACAATTTCAATCCATTTTAATGACTTCATACAGTAAAATAAGAGTATATGTACTCTTAAATTTTGTCGGCACAAGAAAAAAAAAAACCCCCCATTTCTTTCAGTTGCAGATGGACACGAAACTGCTGCAGTTTTAGTTTTAGTTCATATTAGAGGTGTGCCGCATCGTTAAAAAGTTAGATCCGCGTATACGGATCTGGAAACGGATCATTTGGTTTTATATCCGCTGATACGGATATGAAAATGCATCATTTGTTTCATAAATCCACGGATACGAATATGAAAAAGGATCATTTGCCGTCCTATCCGCTGATACGAATATGGATCTTTTTGTTTGGATAGTATTTTGCAGAACACATAATCTTGAATCGATAATTTCATGCAAGAGGTATGAAATATTCAGCCATAATAATAACTTTCAGCTACTGTGCAATGCACGGTTTTAAAAAAACGTAGTAATTAAAATTAACTGAATTTTATGCTCATTAAATTACAGAATCGCTACAACCCAACCAAGCACGTTTTTATTTTGGTACATAAATACGACTATCAGACACCTGAAAATTTTTAGAATGGCTCTTCACAAACCATACTAAACGATATATCACTGCCAGTTAAGAAATTTGTAGAAAAACATTTGCGTCAAAACATAAGGGTATTCTTGGAATAAAACATTTAAAATCTAGAGTAACTTCACTCGACTTTCTTTTAAAAAATCTTTCATAAAAAGTATGTTTTTTAAATGTGAGAAAATGTGAGAAAAAAGAAACACCCTTACACACACACACACACCCGTGAAATGTCAGTCCAGAACATTTCACTCATCATAAATTGCATCCATATACAGAACAGCTATGTACCTATTTTTTTTTTTTTTAATATAACGGTGATTCGTGAGCTAGCCACAAATGCTCCATAGAAAACTGAAAGATGAGTTGGATGCTCATGATGAGTGTGAGATCTTGCGACAAGTCAACTGTTGGGACAAGCGCTTTAAGTTACGGTTGCCAGAGCGCTCTCTATCCTTCCTATCTGCTCTATGGTAAATACATCAAAGTCTCATAGTCGAATTTTTTCATGATTACAATACTTTCCTTACATGGTACACGTTCGAAAATTAAAAATCATTGATAATTATATGTAAATAGGATTGTCATAACTAGGAAGGGGCTAAGCTCGCCCTAGAAAGATTTTACCTCCCTATATGAAAATCTCACTTTCTATTGGGTAAATCCGGGAGAGTTGCCGCAAACGGGACAGATGCCGCACCATTTGTATTTCTTGCAACATATTATTGTCGGTAGATATTGTCGGTAGATAGCAGTCACGCGCAGTATAGGTATGCAGTGAGATTTCATCAACTAGCGTATAGCATTAATCCCTTTCAATGCTTTAGTTGTAACTATGCAATCCTTATTTTGAGCCAAGCACATGATTTCACAAACTAAACTTTGAAGCACGTTACGCTTAAGTGCTTTTTTACGCTAATTACTGAATCCATGCATGATTTAGAAGTCAAAACTAAATGTAGCGCCTGTATAGAGTACTATGTATAGGGTTACGCCACTTTCTGTTGTGAAGACAAGCAACTGTGATGTGTTACGTCTGTACCGCACAAAGTGGGATACATGCCGCACTGCCATTCCGGGATACATGCCGCAGTTTCTTTTTTACGGAATGCTGCTTTTAGTAAAATTTTAATTTATTTCTTCTTGTCTTACTTTTTATATTACTGAATTTATGTTACTAGAGTATATTTTCTGGATTTAATTAAGTGTTATTAACCTTTTCTCCTTTCTTTTGCACAGACTCACCACGTTGGGCATGTTATTAGTCGCTAATTGAAATTGTAATAATTTTGCATTTTAATTTTCTGGCTTAAATCAGATATTGTTTTTAAAAAGCAGATAAATTTTAAATTTGTTTACAGATTTTAATAGAAAAGCCCATATATTATGAAAGAATGAAGCGATGTAAACACAAAAGAATAAAACAATGTTAAAACAAATGAAATAGTTTATTCTTCCCACCCCCTCTCAGATACACAGATGTTACTTTGTTGATGAAATAACAATTAAAATTCAATTTTAGGACATAAGTGTATAATATTAGTAGTAAACTAAGTCGGCAGACTCATATTGATTTAAACCTACTCATACGTATTTTTGTACTCATTTAGTTTCTTTTTCTTATTACATAGGTAATTATGGTCCAGATATGAATATTTATTTTAATAATTATTATTTATTATCTCATTAAGTTCTTGTGACAGGCACCACATAACTCCCGCAGAAGAGCGGCGTCTCACCCGCAGTGCAATGTTTTAGAAAAAAATTGTTGTAAAACATTAATTATTTTTTAGTATTTTTTTGTCGCAGTACACATTTTATATTCCACATCAAATAGCCCAGCATGATTTATTTTATTGTATGTGCATCCTGGCATTTTTTATGCAAATTCAAAAAATATGCGGCATAACTTCCGGAATCGGAAGTTATGCCGCATATAGCAAAATTAAGAGATGGAACCCTTTAGTGTTGAGTTGGGAGTTGGGATAAAGCCCCCCGGGTATAAGTATTCAAAAAGCTTACTAAAGTAACGCCCGTAATAAATGCATGCTAATAGCTTTAAATTACTAATATTAATTAATTTGTTTAGCAAAAGAGGGATATTTGTGCTAATCCAGAAGAATCAACTATAAATGATAGTAGACATTATTAAGTTTTAAACAATAAAAATTAGGTTTAGTTACAAAAAATTAATTAATAACTAAATATATTTAAAAATTTTTTTTTTTGAATTGTGCTGAAAAGATCTTAAAAAGATCCGTGGAAAATCCGCTGGAAAAAGGTTGATCCGGAACCGGATAATTTTTCTCGTTCTGGCGGATCCGGATCTTTTTTATCTTGGAATATCCGCGGATACGGATACGGATAAGAATATACGGCACACTTCTAGTTCATATAGCTTCTACAATGATGAGTCAGATGCATTCGGAAATGAAATCAGTGAAAATCGGAAATATCTGCTTATTTTACACCAGGCAAAAGAAAAAGAAAAACAGCTGTCGACAAGTTCAATATATGTTGATCAAGAGAGTAATTTAGTATCAGCAATTACTTACATACTTTACTCAATAGCAATGAAAATCTAGCTGGGAAAAGCATAATTTATTTCAAAAGAAGTTAGATTTTCGTAACTTTCTTTTTCGGGGAAAAAAGGAAAAAAATCCGGGGTGAGCCCGGCCCCCTGCCTGAGAACCCCTTTTGCCTACGTCTCTGAATATGAGATAACTCTGTGCCCTATGGTATCTTGGGACATTAATAAACAATATATTATTTCCAAATCAATGTTGAAGTGGAGCAGGCTGGATGAAAATTCCTTGAATCATAGGGCATGGAGTTTTAACACAGTAGTTTCCTCAAACTACGACAAATGTCTGAACGTCGGTGACAGGTATGTCCGAAAATAGTACAAGGTGTATAGTTCATGATGGAATGCTGCTTTTTTTGGTAATAAAGTTTCTGTGTGAAAAAAAAGGAATAATTTATTGAGTGGGTGTGGTCCTTTTGTTAAAAAAAGTTGCTTACCTTACATAACAGTACTTTTTCGTGCAATCGCCTGCGTCTGCTAAACCTGAAAGTAGCTGCCATTGAAATCTTCATGTTATTTTCAAATGGAATAAATGTACTTTTTATTGCTTTAGAGGAATTCTGTGTTAAAATAAAGGTAGATGAATGTTTTCAGTTTAAGGAAAAAAAATAAAAGATTGAATTCGCTTTGAAAGTTAGTTATTGTAAAGGCAGTTTTCTTCAGAGAATAACATCGGGCAATAGATTCCTCGAAGAGAGTACACAAGAGCCTTCATTCAGAATCACAATCGGGCTAAGCCTTCTTTCAACTTTTATTCTGATTCTGGCCCGGTCCTTAAATTGTAATGTTTTAAAATCGACCGAATGGGACTCGAAATTTTCAGTGAGTGCAGATATCTACCTTTGAGTACGGATTTCGTGTGATGAGTTAAGACATTCCAATCGTTTGTCGCCGTCTGTGAGATACGCTGCACAAAACAGGGTCGGAGATAATATCATTGGAAATTGCCAAATATCACTAAGATCTTTGAACGGATTAGTTTTTGGATTTTTTGATTAAGACAAATATTTCGCCCAATATTTACTACATATCTCTGAACTCTCAAGCCGATTCATCTATAAAATGGATAACGGTTTAAATGGGGAAAACTTGTGAAAAATCACCGAAAATTGGGCAGCAGTTGTATTTCCTGATTTTTAAAGTATGATTAACATTTATTTATATATTTTTCTGAATACCTGTGCCAAATTTCGAAGCGATTTGTATGAAGATATAGGAGACTTTTTTTTTCTGTAAACGTTGAAAATTCCGAAATATTGGGTTACGAATCTATTTTTAAAGAAAAAGATTTTTCTCTGTATTTTTGTTCACAGTTTCAATACGATTGTTTGAAGGAGGTCGAAGACAATTTCAAAGTTGGAAATTGCTTAATATCATGAGTACAGATGAGAATGTTTAGATTTTAGTAGCTATAAAAATTTCCTCCACACATTTTTATTTGAAAAATTTTGAAACTATCGGTTGAAAGATGCATAAAAACAGAAACAGATTTCCTACTGAGGTAATGTTACATGTACAGCTGCGGAAAAAGAAAAGTCCCACTTGTACATTTTTCGGCCGTCGTTCGTCGCACAGCAAAGTTACAGATACCAATCGTTTACGATTGACGCACACTTTATTTTGCTATGCATAAAAATTGCATAAGGGGCCATCTACATATTAAAATTCGCACCAATTTTTTTTTCTCAATAGCAACCCCTAGATTTCACTTCATATTTCAGAAATTTACCTTATTTTAACCCCGGACACCCATTTTCAATAATTTTGGACAGAAAATGAGTGAGTTATGAGCACCCAAAATCCCCCTCCCCCTATGTTAAAATATTTTTTCATACTTCAATTCATAATCTCATATAATATTGGTAGTAAGAAGCTGATTTTTATTTCTACTATTAGAACTAAACGACCCAAACATAATTTAATGTTATTATGATTTTTAATAAATTATTAATATGAATTATGAATTATTAAATTAATATTCAAAAAAATTATGAATAGCGACCTATTTCAAATTTTTACGTTCAGTAGTTTAATTTATATTAAATAAAATGTGTTATTTTCATGAGTTAAGGGACCCTATATAAACTTATTAAGTGAAAATTTTTTGAAAATTGCATAAAATAAATGTAAATTAGATTTATTTTGTTCAAAAACACAGTAAAAGATACCAGCATTAAAAATATCAAATTTTGAAGCAAATAAATTAGAGGTTTTTACAGTTTGATGGGGATCCTAAAGCGTGTATTGTTGCGTCCGCTACCATATTCCCCCAAATAAAATATTTTCCAGCTATAGAATTAGATGCAGTAGATGTATGTCTTATAATACAACGTCCTATTTCTGAAAAAAATAACATCCTCAACTTTCCAGGCATGAATGTGACCTTTTTTAAAATCGGAACCATTAGGTCTTTGGACTTCCCCATACTTTATCAAACATTCAAAATCACGTTTTTCTGTAAACAATTTTCGTCTAACTATAAATTAAAATACCGCCAAAAGTCTTAAGAATATTGCACATTGCAGACGATAGTATTAAATGAAGAAAGTGAAATAACAAACACAGTGATAATATTGGGTCGGCAAAAAAGTAATTGCGTTTTTACATGAAATTCAAACAAATAAATTTTCTATCAGGAAATCATTCTTCAAGTTCGACCATAGCTGAGTAATATTCAAGCTTGTAGTCAAAAGAGCTGAGAGCAGCCTCTAACTCCTGCCAACATTTCACCTGTCTAAAAGAACCATCATACTCAATAACAATTTCAAAATCGTGAGCAGTCATTTTGCATTTTTCCCTTAAATCCTGTGTACGAACAAAGGAAGTTATGAACTCACGGGTCATTTGGACCACAGACTAAATATTCTATTCTACCCTTGATATTCTCAGTACAAAAACTTTAAGAGAGATGGAAACAATATTTTCCTTGAAAATAATATTAATTTCTTTTAATTCTCGCGAGCGAAATTAATGAAAGGCGAAAAGTTCGGAACCTACAAATAGCGTTTTTCAATTTGCAGAAAGTCCCTTAAAAACGCGCAAAAATGAATTCGCAATATCTCCGGAAATGATCGTAGAAAATGGGTGAAAATTTATGTTTAGGGTAATTTGAAGGTTTTCTTTCGTTTAATAAAGTCAAAATATGGGGTTGCTATTGAGAAAAACAAAGTTGATGCAGAATTAAATAGGAAGACGGCCCCTTATGCAAATTAAATTAATAGTAAATTAAAGTACGCGTTATTTGCAAACGAATGGTATATATAACTTTGCTGTACGACGAACGACGGCGAAATAAAGAGCAAATGGGACTTTTTTTTTCCGCAGCTGTACCTATAAGAATATATGTATCTTGCATAAAGTAATTAGAGAACATAAACATAAAAAGGAAGCTTAAGTGAAAAAATGAGACTTTTTCTAAAGTTAAAATTCTAAAACGTGTAATAAGAATTAGACTGGCAATATGTATATGGATTCTGCCCGTGAGGTTCCGGAGTGGGGTGGGTGAAGTGGACTCTGTTTATTGGTTTCATACCCTCCTTAACCCTTAATCGCGCAGTGTTCCCGCATTGGCAACACCAAACTCTGACGTTTTGACTGTTGCCAGTCACGAAGAATAGATTGGATTTCTATAAAAATAGTAGCGGGTGACCTAGCTCCACGAGAATCCTTTACTTTTTAGCACGTCATTTCCCGTCAAAAAAATGGTCACGATTCTTTTGAACAGCACTGACATCTGCTGAAAAATGGAAGAATGCGAGAAACAGCTGGATAGCTTGCCCAATGCTGAAAAAAAAGGCAGCCGTTGCCATCGCTCGACTGAACGACCAGCAAGAGGGCGGACGATCGAAACGTTCATCGCGTGCCACAGATCTAGAGACCCTTTTTTTGACGCAGCTGGCTGTGCACAGCCAGCTGTCGTCAAAAAAGGGTCTGTAGATCTGTGGCACGCGATGAACGTTTCGATCATCCGCCATCTTGCTGGTAGTTAAGTCGAGCGATGGCAACGGTTGTCCTTTTTTCAGCATTGGGAAAGTTTTGCGCCTCAAAGGGTTAAGTACGTTAGGCATAGACGTAGGTGTGGAAGATAAGACCAGTGCCAGCATCCCTTCCCATGGAATCAAACCAGATTTTAGATAGCATGGTGTCCCGTTTTCACCTTGTAGTTGCGGCTGTGGGTGAAATGAACAGTTCTCGTGCAGAGTATCTCTTTTGACAGGAAGGGGGGGAATCCAGCTGCCCCCTACTCCCAGTAAATTCGAGAAGGCGGTTTCACATAAGGGTTGCCCATCTGTTCCCTTGAAATGTTTCGACACCTCTTTAGTTTCTTTCCCCTTTTCTCTTTCCAGTCCAGAGAACACCCGATATGGATCATCCACTGCAAGAGTCAGATTATTTTGTTTATTAAATAAACTTTGCTAGAAATGTACATAATTTTACACATCAAATACACTTATGCTTTTTTTCATAAATTATTTGTTCGTAAGCACCATGACAATACAACTTTGTACAAGCTTGTTAAACGTAACGCTCAAATCACAGTATAAAGGTTACATCTTTAATGAGATATAGTTCCTTTTATTCGAGTCCAAAACCCTCTGCATTTGATATGGCAATTGTTAACTTTTCACGAAGAATATCACGATTTTTGTACCTTGGTAACACCAACTGATTGAAGCATGTATGTGAGATAGGCAACCTGTAAAGAATGATATCATTAAATATTTACACTTTCATTTCTGTAATTTGGAACGGATTTATTAAAAAGAATGAAAGCAGATATTTTAAACTATTGCGTATAAATGTTTAATGTGCATTAATGTAAATCTACTCGAGGCTATCTGCCTAAGGAGGGGTGCATAGGGCAGGGGACTTTTTAAGGGGATCTAACAGATATTCACGTTAGAATTGGAGAAAATCGCTCAAAACTCCAGACCGTTAGATCGATGGCTAGGCGATGCGCCCGAACCCGAGACCTTCACAGCAGCAGTCTGTTAACCCCTATGAGGTCCAGATATTTATAAGAGAGCGTACGGTACATTCAAACAAAAAATTTTTACAATGGATTTAAAGGATGAATTGATATTACTTATATTTTAAAGCAACAATTTCATAGATAATATTTTTTTTCTTTTTTCAATTCGTATTATTAGTTTTATTTTAGCTTTGACTAGCAAAAATATTGACATATACTCGAAAACAACATTTTAAAATTCAGTAATACCTTGACTTACGCGGTTTTGAAATCTGGTAGATTAATCTTTGGTTTGGGGGCCGCGCAACTCTCGATTACTCACTCCGACTACTTACTACTCGATTAATTAAAAATTTTAGAAAATATAGACTCCGAATAAGATCACATTTTCCTAGTAAACGAAGAAAAAAAATTATTAGCATGCTAGGAGTAAATTTTGCAGGAAAAAAAAATGAGCCACCAGACGGCTTATAGATTTTATGAAGCCTTCTATATCAAAGTAATTTCGGTTCAGGATTTTCATAATAATGTTTGCTATACATTCGTATTATCCAAGATTTTTTTAAACATTTTTTCTAATACATTGTTTTCTTTAGTCACAGTCTTTACATTGTTTTCTTTAGTTCTTTAAAAATAATTTATAAATACACATTTATATGCGAAATTATAACCCGATTCACTCGAATTTGACCAAGAGCGGCTCCAGGCTGAACTTTCGTTAGGGGCCATTGAACATTTTAGATAGCCTATAAATTGTTCAAAATGCAAATTGAACGTTTGTAATCGTGAAGCATACGAATCTGAAGCTCGAAAACAAAAAGTTCGCGGGGGGGTGCTAAGGCCACCATGGCCCCCTCGCTGGAGCCGTGCTTGAATTTGACTATCGTAACCGGTCCCACCTATCGTAAATTCGGGCTATTACTGTATAATAGAGTGGATGAATGGTTTCTTTTTTTTTTTCGAAATCATCATCTCCTGAGGTCTCGAAAATTTTTGAATACTATGCTTTCTATAAAAATCGACGATCCCCTCCTCCTCCCCCCGAAAAAAAAAATTAAATTTTTTTTTCTTGAATTATTAGGCTTCCGAGGTTTTAGAAGTTTTATATTGTTATGAATAATATCTATGGAAAATTTGGAGGGGCTACGACAATGTCTTGGGGTTGCACATATGCACATCGAGCTTCGAATCTATAAATATTTGAAAATTATATCTTTTTTGAAATAATGGTGTACAAAGCATCTACAAATTTCATTCTTTTAATGAATTAGTCCTGTTAAAAAATAATCAGTAAGGTCCATAGCTCTGCGCTAGTGTAACCGTAATAGTAACTCTACACTACCCAGGAAGCACCACGTTGCGATCCGAGTCCCCGGTGCAAGCCCATTCACCCAATCACTGGAGCACAAGGACGGCATTTCAATTTTTCATTTTGCAGTGCGTTATTTGATGTATTAAAATTCAGAAAATGGGATAAATAAAATGTTTGTTAAATTTGGGGATGCGACCGCGCTCCTTAACAACCGCCCCTGTTGGAGCATGCGTTTTAATGAGCTATGGAAAGCCCAACTTCAAACCATGACATTTCCTAATCAATAATCTAATTAATAATCTAATAATCTCATCTAATTAATAATATAACCTAATTACTAATCTAGATCTAAACTCCAACTCAATAAATACTACAAAATTAATTCCAAACTGTATATGGCTAGGAGTCCATCCTGTTGTGAAATCAATACAGTATGTATGAATTATTTATAAATGCCATACTTACATGTCTGTATTGTGGTTTAGAGCTGATATTTTAAAAGTCATTTCTCCCATACCTCCAACAGGAACTCTGTCACTACCGGTAGTGAACCTCAAAAATTGCTTCTGTAAGTCTGGACTGTAACTTTTCAAGATTTCCCAGAATTCTCTGCAAATCAGTAAACAAAAAGTTATCTATTTTTTAGCATAGTATGATATTTGCGATGTTTTAAAATATTTTTTCCCAGTACTTTTATCTCAAAGTTACAGCAGCTTCTTAGAAAAGGACGAATAAAATAGAAAAATACAAAATGGGCCGAATGTAAATGAAGTTGGGTTCCTGTGCAGAAAAAAAACCCTTTAAGAAATAATTACAAAAATAGAATACGAAGGAAGGTATCTTAAACTTTGTTTAGAAATCTGCGGAAAACCCCGAAGTTTTAGTTATTCAAATTAACGCACCCAATCTATACACTGGCAGATAGAGAAATATTTTTGGGAAATGTTAATTAAAAAAACAGCTAATATAAATTAAGTAAAACTTACAAGAAAGCAAAATGTTCCCCTAAAGCAGTGTTTCTTGGGAGTGAAGTTCCCTAGTCCCTCCCCTCGATCTAATCCTTTAAACATTCTGAAAAAGGACAGAAACCTTAAGTAGTTGCTTGTAAAAGAAAGGAATATGCAAGAAGAAGGGCTATGTGCTTTATTTGGTTCCTTCCCCTTGAATCTATACTTATTTTGCTAACTTGAATCATTACAATCACTCAACGGCAAAAATCAACCCTTCTGTCCCAGTGTTACTCTATTGCCTGAGTCATAAGCTACATATCCACTTGCTACAGTACCGTGGCGAGCCGCTTTATCCTGAGTATACCGCGGAAAGTTCATACATCTCTACTTGAGCCACATACTAGAGCATCGAGGTAGCAGGCCTGAATCCGAGACATGGCTCTCTCCATTAGCCATGCATTTATTTTTATTAAATTTGCCGCTTGCTGAGCATACGTACAACCGTCTCCCCTAAACAGGCGGCTCACACTTTATCAGTGTGACTAGCGTCTAGACCCTGACCCTAACGTTGGCATCACCGAGGTCATTTGCAATGCGCGTGCGCGTGAAGATGTTATTTTTCGTGTTTTCGTAGACTCCGGAAACTGCATTCTTAAGGTAGTGCTATCTGTATTAAATAAAATCAAGTAATTACCACTTCTAAACAACGTCGATTACAGCAATAGCGAGCAATTGTTTAACATCGTTAGATGTGTCAAGTAATTAATTAATTAAAAAACTTTAGTTAGACAGAATTATTAAAATTTTGATAATTATTTAAAAATTATTAGAATTAAGAGAATTTCGTTACTCGAAATTATTACAATCTCTTACTAAATAACGCTCATGCTATATTAATGTAACAAATCTACTGCTATATTCTGTAAACAGTAGTAGTAACTGATTCAAAAAATTTATTGTTATTATTATTATTAGTGTACAGTATATATAGTAATTATTATGATCAAATTTACATTTCTCTTAATCATACTGACTGATTTTAAGATTTTTATTATATGTGCATATTTAAATAAATTAATTTATTGATTATAATTATTATATATTAATGCCGTGATTTAGTCTGTATTCTTCATAATGAACTTAGATTATGACCAGTCTGGATATGGAAAAAAAAATCGAATAAATCTGTATAATAATGTACAATGGCCCCATTTCCCTTCACACTTTATCCAGTTTAGGACTGGCACCTGCATATGCTAGCGTGTTTAAAAATTGCTCTTTTTTTGGGGGGGGGGGTGGAAAATCTAGATTTACTCACTTATAAGAAACTTATTTTTTTTTCTTCTGATTCAATCGACAGCAATTTTGTGCGTGCGTGTGATATTTCTTGGTTTATTTTAGCAACTGCATCTTTTTTTTTGGGGGGGGGGACGAGATGACTAGAAATGTTTATTTAGTCTAAAATTAGTTTATATTTTTGTATGATTAAATCTAAAGCAATTTTTTGAGATTCTTCTTGACTTGGTTTTAGCATTTGCATTCTACGCTACTATCAGTGCTACGCTACTATCAGTGTGAGCCGCCGGGTGTTTAAACGGCCGTGTGCCCTATGCCATCGAACCAACAGTTTAGCATAGACGCCTCTCTTATTTGGGTCGAGGCACCGTCTCCACTTGTTCGACCGCTGGTCGAGGCAGCTGCTCTATCCGCCGTTGCCCCTTTAGTGTATCCGCAGCATTGGAAGGGTGAAAGAAGCACTCACAGCTTCGTAACGAGTTGAATCATCCTGAGCATATTGCGGAAACTTCATGTATCTCCACTCGCATGAAGCCACTCGGAGCGTAGCTAGGTGATTTTTCGCCCTTGGCAGAACAGTTGAAATCGCGCTCCCCTCCCCTACATCTTGAGCAACAGCTTAATTATACTTCACGCCCTATAATCATTGTACTTAATAAAATTCTACCTATTCTTCCCTACAGATGGGCTACTTTGTAAAAACGAACATAAAGTAGTAAAACGCTTTATAAGCCTCTTGTGATCCAGTTGATTTTGCACGCCCTCTTCTGCTTGCGAACCTGGGGTAGACCAGCTCCGTCACCCCTATCCACTCGAGAATCGAGGAGGCAGACCTCGACCCCAGCCACGGTTTTCTTAGTCTCTCATCAGCCATACATTTATCTTTGTTCATTTTGCCGCGTAACGAGAACATGTACAACCGTCTCCAATAAACACACTAAGACGCCTTTGAGCATGGACATTGACCGACATGAATTGGCTCAAGCCTCGACTCGCAGCTCGGTCTCCATTTGCTCTGTGTTGTGCTGTGGCGAAGCTACGGAACACTGGCGTAGCCAAGGGGGGGATAGGTTGTCACAACCCCCCCATGAGGAAGAATTTTTTGCCATACAAATCCCTTATCACACACTTATGTGAAAACACACTTATCACACACTTATGTGAACAAAATTCTTCAATCCCTTATCACACACTTATGTGAATTGCAGTAGTCGTAACCCCCCCCCCCCCATGAAATATTTCTGAATACGCCACAACAACGGAAGGCCAAGGGTTGCCTGGGGGGTTAGATGGGGTTGCCTTGGTCGGAGGGCTTTTTAAGGAGTTCCATTCATGTTACATCTGGAGGAAACCATCCCAAGCTCCAGACCGTTAGATCGACAGCTGCACGATAAGCAATCCACTTCTGCTGCAGCTCGACTCGTGGCTGCCTCTAATGGATACGCACATTTAGATTTAAAAAAAGGAGGATGACCTTCTTCTAACAAAGAAAAAATTGTGCGTAAATAAAGTAGGTAGTTTTAACAATATACATATACATCGAACATGTAAGGGGTTGACATTGCTTTGACTCTTAATTTCGTGGCAGGCATGGTACGTTGAAAAAGGACCAACCGGTCCAAAGATTCCCAGTAGTCTGCGGTGAGCTGAGGCAGCCCCAATCCTCACGGCTGTGGCTGCCGACGTATTACAGAAATACTCCTGGTTTAAAACGCATTTTTAATTCAAGAGCTTTTCACACAGATTTATGGGGCTACAGAGGTCACGAAAAATCCGCTCTCTCGACCGTGTTAACTTTTTTTATGACCTAACCTCACATGGCTTATAAGTTAATCACATGTTTCAAAGAAGGTGCATTTATCGGCTTTTAAAATGCCCGGGTCGCATAGTCCCTGGAAATTCTTGGGAGCTTTGGCAACTATGAGACGGGAGAACGATGGGCAGCATATCAAATGCTTTTTTATTAAATTTAGATCCTGAGACAAATCCTTTGAAAACGAAAGCTGTTACGCTCCTATAGAATTTTGAAAGGGGGGAGGGGCTAATAGAAAGTTTGAAAGTTGAAAAATAGTTTATGATGTGCGCGTGTGAAACGTGCGTATATAACCCTTTCAAACAATGCATCCACACGCTTAAACCAAACGAGCGAAACTCGATGAGTCGGAGTGGAAAGTGAGCCAGTTTTCAAAAGTGAGCTTCTCCTTTAGGAGCTTTTTTCGATCACAAGTTCGGAGCGGAATATAACAATGAGCGGGGAGGAGAAATTCTCGGAAAAGATACGAAGCGAGGAGAGGATTCTCAGTAAAAGGACTACGTAAAGAGCCCTTTCGCGGAAAAACCAGTCGGTTTCCAAGGAAACAGATCGCACCGCAGTGTATCTTTTTTTCGCTCTTTGGGTTTAAGCGTACCCATTAGAGGACACACAAACAACCTATACTGTCGTACAGAATAGATATCCTAATGTGTGCACATAAAGAGGAAAAAAAAAAACATTTTACCTCGAACATTTAACAATCAGCATTTTGTATTTTATTTTTAAATTAAAATTTGAGCTTTAGAATGCAATGAAAAATTATCTTACTCAAAGAGAAACTACTTATTCAGGTGTAACAAGGTTAACAAAAAGTATACAGGTAGAGTAAAAACTGGGCAGCGGAATTTTACGTCTCCTCAGCCGGTTAAAGGTTTAATATTTGAGGTAGAAACTCGAATATGTTTTACTTTATAATTGGTTCTTCTTCGTGAAATCCATCATAGACCGTTACTTTTCTTAGCTCATCCATATCGAGAGTAGGGCACCCGCATACGAGCATTTCCACTTCTTCAGGTCTGAGCATCTAAACGTAAAAGGAGCAAGTTATTGAAATTTTCATTACTATCTACTTGGTATTCGTCAGATATTAATTGATATTTATTGACACATTTGCGTGTTGTTATATTAAACAGACGTGTTTTACTATCCACTCTTTAATGATATTTCACTTGATGATATCCAAGGAATTTTCTTAACATTTCACAAGAGCACTCCACAAAAGCAGGTGTTAGAATGGACATGAACACACATGAAATGGTCCTTAACAACAACAGAATCATTTCGA
The DNA here is from genome assembly GCA_038373885.1 of Cheiracanthium punctorium. Classification (NCBI taxonomy): domain Eukaryota; kingdom Metazoa; phylum Arthropoda; class Arachnida; order Araneae; family Cheiracanthiidae; genus Cheiracanthium; species Cheiracanthium punctorium. The sequence continues at coordinate 1,139,135 of JAWZYV010016768.1, read as the reverse complement.
GTAGTGCAAAGAAGGTCCGCCCTTCTTCAGCTGGAAAAAAAACATCAGTAGGAGTTGAAAGGCTATAACTCTTATTTTTTTAAGAAGGAAATCAAGTTTTACTTTTTTTTTTTTTTTTTTTGCAGGAGGTATGGAAAAGTAAATGGAGATCAAACTTAATTTTTGAGTTATGAGACCAAACAATGTATTTTCAAGGGTATAACAGCTCTAGTCTTTCTTAACACACGTTAAGAAAGGCCAGAACTGGATGGTTGCAAATTTTTTACAACTAAAGAAGAGCGAACTTGTACAATTCGAAATGATCCTATTGTTATTAATTACTATTTTATGTGTGTTATTTTAGAAGATTTTAATTATTTTATCGCAACAGTTATTGAGAAATAAACTTTGCTTGAACTGTAGCTCAGTTTACCTATTGCTAGCTTGATTGTTGTTTTCATATTTTGGTCTAAGTATATATATGGTTATAACTGTTTTTAAACTATGCTGTATAATTCAGTTTAAAAGGTACTGCGTAAGTGCATAAAATATGTTCCTATGTTTTTTTTTTAAGAAGCCAATTAATTTTTACTTTCCGAACATGTACCATGTAAGGAAAGTATTGTAATCATGAAAAAATTCGAATTCGAGATTTTGGTGTATTTACACGTTTTGAGGTCTTCTGAATTCATTTATGCTATTTTTACGAGATGTATGTATGTATGTGTGTATGTGTGTGTGTTTGTGTGTATGTGAGTGAACACGATAGCTCCTGAACAGGGCATGCGATTGAGCTCAAATTGGGTATATATGTTATAAACCACCGTCGCAAGACCGGTATTGATTTTGGTGTGTATAGGACTTACAGTTTTTCTACAGGGCTACGACAAAGATTTCTTTTACATTATGGCCTATGGAGGAAAATTTTGGAAAGTGCGCTAGCGTTTAAACGGTACATTCGATTGAGCTCAAATTGGGTATACATGTTATAAACCACCATTGTAAGACCGGTATTGATTTTGATGTTTGTAGGACTTACAGTTTTTCTACAGGGCTACGACAAAGATTTCTTTTACATTATGGCCTATGGGGAGAAATTCTTGAAAGTGCGCTAGCGTTTAAACGGTACATTCGATCGAGCTTCAATTTGGTATATATGTTTGAATTATTCATCGATTAAAATTTATTTAAATGCTTGGTAATGATCTTAATCGTAAGTGTTCGGAAAGTCGAGTGGAATCACTCCAGATTTTTTTTAAGTGGCAGAGGAATGGTAAAACAAATGGAGAAATACTTGATTTATGAGACCAAACAGTCAATTGTTAGCTTTAAGAAAATTGTGAAACTAGAAATTTTTAAAAATTGCAATACTAATGATTTTCATATTCTTTTTCTTTTTTTTTTTAAACCATTAACCTATTCGTTGCAATAGCTACAAAAACGCAGATTTTTCTTCTGTTCCCAACATTGCTTTTTCGGTCTTTCTTCTTTCAATGATCTACTGCAACTGTTAGAGAGAAGAGGTTTGTGGATTGTATTTAATTTTTGCAGTGGTAGTTAAAGTCCTGCAGTGGTCTAGTCACTAAACTCCGTTCCCGTAAGAACACGGAAAGTGAAGCAGCATCCGGCTTGGCCAGTGCTGCTGAGAGAGGGTGTACTCCTCTCTTGGTGGACTGCTGTGGGACCGTTTACGCTAAATGGGAGCTGGTGCACGTGAAATCCATCGTGGCTCTAATGGCCTCCCTGTTCAAACCTTCGAGGACATAATATTATTCTCTCCTCCAAGGTTCAAACGATACCTCTGGAAGGGATCGCGTTCAGGTGGTGGTTGGCTGCTCATCTGAAATGGGTTCAAAATGAGGGACCTACAAGCAAAAGTCAAAAACCCTCGAGGGCAATGTCACCTATTTCCATGGATAGGGCGATCATCTAACCATGGACACGACAACAACAACAGGGGCAGCTAAAAGTAGTTAAGGGAGGGCTTGGCCGCTTCATTCCCAGTTATGCACTGACTGTAAGGTCTTATATTATTTTTACGAATATATATTACTTACTATTAATGCATTGGATGCGCAGACACTGTGAAAGCCCAAGTAGAACGCTTTAAAAGGGTGGTATATGGCCTTGTTAAGTATAAGCTCTGTATATAAGTTGACATATTCTGAAAGAGCAAAGGTATATTAATGAAGAGTGCAAGGCATGTGGCTAATATCTGTGTGTTTTTGTGCGAAACAAAGTAGTCTATTATTAAGTTGTTACAATAATTGTGCTACAATAATTCACGGTCATTTAGCAAAATGTATGTCTGATTACTGTAAGTTTGCAGGGGAGGTAAAAGTATTGATAGAAAAGTCCAAATGGAGCACCCAGTAACCTTTTTTCACTCAAGAAGCGCAGAGATGTAGGCTATTATTAAAATTGTAATATTGGCCAGCATTAAATGGAACACAACCCCCCACCCCCATCCCAAGTGATATTCGGGAATTTATTTCTTGACACGGAGAGACATCTTTCCCTAACAATACTGTTTTCGGATATTAAGGTATATCTTTTCCTGGCGTTTCAAAGTATTTTCTGATATTCAGATTTTTTTTAATGTAAAACTTACATTTTAAATGTTTAATATACATGTACAGTATGCCCACTAAAGTCCCTTGCCACCGTCTCAACTTTTGAACGGCTGCTGATATATTCATAAAAGTGATGTCTAGGTATAGTAAGGTAGCTATGCGCTACTGAATGAAACCGCCTACGGCACCACCTGGTGGAAAACTGCTGAGTTACCATTCCTATCTCGAAAATGGAATGAAATAGGAAAAAATATCATTTACAAAGTTGTAGAGCATTATTGATTTAGTACGTGTAGACATTAAGGAGTAGAATTGAACGGTTAAAACGTCCATTTGTTTTTTCGTGATTTCCTACTCTGTGACATGACAAAATGATCCGAGAGAGGGAAAAAAAACCACCTACTATTTATAACAATACTATACCTTTATTTGAGATGTTGAAACATCTCACCGTCAGTTGCAATGCACATTTAGATCCGCGTTTGAATGTCAATTTGCACACGTTTGAGCATAGAGCGTGATACTTTGGCACAAGTGTCCGTAATGCGCTGTTTATGGTCCTGCAATGTTTGAAGAGGGATCGCATACACCTGCTGTTTTAGGTATCTCCACAGGAAAAGTCCTGTGGAGTCAGATCAGGTGAACGTCCAGGCCACTCTTCGAAGCCGCCATACTTAATTATTTGCTCCCTAAATTCCTTAACAAGGTACTGGTTCAATGACCTTTGTTAGAACCGGGGCCCTTTTGACTGGGGAACACAAGCGATATCAAGTTTCCTCACGTTACAGTGTAGGAAATCACCAAAAAAGAAAATGCCCGTTTTAATCGTTCTATTGTTTGCCGATCTAAACGTTCTATAAGATCAATAACCCCTTTATTGAGGGTGGGGTGGGAGTTAATTTTTGGCTATATAATGACGACGTATATATAATGACGAATTCTACATTTAAATAAGTGAACAATAAAATAGTTCTGTTTAATAACCTAATTTATATGTAGGAAAACATGCCATTAATAGGAATTTTATTGTCAATACCCCCTAAAGTTGCCTACTCACCTTCACACGCGCATTCGAAAACAATAAAACTGTCCCGTCTTTGAAAATGACAGTGATAACGGTATGGACAGGTCAGCCTCGTTATATTACAATATACTACTAAATATAATTGTTTCTAATTAACAAGGAATTCAGTCATAAAAAACGCAAACGCATATGTTCTTACACAGGCCTCTCAATAGGTCCTCTTTTTTGAAAATTCCTACCTCTATAAATAATAGAGTAAAATGTTCTGCTTCTTCAACAGTTGTTAAATGTTCTTTTAGATGTTAAGGTTTCGTCTATCAAACCATTAAAATACTAGGCTATATAAATAAAACTTTGATGAAGGTAGGAATTTTTAAAAAATAGGACCAATTGAGAGGCCTGTTACAGCATTTTTTGCGGCTACCTACAAACGAAAAAATCATTTTACTTCATAGTTATTTACCATGTCTGTTGGTATTTGTCACAGGAAGGTTTTCTCCATCCACTTTAAGAATATGAGTTTTAACTGCACCAAACTCCTCCACTGATACCTACGAATGCATCATTGTAAGTGACATAGTTATTTAATTACTAAACTATCAAAGGAAATTTGAATTAAAAATAATTGACATCCTAGTTTTAAAAGTTTGGGAAGGTACATAAAATTATGCGAATATAAAACAATCACAGTAATTATTTCCTAAAGAACCTTAACATTAAAACAATTAATGCATGCGAGAGAACTCTATGTCGGTGGTTTCAAACTGAGTGCGATACTTTTTCACTTAGTACCATACTATCACTTAAGAAAAAGGCATGCAGTTACATTTTATGCGATAAATTTTATAAGGGACTGCATATATAAAAAGAAACAGAAATAACTTTTTAGTGTGGCATTGTATACAAAAAAGTCTCAGAAAATTGGAACTTTAATCCGTTCACTGCCGGACCAAAAAGTATTAGAGTATAAGCCAAATTTCTTATGTCAATTTCACATACAAACTACAGTTTTTAATAATAAATGATTAGCTTCGTGAATAATAAAAATTTCACATATTTCTTTCAAACTGTGTGTTTTTTGAAAAATCGTTATTCACAAAACTGAGATAGGAAATTTCGCTTACACTAGCGATTATCAAGCGCGTGATCGGTCGCGAATGTGTTAAAAAGTCATTCATAAAAAAACTGCACATCTGTGAATGCAATATTTACATTCATTCGATTTTAAAGCTTTTAGTAATTATCGCCAATGATTAATGGAAAATTCTTAAATTGCGGAAAGACAAAATGGGCCCATTTACATGGACGAAAATGCGGGGTCAATGCCGGAACTTTCGCTGCTTTCTACCCCGCTTCCCTTACGTATGGAAATAATGCGGGATAAAAAGATTCCAAGTCCAGTAAAGGGTGAATGCAGGGATGACCTCGCTTTTTCATGATGCATTGCGTGTTTTTCCCTATACTCTGCTTTTACTCGGGATTTTCCATTTTCCCATATAAACGGGCCTTACATGTGCAAGGTGTAAGCAATATTTCTAAGATTCAGGATTATAAGGAAAATTGTGGCAAGATCTGTACCTAGCTATTATAATTTGAATGTTGCTGTAGCACTTTGAATGTCTCGTTAATTGGACAAAGATCTTAATTTTTGTTTCAATTTTTCCTAGTTTCCCAGACAAAAAGTTAGCTTTTAAGTAAGTTTGACTAGCATTACTTCTCCATGATTAGCTGCTCGGGATGTGTAGTGGCTAAAGAACCATACTACCACCATTGGTCCAGGTTCGATTTCCGGGTGGACCTGGATGTCATTTCGTCCATCCCTTCATAGGAGGCAACACTGGTTCCCCTATTAGGTGCTTTCATAACAAACTGACCCTTAGTACCAGCCAACGTCTATAAACCTCAAGAGCTCACCATCAGAGGGGGAAAACCCTCTCCATGGTTAAGTAAAACCAGTATCAATATCTGGTTAGTAGCATTTTATTAATGCAGTACACACAATTATGCTCGTATAGTTTTTAAAATATAAATATGATTCTGGGTTACAATAACAATAAGAAATTAAATAAACAACTGATCAATAATTAAAATGAAATAAGTAAGAGTATTCATATAACTAACTTGATGATGAAAAAAAAGTTTGTATTCAATTTGTCTATAACCACTTACTCAGGGATTTTAATTTGACATTTTAAGCGTCAAAACAGCAGTAATTTGGCGATGAGATCGTTCGCGGCAGCTGGAGCAAATTCGGCACCCCTCCTTGCAACCCTCTTCACAAAAAAAAAAAAAAAACACACACAATTTCTAGTCCATAAATAACAAAAAAATCACAAAAAGACTTTTGCCGAAAATTGTCACCAAATCATCAAAATGCCTTTCTCAAAAATTTTACTCCTCCGAAGATTTTTGCTGTTAGGATGATTATCTGGCGTTTAAAAGACGTCGAAAAGAAAACTGTTCTATCAGAAATAGCGTGACGTCACATTCTTCCCCCTCTTTTCAACGTTCTATTTGTATAACAACCTTACGTGCATGTTCCATCTTGCATTCGCCATCCGATTATAACTGAAGAAGGATAGGAAAAACATTTTATACTATTGTAAAAATTGGAAAAAAAAATTAAGTATCATTATTTTTCGATTAATTTGTTAATAGCAGGCTAAATGTTCATTCCTTATGATTATGGAGTTTTTAAAACAATCTGTTCATAAATAATTTCGCATCGAACTTGCAAATTGAAAATTTGCGTAAAATCTCGATTTTTAGTGACTCTTTAAAAACTCGTTAAAAAAATCAGATATACGTACAATGTTTAAACAGAGGTCATTTGATAAAATAACCTTTGGACTTACAGATGATATTTTTTCATAAATGGCCGGCTGCTGCCTTTGAAGGCTTTGGCCAAACCGGGCCCGAATCGTTGGCCACTTTATTATGGGGGCACCTAGTAGGTGGACCAACGTCGCCCCTTATGAAGGGACGGACAAATGACAACCACGCACCGTAGTACGGTGCTTTATCCACCATACAATCCGGTCGACCTTTCAGATGTAAGCAATATAATTTTCGGATGAAAATTCAGTTAGTCGGAGCATAAAATACGCAAAAAATTGTCAAAACATTAGCTAAAAAAAAATACAATTACATTTTCTTTTTCAGCAATAAATGTCGTTTGCGCTATTTAGTCAGTGTGCCAAGTTTGGTTCAGCTATAAAGAACGGTCTAGGCGTCTATAGCAAACACACTCACACAGACACCAAAACTTTTTTATATACAGATAGATATTTCGTAAGATGTCAAACATTTAAATTACTTTAAGTAGCTCTATCTCCTCCTCTGATAATAATAAGAACACAAAAGATATCTGGTATTTAAAAGTTAAAAGTCAATTAATTTAAATCTTCCGCTATTTTTTACTAGCCAATCGTCACTAAACTTCAAATATTTCTAGGTGACACATCAGAGCTGAGGTACATACAGAGGGTGTTTACATATTTTTAGAACGATTTCGGGGCCGTTTAATTAATGTTTAAAATGTAAAGACTATTTTTTTAAATGTTCGATCTGATAGCCTTTTTTCTGGACTATAACTCTGCATCGTGATTTCCATGATAGAAGAGCTTTTCGTAAAATATGTTGTCAGGGGACTTCGCAGGAATATGTTGAAAAGGTATATATGCAAAACCTGTATCAGTATTCTTTTTTTCAAGGAATACAGTGGTAGTTTTCGAAGTAGGACGTTTCGAAATTTGCGTTGAGTCACATGTCTCAACGCAAAAGCTGGTGAATATTATGTTTTTTAGCTTTTTTAAGTTGTAAATCTTGGTTTAATATTTTATTTATTGTTGCTGCAGATGTATCTTAAGACTTTGCAATTGATCTCTATGTTGGCGGATTTTCTCTTGTTACCAGCGATTTCACTTTAGAAACATTTGAAACAGTACGTACCTTTTTCGGATATTCGTTTGGAGTCTTCTTTCCATGTAGAAATAATGATTGACGGTTTTTACCTTGCCGATTAATAATGTTGCTTATTTTGCAATTAGAAATTTTAATGTAATGAATTTCGCAACGTTTTTGAATTATGGAATAAGAATATTTCTCTTCGGAAAGCGCAAAAACATATCCTTCAATCCACAGCTTGTTTACATAGGACATTTTGAAAGAAGAATAAATTTAAAAGTAGCAGACGATATTTCTCATTTCAAATAATAAGCTGTTGCCAAAAATTTTTATTTTGAAACATTTACTTTTTTAAAATTCTTTATAGAAATCGTTCTAAAAATGTATAAACACCCTCTGTATTTTGATACCAAAATTTAAAGGACTAAATTACAAATGATTGGAGGAAAGTATGTAGTATTTATAGTAAACTGTGCAACATATATTTGTACCTGAAATGTCATACAGAAATCTTCTTCAACATTCCCTTCATAAGCAAGCAACTCGCGCAGGCCTACTGCTACATCCTAAAGTAAAATATTTTAATTATACATTGGGTCTACGGAATAAAAACGAACATCTAATTTTATTTCATTAAATTGGATAATGAATTCATTTAATAAGAAATTTTGTAACTGTTTGGATTTATAACTAACAGTTATTTAATTGATGTTTATAAGTTGATGATCATTAAGCAATTTTAATTTGTAACTTCCATTCATTATAATTGAAAATTACTTAATAAAATTATTGACTAAGGCTGTCTGATAATTAAATTAATTTAATTATCAAACAGCTTTTAGAAGATCTCATGAGTAGAAGAAGCCCATACACTGTATATAATGGGTAATAGAAACGAAATAAAAAAATTGCTTAGTAATGCATGTTGGGTGTGTTCGATCATCAGAGTGAGATAAATGTAAAGTGAAGTTTCCTTTGGGAATATTTGTTTTCTACATGCCACTCACTAGAGATTAAAAAGAACTGTTCTTTTCGAAGAACAGCTGTTCACTGTCCCCCCTTTTTTTTCGAGATCAGCTCTTTAACCTGTTCTTTTGAGAGTATGTTCTTTATGATAACAGAATAAAATGCAATTACTTGACGGAAAAAAAGGAAATAAAGAAAATTAAAATCACAATTCAGTTACGAATCCGGCTTTAAAAAAATGCAATCTGGATTTAAGTTTGCTCTCGCATTTCTAATATGTAAATATAATGTAAAAAAGAATGAGGTTATAGAAATTACTCGTATAAAAACATAAAAAACTAAGGCAACGCCCAGGGCTGTAGCCGAAAAAAAATAATACTAATAAACAAAAAATAAAATAAAATAATCGCTGGGGTGAGGATGGATGTTCAAGTTTTATGTTTCATTGTAGTAGTTTTTAAGACATACACATTTGCATTACATGTATCTGAATAATTTGAAAGAAATCGGAAGGAGAACGACCGTAGAAAACAATTTTCGGAGGTGGGTGTGAATGAAGAGGACAAATATAAACCATTTCTTCCCAATCTTTCACATGTTCCGACTTCAATACACATTTCCCTCTAAAAATATGGCAATACTACTCTCTAAACATTGCAAAGTTTTTCTTAAACAAATGTTCCTATGAATTAAAAAACTTATAAATGATGAAAGATAGTAATATGCATGCATGATTAGAATTATATCTTAATTGCATAACTGCTTTAGCAGTCATTAATAAAGTAATTTCCTTTCACTTCATATTACATTCTGGATGAGTTATGGATTTTTGCTAAGAGTTGTTTGAGAATATTTGATGTAACAATCTTTTATTAGTCTACAGATTAAGACAAGTTTTATGTACTGTATCCATAACTACTTTAATCTCGTAGTATATAGATTAACTTGATTAATTTCACAATGAAACAACAAACACGGTTTTGAAAATTCATTAAAATATACGGGATTAGCTAAATGTGTAAATTACGCGTATAACGTGGAATTTAAGAATAAGGTATATAAGTTATTTGTTCAGATTTTCCACGATCAGTGAGCGGACACAAAGCACCCTTTACGCTTGAGCAGTGATTACGAAGTAAACGGATGATTGCATAAGCCTAGGATGTCAATTCTCCCCGAAACAGTGAATTAGAGCAGTCGCCAACAAACGACTAAGCAAGGCACGTTGAAAGCTAACAACTTGGAGGAGAATTGATTCAAAGACGGCATAAGTTAAAGAGAAAGAAAGGACCGAGTTGGGCCCTGCTCCTTGCCATGATATACTACATGAGAATGATAACTAATAACAGCAATCTACCATTCAATACCGAAACATTCGCAAATATTACACGTCGGCATCTTATTTTATTGGAGATAGGAAATTTGTTAGGAAAAGTACATTTTCTTCAATTTTCCATTGCTTCTTAAGATGATAGGGATAATTGCACTGTGTCTATTAAACAATGAATATTTTTTGCGTTAATTACCAACTCATCATTTTATTCAGTTCACTTTGATCACCCTCGTACTGTTGTCAGAGAAGGTTTTTCCCGAATGACAGCTCAGTAAAAAAACATACACACTCAGTATGCCGTTCATCCTCAGACGTTTTCTTAATAGTTCTGATTATGATTACCATCAATAAATAAACAACTGGATTTGTGTGATAAAAAATTTAGCATTGGCCACCATTCGCTTAGGGCATAAGATAGCCACGAATGACAAATTTATAACTATCATAAAAGCAAACTTATGTTTGAGTTCTTACAGGCATGACTTCTGCTAAATCATCGATACCAAACTTCCAAACTCCGACATTTGCATGATTCAAATTCTGAGGAATAACTGGTGGACTGAGCAATTTTTTATAACATGCTGTTGGAAAATGAAGATCTAAGATGATGGAGTTATAAACAGCTAGGCCCATTAGCTTAAGAAATTAAGGACTTTTCATTTAATTTACACAATCATTCTATCTAAATTTAGGTATACAATGTTATTAAAGAGAATATAATTTTTTTTAAACATAATTGTATTTTTTAGGAGATTTTTTGTTTCGTCATTTTACTATTCAACGTTATTCAACTTAAGTTTAGGTGTTATTTAAATTAAAAGGTTCATTCGGAAGGTAATGTTGTTTTCTACAGTAAAAAGAGTCAAGCCTTATTGCCAGTAACTGAAATTTCAGCTTAACCCATAGTTAATATCTTGAGGATTCCTCATGGAATGGTTTTCCATAGTCAGCCACCAATGTGTTAAAAAAGATATCACTTGTGCATACGTGTTTAAAACTATTTTCTTGAATGGAATTTTTTTTTGTGTGTGTGAAAATTACAGATAGTACGTATTTAGTTGATAATTCCAGACTCAACTAACTGAACTGAGGAAAGTAACTGTTTTGAAGATTTTCTAGATATCTCTCTTTCAGCACGACGAAATACAATATTTACAACGACCATGAAGAAAATCGTGAGAATAACAAAAAACAATATTACTTTCTGAATAAAGTTTGTAATTTAAATAATATCCAAACTTAAGTAAAAGGATGAATCAAAAATCTTCTAACAACACAATTGGCTATTCTGTTGCCAGACATTTAAGTTTAGAAAAAAGTAAAAAGGAATGAAGTTAAGAAAAGCATATCAGTATATTTATACATGTATCATTTCCCAGGTAGCAAGTTAAAAAATGTTCTGTATACTATAACATTTATAAGAAAACAATTGCTCAAGCTTTTAAATAATAAATACATGTCTACTCTATATCCCAGGCAGTACTTTATTTTTCTTTATGGGAGACCATTATTTTGCAATAATGGTCTCCCATATTGCAACTTGGTTTGTTTCCCTTGTCAATGAGTTTGCCAATGTACGCCAATGTATGAATAACAAAAGGGAAGATAGTTGAATATTATTATAAACAAGGCACATGATTTGTAACTTTTTTCTACGAATGATCCTGGTCTGTGTCAGAATATCTCTGAACGAAAAATTTAAGACAGTTTTTCTAAGCAAGCAAGTCATCGAACATGGTCATCCTATGCTCTCCCCCTCAGATGATTCTGTGCATGTGAAGATTCCTTTTACTAGTTCAAATATTGCAGTGTACTGTATTTATACAGATAGACCAGACCTATCGTCTCGAATGTCAGTTAATTTTATTAATCAGATATGAGAAAATTGTTATACAGTGTGTCCACGTTTAATTTGACAGACCTTCATTTTCGTAATCGTTAGTCTTAGATACACCCAGTTACAAAAACAGTTAAAATTGGGTGCAGAGTAAAAACATTAAGAGTTTGAAGCCAAAAAAAAATATAAGTGAATAAATACACTTTCTAAATTCGTATACAGCCCTCAGGTCCCTAGATTCATATTTAGGGAAATCTTGTCCACCCATAAAGATTGCACAAAACAGAAAGTTCGATAATGGTACAGTATACAATATTCAAGGAGAAATTTAATATTCAGTTTAAACATGTATATATTTATATATATTAAGGACGTAATCTTAGATTAATTTTTCACGAGTTCAGTCCTGTATTATTGGGCAATAACGTTAGGTTTCCGATATTAAGAAGCTGCGTGACCGCGAGCATGAGGGTTAAAAAAAATTAATGCATGGAAAGTATTTATAAAATTTAAAGGCATTGATATGAATAATTAAGTGCGTAATTGGAATAAATTCAGAAAAATATAATGTACAAAACTGCCCGGTATTAGATCTTTGAATAGCTTGTTTTCAACTTCAGTATAACACTATAAATAGAGATTCCTAATAACATTTATCTACTAATAGTATATGATTGACGTTTTAGTAAAGTCCATTTAAAATGGGTTTAATTCTGTAAAGTACTTGCATGCCTTATCTTATTTTTGATTTCGACTTTGAGCATCATGAAAAGGATACAACTCCGATCAAATTGTATTCTCGAAGATTCCCTGATTGTGATGTGCTAAACCAATAACACCTGGATTTATTATGATACACGAACATACCTACAAAAAGAAAACAATCTATTTATATATACATATACATTGTACATCTGTTTGCTAATACAATGAAATCTGTTTATAACGATACTGACTACAACGAAGAACCTGCCTACACCAATACTTTGTTCACTTCCGATATACTCGATGTATTCGGGTCTACTGCGATAATCACGTTTTACTCGCAATTGACTATAAGGATAATTATAAAGATAACTCGTAGAGATAAAATTGACTGTAAGGAGCTTAAAAATACGAAGTACCTTACATTCGTTTTGCATCATTTCTGCAATGGTATGGACGGATGGGCGCCCATGCACAAGGGGGTTAAGATGACTGTCTCTTGGCACATAAAAAACTAGCAGTAAATTTGCGTCTTCCCCCGAAGTACCTTACATTCGTTTTGAATCATTTCTGCAAAATAAATTCATTACTTAAATTATTAATTCGAATCCGGTGTATCAGGCGAGTCCATTAATGACTAAAGTGTTACTCAATGCATTAAGTATACTATATTTTATCTCCATTTTGATAATTAGGAAATACCTTCCTTTCCCAAATTATGCTCAAAAGAGAAAAGCAGGGGCACTTTCGATTTGAAGGCAACCTTAAATACTAAAAATTTCCTTTTCAAATAAACATTGTTCTTTAATGGAGATGGCAGCGCTTCATCTTTTCTTCAAGAATGCAAAATATCTAAATCTTTACCATTTTACATATTCTTTGTCTTGAATTTATAATTAAATAAAATTTCAGTAATGTCTAATGTAGTTGCTTAATTTATTTTTATTATTTCATATTTAGGGATCGACCGATACCAAGGGACATTTTTACCGATAACCGATACCGATACTTTATTTATAAATTCATTTTTAGAAATAGCCGATACCGATACTTTACAGTTATTGTATCGGCCGATACGGATACTTAACCGATACCGATACTTTACATGATTTAATGCCATTTAAACTGCATCTGTGGGCAGTTTTTGCAACGAGAGTGCAGTTCTCGTTAAAATGAATAACACCATGATGAGCCCATGGATAAAAATTTAAACCTATCTAAATAAAAATTTAAACCTATAAAAAGAAGAAGCAGTGAATACATTGAAGTGAGTGTATAGCATTTCTAGTCCTACTTTTCTATTAAAACATGCCGAACAATGGCCGAATTTATAAAACGCCGAACATTGGGAAATGTCTGAAGTGTACAGGTTCGGGATTATTTCTCCTCGCTGGCTATCGATCTAACGGTCTAGAGTTTTGGGTGGTTTTCTTCAGATGTATCTTGAATATGCGTTAGAACCAGGGCCGGTTCCATTGGGAGGATTAGATGTCTGCGCCGCCGCCGAGGTCTTAGACCGGCGCGCCGGCGAATAACGCTGATTTTACATCGCGGCGTATAATAGCCTTCAAAACTTTTTAAAAAATTATACCTAAACCTTTATCTGCTTATTTTTTTCTGGATACTTCTTAACGTTAATTACTTGTACAAGATGCAATTTAAATTTTTTAAGTCAACGGCGTCATTGGATTGCTTTAAAAACTGTTTAAACATTGCATTATCCCACAAAAGCACATTATAGGTTTGTAATGGATCATGAGAAGCTTTTGGAGGGGAAAAAAACGCTTAAAAGCCAATCAAATAATTTATAATTTATTTGTATATTGATAATTAAATGTATCGTGAATGTGCAATATAAACAACATTAACCTATCCGATCTTGATAAAATCTATTGTTTCAATTTTGCAGTAGAAATATTTTAAAAGTGTACCACAACGGCAAGCTCATTCTCTTTAGCTCCACCAACGGCCGATCTCATAGCGCTCTGAACTGGGAGACGGAAGGTGCCAGGTTAAAAAACAGTTCGTATCTACCGACCTAACCGTTCGTAGTTTTCCGTGGCTTCCTCCTTCTAGTTGTATTTCCGAAACTTAGAGTAGATACGGAATAGGACCCTTTAGGAGGGCCCCCACTAGAGATGAGTTCAGGCTCATCTTAAAAAAATGAGCCCGAGGACTTTTAATTCGAGCCCGCCCGAGCGATATTATTGAAGTCGGAGCCCGAGCTCGAAATTTCAGCTAATAGATAAATAAAAGTTATTTACCTCATTGATAGAATATCACAAATTTTTTCGTTTGTGCAAATTAAAGACAAATATAACTGAGCCCGTCCGAGCCCGAACACAATTGGGATCTCTAGACCCCACCACTCGGCCTAGAGCCCACGTGTAGCTAATTGTCCGTAATCGCATATCATACTCAAGACTAGCATTCATAAAAATTTGAGTCTTAAAAATATCTCATTTTAGCGCCACTGTTATGCATATGTGTGTGTGTACGCATACACCCATTTTCATTATGTTCTTTTAAAAAAAGTTTCCCACGCCGCGCCGCGCCGCCAGGTATTGAGGTTGTTACATCGCCGCCGCGAATTTCCGTGAGGCGCAGACCTCTAGGGAGGATAAAAGGGGGTGTCACAACCCCCAACTTTATAATAAAGTACTTTTATCGCAAAATCGTCAGTTGCCAAAAGGAACTGTCAGCAAATTTAAGTTTTAACCACCCATTTGTTAAGTGTTCAGTGTATAAAATACCAGTACTGCTGACAGTTTATTATAAGTTATGCTATTTCATGAACATAGTCTTGTTACGATTTTCATGTTTGATTCGAGTGATTTACGCGCCAGTAAACAGGTCCTCTTTGTCCCCTCAAGCCAACTTCATTCCAGATCATTTCAGTGTAACGTAGTGTGTATAAAAGGCAAATCTGCATATTGGGTATCTGCCTGAGGTGGGGTGCCTCGGGTGAAGGACTTTTTAAGGGGATTTGATGCGTATTTACGCTACATCTGGAGAAAACATCCAAAACTTCAGAAAATTAGTATATGTTTTTGAAAGCATATTCGCATATATTGTTGGCAAATTTTGACTTTACACCCCCCCCCTAACAATTTTGCTAAAGACCGGCTCTGGTTAGAACCCTTCAAAAAGTTCTTCTACCAGTGTTTTTAGAGAACTTACCTTGTCTAGATAGTCAGAATATCTCTAGAAATTGATTTTGAATTAACCGGATATAATTAAATTATAATTTTCCTCTGTGCACAAGACTTTTTTACTAAGTAAAATTTATTTTTAACATCAAACAAAACAAAACAACAAAAAAAAAAAAACTCATCACGCACAAAATTTATAACTCCAAATTGTTTCATGAATACGATTGACAACGCACATATTGTGATGAATCAGAGCGAATTCGAAGTCAAAAGATCGCTATCGTAAAAGAAGTTTTTATTTATTTATATTTTTTTTCATGCAAAAATCATGAAGTACACAAATTGAATACAGATTGCAATATCGCATGCATAATAATATTCTGTTCTAGTTGTAAAATGAATCCTAATCTAAGAAATGTAACGATTACAAAAAAGTCTGAAATAAATTACTTTTCCTAAGTAGGGACAGATCAAAGAGAAAATTAAAGGAATATAAATAACTCATCTATTCAATTTTATTGTAAGATTTATGTGTTTGAGATTAAATTTTCTAAAAATTTCAAATCCTTCCAAATCTTCATAAATTTTTATTACTTTCGTAAAAAAAACCTCCCCCGCTCCTCCGAAGTAAAGTGAATAAATAAATAAAAGAGTAGTTTCTTAGTGCAAAGGTTTGCCATCAATAAAAACTGGCACCGAGAATTTCTCTGTAAAAAATTAAAGAATTCAAATTTCTACTTTACACACACAGTACATGAAGTATTTACAGTGAGCGTTCTGTGTTATGGAAAGTCTACTCAATGGGTGCCTTGGGCGGCGAACTTTTAAAAAGCATTTACCATCAGACCGTGCAACTACTCAAAAAAGTATTTGAGTAATAGCCATAGTTCCTATTTTTTGTGAATAACTCATTAGTTTTTGTAAAAAAACACTTTTAAAAGAAATTTTAGAACTTATTGTTGCGTGACATGATTCGCTTTTACAGGGAATGAAATTTTAAATATGAAACTGGCATGGGACTTACACTCGAATATGATGACGACGATAACGACGAAGGAATTGAGTCGATTGTTTGACGAGTCCGATACTGAATCGGAATCGGATCTTGAATCAGTTTAAATTTGCGCATTAGTACTTTACCCTATCATACTATCAGTAGTGTCATTTCATTATTATCAGTTTAATTTTGTATACTACTTTTTTATATTATTATCTTTATTATTGTATATTGAGTACTTTCTTTTTTTTCAGATGATTTTGAATAAATGCATTTTTAAAAAATTAAATTTTTTATATCGGGTTAGGGGTGGGTCGACTTATACGCGGGTAAATACGGTAAATAAAAGTTAGTTAAAAATACAGTTTTTAAAAGTAGAAGCTCTTTTTATTTTGGAGACCTAAAAAGCATAAAATAAAAAATTATCTTGCAAAGATATGCTATAAATGAATGAAAGTTTCAAAACTAACAAAACTTTTGAGAAAAATTTAGATATTTCATTTTTGTAAGAGATGAACATTTTTAAGTGTTCAAAATATTTTAAAAGGCATTCGAGACTAATATTCCATTATTGGAGCTGTACTTGATTGTAAGTCATTGATTGAGTCATTAATATCAGTATTACAGAGGTCTCGAATGCGTTTTAAAATATTTTAAACATTTAAACATTTTCACTCTTACAAAAGTGAAATATCTATTTTCTCAAACGTTTTGTTAGTGTTGAAATTTCCATTCATTTATAGTATATCTTTGTATTATCAAGCACAATGAAAGGTAAACTGCCAGTGTCTAAGGCTAACATACCTATGCTAAACAAGGCAGAGAGGGCGGGTCGTGGGAATTTTTTAATTGCAGTGATGCATACTAATCTGTAAAAACACTGACTAACAAAAGCAGGGTACTTTTCGAAGTGAACAAAAAAGAAATTTCGCTCTTGACCTAGGACTATTCTAGTTTCCATTTCCAGTGCAATTTCACTGGTTAAAAGGGACAACACCTTTTCGAACTGAATAAAATATTTATTATTCCTATAAATACGATTAATTATGTTCGACTAGCTACGGGGCCCGGAGTTTCCCGTCTGTATTAGGTGTTATAACATAATTTGCCAAAAACAAATATTCTGATGATGTAGCTCTATGTCGGCTAGTATAAGCTCTATGTCGTGGAGAAATTCAGTTTATTTATTCTCAATTTGCATCATATCACCCCTCCCTTAAATGTTTTCCTGGCTACGTTTCTGAGTGTAAGTATGTATAAAATAAACTAGTTTTCGCAGATGACTGAAAGCCATAAGAAGGCCGAAAAAAAAAAAGCTATTTGAATTATTCTTTATTAACGACATTTTGGGAAAATAGAAACTACAATATTTTATCGTTGTTTTGTTTAGTATTGACATTTTAAAAATACATTTTTCACATTTTCATTTAACAAGACACCATGTATTTTTGAATGTACATAATATTAGATCAATGGGGGGGGGGGGGGTTAGATTTCATAATCTTTTCCTCTTATGAAATGTTTGATGCTTTATTACAGTTTTTAATTATCAAGGAAATTGTATTAGTATATAGATATAGATATTCGGTATTTTCCTAAAAACCGAATATTTGATTTGACTGAACAATATAGAATTCGGCCGAATACATCAACCAAATACTAAACCATTTATATTTATAATAAACTAGCTGTTTTGCCCAGGTTAAGGAAATAATACCAATTGATATGTTTTTAATAACATAATTATAGATTACACATTAAGGAAATTCAAATGTTTATTAAAGTTCAAATACAATTTTATTTCAAATACCAAATATAAATTTAATAATAATTTGAATTTTCTTAACATGAAGTACACATGAAATAATCTTATTTAAAAGTTTCAAGTAAATTATTAATTTTTATTAATATACGTTATAAAAATGATTTAATTGTGCTTAAGTATATTACACAAAGAAATTATAAGTGATGAAGTATTATACATTTAATTTTTTTTTGTAGGGGGAGGGGGGAAATTAAGGATTTGGATTAAAACTTAGTGAGAAGATAAAAAAGAAATAAGCTGATATTTTTCAGGAAAATACTTGTTTGATACATAAAAATTATAATTATATGTTATCAGAGGGAATGAAAAAACAATTTCAAATTATGATTTTATTATTACATTTAAAACAGGAATTATAACCAACAACATGTTTTAATATGTTTAAAAATGTTTTATAACAAAATTTTTTCATATAATAATAAAATAATAAAACTATCCAAACTATCTAATCACTAAAAGTATCTTAAAAACTTAAGCATATTGTAATATTCATTCTGTGCATTTTTTCAGCTTTTTCTCATAAAATATTTTACTATTCAAAGCCAGGTATTTTGTTTATAGTTTTAATAAAATATTTAAAAGTAATTTAAATTTCTGAATATGCTTAATAAAAACTGTATGAAGATATCAAGTCATAGTATTATAATAGAAATCAGGATTTATTAATTAAAATTCTGCTATAACTTGGTCGAATATTCGGGCAAACCACTGTTCGTTGCTTCACTAAATAATCAAATACAGAAAATGCATGAAAATGCATATTTAATATTCATAATATATTTAATTTCGAGAATGCTACGAGAACGCATAAAATTTTCGGAGTATTTTAGATACAGCTGAGAAATTTTTATTAAATATGCAAAATAATTAGAGCTAAAATGATTAAATGAAAAAATTGATTTTCCTCGTTTTTTTCCACTTGAATCACTTTTCTTGAAATACGATAAAATCGATTCACATTTTCCTTTAGCGGACCTGGTTTAAGATTGCAAATAGACTGCGCTTACACTTCAACAAAGAAAGAACTAGACTGAAAAAGTAAATGCGTATTCTCTTCAAAAAATTATCTAAAATGAGTAACTCCGTGGTTACTGCGTGGCTGTGCCGGCACAGCCAGCTGCGTCAAAAAAGGGTCTCTCGTTCTGTGGCACGCGATGAACGTTTCGATCGTCCGCCATCTTGCTGGTAGTTAAGTCGAGCGATGGCAACGGCTGCCCTTTTCCAGCATTGGGCAATCTATCCAGCTCTTTCTCGCATTTTTCAGCAGATGTCAGTGCTGTTAAAAAGAATCGTGAAATTTTTTTTTTTTTACGGGAAAGGACGTGCTAAAAAGTAAAGGATTCTCGTGAAGCTATGTCACCCGCAACTATTTTTATAGACATCAAATCTATTCTTCGTGACTGGCAGCAGTCAAAACGTCAGAGTTGGGTGTTCCCAGAGCGGGAACACTGCGCGTTAAAGGGATACCTTTATGCCTTTAGCTCTCGGCGCTCGTTATCCATATTGTGAAAAAGCCCGAGATGACAACCCCCGCCCTTGCACACGTGACCTGTGGGTCAAGATGGCACTGTACATCGGTCAACCTTCTGATGTCGGCAAACATGCAGCTTCCGCGAAGCTTCTTGTATTTTTTTTTTAATTACCTATTAATTTAGAGCGTACAAAATTAATGTAATCGTTATAATTGAAATAAAATCTTCAAAATTCACACGCAATTTTTTTTAAAATGTTATACTTAAATGAGGCACGAATGCAAAAAGGTGTTCAGCGAAAACTAGCATTTTGCGTAATTGGTCATGGCCCAAACAATGACTGACGATAGACATACTATATTGAGGATGTCCATAGACTTTAATGTATCGAAATTCTTTTGGGTGACCTGTAAATAAACTATCCAGTCAATTGGAGCCAAAAATAAAGGTGCACAACTAGGTGTTACAGTAATCCTAAATATAAAATTTCGACAGTCTGCAGTTATTGGTTTCAGATATGCGAATTACGTTTATACATATACATACGTACATACAGGTGTCATAAAAAAAATTACTCAAAATGCATTTGCTGTTGGTTAAAATGAATTGCGCATGCATATGTACGAACATACATACATGCATCTAGAAAAATCTCTTCAAAGTAAATTTAGAGATAGTCATGATCGATTTTTTTAATAAAAATCTGTATAGCTACTATAACCGTACTTCCTTTTAATTCGTACAAAGAAGTAATAATAAGTTGCGGGACATATTAAATATATAATGTTATACGGTATATTTAGTCATATAAAGTATACGGTATATTAGTCATATAAAGTTATACGGTACATTACACTCTAATACAGTAAGTATTTTTCACTCTCTATTTTGAGCTGTTTAAGAGTTTTCCGCTTAGCAATATAAATAACTTCTAATAATTTCGTCTTGTTAAATAATATCTAAAGCATTGTATAATCAAAATCAAGCCGTTATAGTTACTTTTGAACTTTTATAAAATATTTTTGAGTTATAATGGGACGAAATATATGTATTATTTCAGAAGTTAGAGTTTAAAATTTAAAATTGCTCTTCACTATCAGTTTTCAGTGTTTTAGAGCAAACTGACTGTTACTTGGTTAATGAAGAACGGGAAAGTGACTACGTTAGAAATACAAAAAGGTGTTTACAATCTTAAACGTTAATGAAAATGTATAGTAAAGAATGTATTTTTTTTATTTGTATCACCTTCCAATAGTATCACCTAAAAATGGGTATGGGTACAGCTCATTGAAAAAAATAATTTCGATATATTATTTGGGGTGTAGTGTCCCTTCAAGCTAAGAATAAAACCAAAACAAATACTTCTCTCTAGTTGTTGTTACTTCCACGTCTATTCCAACTGACTTTGCAGAAGTTTTGATGTTTTTTAAGGACCCCATCTTCAGCCAGCGATTCATTGAAAGAAAATCGAAATTATTTCCCTTATCACTAATTTAGTTTTTGAAGAAATCTCCTTAAAACAGATATTTTGTCATTGAAAAAATTCCGCTAATTATGGAAAGGTGTGGAACTTTCCAACTGATATAAAAATAAATAAATGTTGACTTAAATTTTTTTTTCAATGGCACATGAAGAAAAAAAAATCACATCACAGAAAAAAAGATCGCGTTCCAGGGGCTGTACAGAAATTACGAAAGAAAACAAGGATCGAATTAATACACAATACTTCTGATATTATTTGCTAAAATTGATTTCACCTTATTTTTTTAGGTACCGCGATTTGGCAACACAAATTAATCAGCTTTAATGTTTATGGTAATTTGTTGCCAGTTTTGTTCCTTTAGTAGCTCTCCGGCCGTCAGAACAGTCTGTCATGTTAATGCCCATTAACCTTTAATAAAACCGTTTTCTTCCACTAAATTCGTAAAATTTATCAGGTTATGGGAACAGAGCACGGGACTAATTAGGCTAATTAATATATTTAACTTAATTTATATTTAAATTTGAGTTGAATTTGAATTAACTCTGAAGCGAAAACTTCTTCCGTGCTCCAAGTGTAACGAACGTAGCCTAAGCCGAATGATCAAGTAAATGCCGTGATTCCTAGCGTAGTTCCCGCTAACTTCGAAAAACTTCGATCGAAGAGATTTATATCGTCAAATAAAGCAATGTTTTCTACAAAATTCGAAAACTGTAAAGCTATGACCTAATATATCGAGAAAATGCTCGCTATCGACATAAAAATGCGAACTATTTTACCGAAGTATCCTGATCAAGCCGTAGCCGCGAATAGTCTAACAAATGTACTATTGTATTTCCGGCCCCTGACAATGGCTCTTGAAAAAAAAGTGTTCAAAAATTAACAACAGATTTGGTGTGTGAAAAACTTATGCTAGAATATTCAAAGATGGGTAACCAAAGCCAAAACGTTTTTGCAGTGAAAACAACTTACAGAGCAAAGAAAAAGTTCTCTGGTAAATGCAACGCCTGTGGGAAGCAAGGTCGCAAGGCAAAATTCTGCAGGTCCAGGGGAGTGAAAACAAATTTTAATCAAGCTAAGAAGAATTCTAGCTCAAAAACAGATTATCACCATACAGTGAGAGAGGCATGGATACTTATCACAGAACTGAAAGACCTAACAGTGAACTATGGATTATTGATTTTGGATATGACAGACCCATGGCATCTCATAAGGAATGGCTCAAAAACTTTGTTGAAACTGCACCAACTCCTGCCATGACTGGTGGAACTACACTTTATAGTGTTGGAGAAAGCTCGATCGTAATCAATGTGAAACGACAAAATAAAATCGTAGAACTAACTCACTCTCAATAATGTATTCGTTGTACCAGGATTCACAGCTAATTTAACTTCAGTAAGATATCTTGCTACTAAACTTCAAGTTCAAACGATATTTGATAAGGAGACTTGCACATTAAAAAAGAAAACTAAACTAAGTTCTAGCAACTGGTCGAAGAAAAGTACTGGCAACTTATACTACCTTCATACCATGCAAAGCACAGCAATGTTAAATGAAAGCAAGGTGATGACTAGGACCGAATCAATTAATGTTTAAGACTTCATCTGAGTTACTGAGGATTTGAAAGATTATAATCCATGGCTGAAGGAATTAATTTCCATGATCAAGGTGAAGAATAAGTTTCATGCAGAATGTGAAAGGCACACAACAGAAATTTCCTGAGCAGAAGGCAAAAAGTGCCAAAGAGGCAATTGAACTGATTTATACCGATCTTTGTGGATTCATAAAAGTTGAAACGCATGGAGGAGCAAGATACTTCCTGACATTAATTGATGACAAAGCTATAATGACCTTCGTCAGCTTCTTAAAAACAAAGATCAAGCATTCCAAAAATTTGTTGACTTCAAAACTTATATTGAAAACCGAACTGGCAAGAAAATCAAGGCAATCCGCAATGATAGAGGCACTGAATATATCAATTCCCAGATGGATATATATCTCGAAAAAGAAATAATTCATCATCAGAAAACAATTGTATACACACCAGAACAGAATGGCGCAGCAGAATGCTGCAATCGGACACTCGTAGAACGTGCACGAGCGGTGCTAAATGCAGCA
This sequence comes from Cheiracanthium punctorium, assembly GCA_038373885.1. Classification (NCBI taxonomy): domain Eukaryota; kingdom Metazoa; phylum Arthropoda; class Arachnida; order Araneae; family Cheiracanthiidae; genus Cheiracanthium; species Cheiracanthium punctorium. Next base: position 1,115,768 of record JAWZYV010016768.1, on the reverse strand, counting down.
AAATTAGATAAACGTTTTTTGACTGAACCTGTGAATACGGGCAATTACTGCAAAAATCGCAGTCCTAGCATTGCTGTTATTGTTGTCGTTATTGTGAACACGTATATCGGATTTGTGTGCTTGGCTCAAACCTCGCTTATAAGTCCTCGTCAGTAGACAACACAAGGCGGGATGACCCCTCCGTGGGGGTCTTTCTAAGGGGTCCTAACCCGTATTTAAGCCGGAGTTTGAGAAAACCACGGAAAACTCCAAACGGTTAGGTCGACGGACGCGCGATGGGACCCGAACCTGGGTCCTTCACACTTCGCCCGTCTACCATTTCCAGTGACATAACCACTGTGTCATGGTGAGGCCTAATATTGCTCTAAGTAGCGAAACTCCTTACGAAGCATGGATGAATGAAAAGTCAGATTTAGTCATATGAAAATGTTTGGATGCAAACCTTTCAGCCATATCCTAAAATTTCAAAGAAGTGATATGACAAAGCAGTGGAAATGACCTTTGTAGGATACTCCACAGACAGTAGGAGCTATCGAGTACATTCATAAATATCAAACAACATTCAAAATTACTGAAGCTCGAGATGTATTTCTAGAATCACCGAACTGTAGTCTTGCTAACGAATGTGAAAATGACCCAAAATTGGAACTCATTGATGAAGACTTTCTCATTCTAGTTTACCTGCAACAATACGAGGCAAATACTTCCCCCAGTTGTTGATTCATTCATGAGTGAAAATGCTAACTCCTCTGACGTACACAATCTTCCTGAAACTCCAATAGAATATGCAGACACTACTTCTAATGCAACAAATGTTCCAGATGAACACTCACCCCTCAGAAGATCAACACGGGAAACTAAAAAGCCTACTTACCTAAATGATTTTTAGATTCCAGACAATCTATATAAGTGCCACTTAATGATGTTGTCAACATCTTACGACAGCATAAATGAAGCAGTTATTGATATCCCGCAGTCTTATCAAGAAGCCATAAATCACACAGATGCCTCACAACGGAAAGGGGCAATTGTCGAAGAACTCGAATCCCATAAGAAAAATCATACGTGAGATTTAGTAGCCCTACTTGAAGGTTTTAGAACCATCAAGAACAAATGGGTATTAAGAATCAAATGCAACTCTGATAGCAAACCAAAATGCTATAAGGCACGATTAGTAGCCAAGGGCTGCTCGCAACTAGCTGGCAGAGACTGCACAGAGATATTTTCTGCAGTCTTCCGTTATGATACCTTTCGGGTATTAATAGCTTTTACCGCATTGTATGATTGGGATATTGACTATCTTGACGCAGTAGTTGCATTTCTTCAAGGTTCCACTGAAGAAGAGATCTATATGGATACCCCAGAAGTTTCGGAGCTCTTCAAGGAAAAAGGAGAAGACAAGTTAGTTTGTCGGCTCCAAAAGGGTATATATGGCCTAAAGCAATCAGGACGGGCATGGTACTTGAAGTTGGACAATATTCTAAAAAATTTAGGCGTAACATGTGCAGAGTTTGATTGTTGTGTGTACCACATGAATAATGGTACAGATATTTTGCTTGTAGCAATTTACGTAGATGATCTACTGATCTTTACAAGTTCATCTAAACTAAAGCATTAGATTAAAGAAGAATTATTCAATTTGAAATGAAAGATCTAGCTGAACTAAAATACTGCCCTGGCATTGAGTTGCAAAAAGATAAAGTACAGGGTACCACCACCATGAGCCAGAGCACTTATATTGAAAGTATCTTGGAAAGATTTGGTATGCAGGATTGTAAACCTGTATCGACCCAATTTAACATCAACCAAAAACTGGCAAAATCAATTGAAAATAAGATACTCAACTTACTGCTCATTACCAATCTTAAATTACATGAAATAAACTATTCGATATACCTGACCTTTCATATTAAGCAGTTTATTAAACCCAAAAATACATTTTAACAAGATAAACGGTATTTGCTTTAAAATAATTTTATTATTAAGAGCCGTTGCAAAAGCAAATCGGGCAGGTCAATAGAAAAAAGTTCCCATCACCATCTCAGAATTTCACGATCTTCTTTTATTGTGTTGCCTTACCTAAGGAAAGAACAAATCTGAAATTTTTTGATTTACCTCTTTTAGTTTTGGAGTTATGGGTGGTCAAAGTACCCCAGGGGAGCAACGTCAAATTACTTTAGGGCCATTTTTGCCACTTTACTGTCTCGACTGTGACTGGCTCCGAGGTGCTTCAGAGAATTTTTTCATTTTATCCTATAATATACCTTCTATATTAACATCTCAAATTGAAGATTCATTCGAAAATTGTCAGGGCCCCGAATTAGGGCCCCCCAAAATACCCCAAATTTCATAAAAAATACAGTTTTAAGAATGCTTTAAATCTTGGGTCTGGCGTGATACAGAAAACTTTTTGCACAGTGCAGTTATATATCTTCATATAAAGTGAATCCCATGTTAAAGAGTTTTGAAGGCTTCCAGGGCCCCCCGGTACGGGGCCCCAAACATGGTCCTTAGCGCTAATTTACGCAATTTCGAAGCATTGGTACAGCTGAAGCCGACTTCCCACAGGAGAACTATTGACATGGAGATGTAGTATTAACACAGTAGTTTGATATTATGAAAATACATTTCTTGAAGGTACAACTGTTTCCAAGCAAAATTCCAAAAAGTACCTCCCTATTTGGGACATTCCACTGGCACGAATGGGGGCGTTTCGGCGTTACTTTTAGAAGTTTAATCGACAGTGGCAATATTGAAAATTAACTTATTCTTCATATATCCCAAATATATCCTCCTTATATCACCAATAGTTATTTTACAGGGGCACTCATAAGAATTACATTACGCTGTATGGGGATCTCTGTAACTACTGAACCGATTCGAAAATTTTTTTTCACTGATAGAAAGCTACACTATTCCTGAGTAATATAGGCTACCTTTCACTATGCAGCATAACTAGGTCTTTTACAGGGACACTCAAAAGAATTCCAGCACATGACGCTATATGGACATCTCTGTAACTACTGAACCGATTCTAAAGATCTTTTCACTGAAAGCTACACTATTCTTGAATAACATTGGCTAAAATTCATGCATGCAGCATAATTAACAGGAACACTCAAAATAATTCGTAAACATTGTCGTAACTGTCTCTATTCGCCACTCAAATTTATACAAATTTTATTAAACTCCATTGAAATTTTTGAATAGTGCAGTTATATATCTTCATATAAAGTGAGTCCAATGTTAAATATTTTTGAAAGCCAAGGTTAAATATTTTGCGGCCTCTACCTTCCAGTCATTTTAAGAGGCATCGCAAGAGCAAATCAGGTAAAAAAAAGAAGAAAGTTTCAATCATCTGAGAATCTCATGAATTTTTTTTCTGGTGTTGCCATACCCAAGGAAAGAACACATCTGAAATATTTTTGATTTAGCTCTTTTAGTTTTGGAGTTATGGGGGGGTCAAAGTACCCCAGGTGACGAATTTAGGGCCATTTTTGCTATTTTACTCTCTCGGCTGTGATTTGCTCTGAGATGCTTCAGAGAATTTTTTTAATCTGATAATATACCTTGACATCTAAATTTCATCTGACATTAACATCTAAACTTCAAATTCATTTGAAAATAGGCACAACCCCCAAATAACCCCTCCCCCCACCAAAAAAAAATCCCAAATTTCATAAAAAATACAGTTTTATAGAATGCTTTAAATCTTGGCTCTGACGTGATACAAAAAAGAAAAAAAAATTCCCGGGCCCCTTGATACAGGACCCCAAACATGGTCCTTAGCGCTAATTTATGCAATTTCGAAGCATAGGTACAGCTGACTGTGACTTCGCACATGAGAAGTATTGGCATGGAGCTGTAGTTTCAACATAGTAGTTTCATATTATGGAAAGATATATTTTTTGATTACTGTGTATATATATTTCTTGAAAACGGTGATGCTTTCAAAAAATATACCGGGGGGCCCTGGGGTCCTTCAAAAATTTTTAACATTGGATTCACTTTATATGAAGATATATAATTGCACTGTTCAAAAATATGAATGGAGTTTAATAAAATTTGAATAAATTTGAGTGGCGAATGGAGACAGTTACTACAATGTTTACGAATAATTTTGAGTGTTCCTGTAAATTATGCTACATGCATGAATTTTAGTCTATGTTACTCAGGAAAAGTGTTGCTTTCAGTGAAAAGATCTTTAGAATCGGTTCAGTAGTTACAGAGATGTCCATATAGCGTCATGTGCTCGAATTCTTTTGAGTGTCCTTGTAAAAGAACTAGTTATGCTACATGCTGAAAGCTAGCTTATAATGCTCAGGAATAGTGTAGCTTTTTATCAGTGAAAAAATTTTTCGAATCGGTTCTAGTTGCAGAGATCCCCATTCAGCGTAATGTAATTCTTATGAGTGCCCCTGTAAAACAACTGTTTGTGATATATGGAGGATATATTTGAGATATATGAAGAATAAGTTAATTTTCAATATTGCCACTGTCGGTTAAACTTCTAAAAGTAACGCCGAAACGCCCCCATTCGTGCCAGTGGACTGTCCCAAATAGGGAGGTACTTTTTGGGATTTTTCTTGGAAACAGTTGTACCTTCAAGAAATGTATTTTCATAATATCAAACTACTATGTTGATACTACATCTCCATGTCAATAGTTCTCCTGTGGGAAGTCGGCTTCAGCTGTACCAATGCTTCGAAATTGTGTAAATTAGCGCTAAGAACCATGTTTGTGGCCCCGTACCGGGGGGCCCTGGGGGCCTTCAAAAATTTTTAACATTGGATTCACTTTATATGAAGATATATAACTGCACTGTGCAAAAAAATTTTTTGTGTCACGCCAGAGCCAAGATTTAAAGCATTTAAAACTGTATTTTTTATGAAATTGGAGGTATTTTGGGGGGCCCTAATTCGGGGCCCTGACAATTTTCGAATGAATTTTCAATTTGAGATATTAATATAGAAGGTATATTATAGGATAAAATGAAAAAATTCTCTGAAGCACCTCTAAGCCAGTCACAGTCGAGACAATAAAGTGGCAAAATTGGCCCTCAATTAATTCGACGTTACTCGTGTGGGGTACTTTGACCCTCCATAACTCCAAAACTAAAAGAGGTAAATAAAAAATATTTCAGATTTGTTCTTTCCTTGGGTAAGGCAACACAATAAAAGAAAATCATGAAATTCTGAGATGGTGATAGGAACGCCCTGCCCGATTTGCCCCTGCAATGCCTCTTAAGTAATATTATTGACTGTTGTATTAGACTTTCTTTTTTAAAATTAGGCACCTGCGGTATAATGAAGTAATACAAAAATAGTTTTACGAGCAATCGTTCAATTAAGTTATTAGTATTATTATTGCTTTAACTGTTTACTGATGTGGGGGAATCTTTTCAGAAATGTATCACTTTAGAATACACATAGAAACTGAATAACTTTTTTTTTTCTTCCATCTAAAACTTAGTTTTGTTTTAAACAAATATTCTATTTTCGTATAAAATACTTTGAATGCTTACTGTGAGGATCAAAGTTATTTTTAGTTTAAGACGGATTTCACAATCATTTCTAAAACACCGAAGTTATAACGGGTTAATATACCAGGTGGCCATAAAAAAACTTGCCGATATATGGATATCTACGGGGCGGGTCTGTTCAACCAATCGGCAGGAAATTTCAGAGATAGTTATTCAGAGGTAGGGGCTCGAAAATCTGTGCACGGCAATAAAGTGAAGCCTACAATTACAGTTAATGTTACAGAAATTCGAAATTTTCGAATGGCAATACTTATTTTTTTCCACTGTAAAATGCTCAGCTCATGCGAAAACCCTCAAGAGCGTTGGAACGGTACACGTATCACAAAAAATGGACGCAATATGAGAGCACTAAAACAGCTCTGAGAACAGTGGCGGATTTTGCTCTTGAGAGGCCCGAGGCGCAACTCAATTCTGAGCCCCCCCCCCCCTCCTCAAAAAAAAATCACTATCTCCTTTACATTATTACTAATTATTTTAAAATGTTTTAATTCCTTTTATATCTAGTTTATGTTTACAAACCAGGGCCTGACATTCACTATAACACTTTTGTGCCCAGGGCACTTTTCAGATTTTGTGTCCTTTAGCTGGCTCAATTTTTGTGCCCCTGTGTATCGTGTTAAACTCAATTTTTTGGCTTATTTCTCCATGTGTGCCGAGGGCACGTGCACCAAGTGTCCGTCCGATAGTCAGGGCCTGCTACAAAAGGAGTATTAAAATTTTAAAATAATTTTTATGTTTATAGATTTGTTCATCTTAAAAAACATTTTTTATCTCAATAATTTTTGTACTACGTTTCACTTTTCATGATTAACACTAAATAAACCTTAGCATACCTCTAAGTATAACCCAACAACTGCAGTTTTATATTGATTATTTTTCACTGTTACTTAATTACGTCGAATTACTTTTTGTGGATCACTGGAATATGTCTTGTTTCAGTCATGAAAATTTTGACTACTTAACAGGTACTTTTGAAGGTGAGAACAAGGGAAACTTGATCAGAAACATGACTTTGACATCACAAAGTTCAGAAGAATTCTTTACTTGGATAAAATGAACCAAAAATTTAACATTCCTTCAAGAACATATATTTATAAATATTTACATATATTCATAAATTTCCCGTTTGGAACTGCAAAACTAAGCAGTTTAATAGTAAAAGTAAACTTTCTTTTTAGTCTAATTTTTATGTTTATTCAAAAACTGTCAATAATTTTAGGACTATTAATATTGAGTAATTAGGTATGAATAATATACACACACACACGTTATTCTATATTTTAAATAGAATGAAAAAAACTACAAGAGAAAAAAAAAAAAAAACAATACTTTAAGTAGTTGAAGTACAAAAAATATTATTGACTTAAAAATAAATTCCACTTTATAATGGGTAAATGGGTATGCTCTAAGCTTCGGTTCTAGGTTTATTATTAATTTTTAGCATTTTCATCTGCGACTATAAAATACATGCCTATAAAATACATGAATATAAAATAAATATATTTATAATATAGTTATCATAAATATTTTTTAGTTGAAAACAAAAAATTAAATTAATCATCATTTGTTTTTTTTAAGTTTTTAATTAACTGTGTATGACATTCCAGTTCAAAATTTGTCTGTGAATTTTAACCCACTATCATCCGATAGAGCTGAAACTTTGCACGCATGTGAAATTTCGGTGACGCTAAGTATTGCTTTAATTTTTCAATACTTTTTTTTAACTATCAAATATCTTCTTCCAATCCCCCCCAAAAAAGTGTTATCGCACATGTATCGTCTCATATCTTTTTAATTATTGGTCGGCAATTTTTTATCATTGCATACTCGGAAAGTTTCGATTCCAAAAAAAGATAAACTCGGTTATCCCTAGCTTACATTTTTAAATTTTAGTGATTTTTCGAAAGAAGATAAATTATTGTTTCCAATTTCTTTTACATCGTGACAACCAACAACAATTATATATTCTAGGTATATTTGAAAATTTCACTTAATACAGAGTGTCCTTTCCTAAATCATTTAAATGAAGAACGGCTGAAAAATATAAAATATTTAATTTTTGACAAATTTTCAATCTCAAGCTGTAGAATAAAGCGGTTCAGGTTTTTCTCTTTTAAAATGAGAAATATTCTTATCAGACTGTACACTTTTTGATTTGGGGGGGGGGGGCAATCTATAAAGCAGGTGTATTTGAATGTCCTACTGCAATACCAGCTACTGAGCCGCAATCTGATTCAGTGCGGCCCAACCAGTGGCTGAGCGCATAGCACTCTGAACTGGGAGACGGAATGTGCCTGGTTCAAAACCAGGTCGCATCCGCGAACCTAACCGTTAGGAATTTTCCGTGGTTTCCTCCAAAACTTAGCGTAAATAGGGGTTAGAATTAGGGATGGATGCGAGACGAGACAGACATTTTTAACATTACCATATAGGGATTTTGCGAGACGAGACAAAGCTTTTAGGCTGTTTTGCGAGACGCGAGACGCCAATTTTCCGTCTCGCGTCCATCCCTAGTTAGAATCCCTTAGAAAGACCCCCAAGGGGAGCACCCACACCCATCGGCATAGATCCCACTTGTAGATAATTGGCCGTAATCCCCACTTGAGCAAATTAAAACAATGCAAAAAATCTAGGAATTTTTCTTGGAAATAACGGACAGTTGAGGGCCGTAAATTCCAAGGAATGTTGCATGAAAATACCAGGAACTTTATTGAACAGCTCAGGAAAGATACACTGAATTACACATTGTTCAGTAAATTTCTTGGTATTTTCGTGCAACTTTCCTTGGAATTTAGGGCACCTCAGCTGCCTATAATTTTCAAGGAACACTACTGGAATTTTTTTTTAATTATTTTTTTTTTACAATTCTAGTCATTTTTAAGTGAACTGCCTGTTTCGTAAGGTCGTGAGACCCCTATTCGGTTAAGTGACGGGTTGAACGAAACAGTAAAGTTCTCAAAGGGAAATGTATACTTTCTGTATAGTATTTGTAAGTCTAACTTATCCTTATTTCCAAGGAACGTTTCTGGATATTTTTAAAGTGAAATACGGAATTAAAGCATCCATTACTTATAAACTAAAAGTATTCGTATTAAAGTATTAGTTTAGATTATGGTCCAATGCTGTGAAGAGGAAATGGAGTCACCAAAGAAAAGATTCTTCAAAAGCGCTTTCTACTCTAGAAGCAATCCTGAAACTATGAACAATGTCTCTTGAACAGATATTTACATATAGTTTTTTTCTTTCTGAAAACCGAATTTGGAGGCCCCTTAGAAATATGAGGCGCGCGCCTCATGCGCCTATTGGGAAATCTGCCACTGTCTGAGAACGGCCAATACAAACACGATCGGGGCACACGGGAGGAAATTTGCATATGAGAGAGGAAAGGCACCGGCGTTCGCCAGATATTCAGTATAAAAAGCCGATGAAAAGCAGGTTAGGAATGTTTGTTCTTCAGTCGTGAGCTTGCACGTAAGGATGCAACGGCAGCGGAAGTTCAGCTGTTTTGTGTACGTGCATAACGAATATCTTTCGGATGACATCATGATATTCCAGAACACCATAATGCAGAATAAATAAAGATGGTGTATATTCAATTTCATTTAATTATTTACTTTCTGCTTTAATAAATCGAATAAAATCCTTACTAATAGAACCCCCGCGAGTTGTGGTAAAAAATTGAAACTTCAGAACTTAAAGTTAAATACAACAAGCATTCATGGCCTTACATAGAATCATTAAATCTGCATCATCATCATCATCAACAGCAAAATATTAGTTGGTTTTATACGAAAGCACCCATGTACTGACATCAAACAAATACTTTGTATGATAATAAATAAATCAGAGAAAGTGCTCAACACTTTAATAAATTTCATAATAATGATTATTTATTTTCTAAATTTTTTTATTTAAAAAAAAAGTATTTGCAAATTCCTTTTGCTTTATGTATTCCATGAAATACTAATTATTTTTAATTGGATTAACTTAATTTTGTACAAAATGCTGAAAGGAGGGGAATAAAATCTTTGAACGTTTCACGAGACCCAAGTATTGTTCTTTTTTAAGGAGCAAAATATTCAACAACCCTCCGGAAAACAGGTTTATAATATTATGGTATTGCGTGCAGGGGCGTAGCCAGGGGAGGGGGATATCGGGATATATCCCCCCCCCCGAAATGTTTGGATTAGTGATGAAATTCCGTCTATTTATACACATATCAGTTCATATCCCCCCCCGAAATATTTTCCAGGGGCATATCCCCCTCCCGAAATATTTTCCAGGGGCATATCCCCCCCCCCCGAAAAATTTTCCTGGCTACGCGCCTGATTGCGTGTATTGATTTATACTTTACGTTTATGTGTGTTTTACATAATGGTTATAAAGTTAATTAACTACAAAACCACTTTACGAGAGAAATTTTGCAATTATTCATTAGTTCGTGATCTTACATATAATTTCAGGACTTTTCAGTGATTATTAACTGCAACTAGAAGACAGAGTTGGTAATTTGTATTTATGATTTTAATTTGTCTTTGAACCCCTTTTCAAATGTAAAGTTACAAATGTAAATTTTCCTAGAAATGTCACAAATATTTTATATATCACTAAGTACATATAAAGTAGTTGCTTTAAAAAAATCAGATAATTATATAATATGTATAGTTACGTTTGAAAATATCCTTAATCAAAATTAGTTGGTATGGTTATAAATTCGTAGAAATATTTTTTGAAACTCAAATTAAAATTTAAATAAATAAAATAAAGTGCTGCCATTTTCATATGCATTACTGACAGCTACATTTTTTCATTATTATTTCAAAGTTTCATGACGACCAAAATCTATAAATAAAATAGCAATATTTCTTTTAAAATGATTTAAGTGTTTAAAGCCGTGATCAGATAATGGAAGGGGGGGGGGGGGAGATCTGAAAGGATGTTTTCTGGATCAGAGTGAAGTACTGAATTTCTCAAAGTTTCTTCATTGTGATTTTAGTAAATAATTATTTACGAAAAAGACAAGGGAATTTATTTATTAAGTACTTTTAGTTAGCGTGTATGCGTAAACATTTTAAATTACTTTAATAAGGAGATTAAACACAAAATATGTCACAAGTTTTGTCCTATAGAAAATCTTTTAAAAGGTGTAAACTGGAAAGGCGCCTTGAGTATGAACAAGTCATCACCACTGCCAGATATCCTGCACGATCGATCGGACTTGGTAGGCCTATGGATTAGCCTTCTCGCTCACCTGACCCAGATCCAGTGAACTTTTTCTTCTTTTGGTAGCACATGAAATCTCTAGTTTATGACGCTCCTGTTGACTCAGCGGAAGATCTCATAGAGGGAATCATTGTTATTTTTTGCCGCAGACAAAATTAAGGGCTTTTAGGAACGTTGAGAAACAAATATACCCGCATTTTAGGATTTATGGTTTTGCATTTTACGATCAAAATAATAGATGTAGTATGTTAGATTTGTGTCTACAATGATACTGTATGAAACATATAGAACTTGAAATAAAACGCAATTTTCTTTCAGAAATTTTGCAGAAATATTTCTAAAAAAATTATTAGAGTATATTTTTTCTAAATAAGACGAACATGAGAATCTTAATTCTGTCGGCGTTCGTTTTTATGAAACTGGAGGGCCACTCAAGTCATTCGCAAAATCGAGTCGTGAAATCGTCTACGAGAGTATATTCGAGACCTCTCGCTAGTTCCTAAAATCGCAAGTGTTCGTAAAAATAGAGGTTCGTAAAAACCAACGTCGACTACATAATAGCAAACTTTTGTTACATTAGATGACGTACTTACCATAATCGGGATCAAATATTTGACGTATAAGAAGTAAGAACCATTCTTTTGTAAGCCCTCCCATGTCTAATCCTGGTTCTCCAACAAATGTAACTTTCAACTTTTTTTTCAGATCAGACTGCTTCCTTGCAATCTTAAGGGAGGAAAAATTTTAAATATTAAAATAATTGAAATACTGTCGATAAGAAAATGAACTGAAGAACATTTTAAATGGAAGTCTCTACTCTTCTATTTGCGAGGTTCTAAGGGAGAGGGGGCCTACAAGCACCTAGAAAACATTAATATTTTATTCTAAAATGTTAAATATCTTTCACTAAGTTTATATATACACATACAGTCAAAGAGCTTACCAAATTTCTTTTAGTATGATCAGTACATTATATCCTATGAAAAGGACAATAGTTTATTCCAAAGGCGGATCCACTGGTCAAGGAGCTTCATCCCTCTCCCTCCCCAAAAAGCGACATTGATAGCGGGTAACATTTTGTTTTATTGTACACTTTGTATACTTACAAATCAAATGAGCTTATTTATAAGTTAGCCCCTTAAAATAATTTTTTTTAAATTACATCGTTTTAGTGTAACATTTGGCTTAGGTTTTTTTTTTTTTTTTTTTTTTTTTTTTTTTTTTATCTCGAAAGTTCACACCTTCCAAAAACAATTTCTGTATCCACCACTGGTTCATCTACTTCTATTAGCTCTTATTTATATAGAATGGGGGAAAAGTCTAATTCATTCCTACTTTTAAAACGACTTGAAATATTTTAAGCAATTTGTTGAGATTAAATTTGTTTAGATTAACTACTGCTACTGTGCAAAATTTCCATTGTACAGAAATCTTCCGTACGGAAGATTTCTGTAAAATAAACTGGGAATCTGTAAAAAAAAAAAAATAACGGAAGACTTCTGTAAACAAACTGGCGTCCTGGCTGACAGTTTTTTTCCTTAAAATTGACATACATTTTTTACAGTGTAACTATGATGGCGAGGCCTGCAGAATACATGCGGCGCCTAGTACCCCTCTAACTTGAACCGTCCTCATCAGCCAAGTCGTCTTCCTGTCTGATTTAAATGCTATTTCCGCTCTTAGCAAAAACAACAGCCCTACTGATTATCTCTGTACAATTCATTGCTGAGCCAAACTGTCAGAATATGTTGGATTCGCTTGGGTCGTTTTCCTTCCACGGATTCCTAAGCACGTTGACATTCAGGGCAACGAAAAAGCCAAAAGCCTAGAAAACGAGGATCAGACTCGGAATCAGTAAGAACAGCTCAAAACAAACTAATAGTTACCATTAGCAACAGTACTAAGAATATTCTGATTAATTACACAGCGGCGAGCTATAGGAATGCCTGGCCACATCGTGTCCGATTACAAAGTACCTGAAGTGATCAACAGCTGTCTCCCGGTTGCTCTTAACCACAGGACATGACCAGCGGCGGATCCAGAAAAAAATTCTGGAGGGGACACAAGACAATTTTTGTCACATTTCCTTATAGAATGACTTGAATTTACAAAATAAGTCAATCTTCTATAGTGTAAACTTCATTCGTCTGGGGGGGGCACGTGCCCCTGTGCCCCCCTCTGGATCCGCCAATGGATATGACTACCTCTAAGAATATCTACGCCGCATTGGCTTGGCTGCTAATGTCGTGTGCCGACTATGCCTGCCGTCCACGATGGAAGGTGGGCTTCAGCTATCCTATCACCGTCTTCACCATCTACCATCTGATATCTGTTTGCGGTACTGTGAGGCTACCTTTTTTTTTTTAAGGGCGGGAACTTGCCGATGAGGTAAAAGCCATTACTACAGCTCGAAGTATTGGCCAATTTATATTGGTGGGACCCAGAGAGCAGCCAGCGTTACCTCCCATGAAGGCACGGACGAGTTAACACCCAAGCTGGGAATCGAACCCAGACACAAGTTGTGATAGAGCTCGGTGTCAAATAACCGAGCGGCCAAGGACAGGCGTTGTCTGAAGAAACAGCCGTTGGAATAAAAATGTTATTCATTTATTCGCATCGTCTCACAACATTCAATGATAACGTACATTTTCCGTTCTACGCTTAACTTTTTTTTTTTGTGCTCTCGATCTCTGCTTCTCACAAACTCTTGAAATCAAAATGAATGAACGTGGTCCTGGCTACGTGGAAGCGAGGAACTAACAGGACTAAGGCGGAATGACTCCGTGTAGTAGTGGCACACTTTTTAAAACGATGGACTAGAAATCTTAGGGATCTGTTCTCCGCCAATTGTAAGCCAAAAGTGGGGAATTAGGTTACAACTTTTCTTATTTAATTCTTGTTTGACGACTGCCATAACCGTTTTTTAAAACTGGTTTTACCTCGTTTATCCAACCACGAGAATCCCTTCTCAAGGCGGGGTAGCGATAACGACTGTAGGGGGAGAATGCATTTCATCCGCGTAGATTCGAATTCTAATGTCTATGAAATGTTTTTGTGTTTATATTGTTTAATAACTTTTCTAGCGGAATACTTTTGTTTTTGTTTCATATAAATCATAACTGTCGACATAGGAAACTTTTTATCTTGTTTTCTTTTCTTCTTTTTACAAGCTTTTTTCTTTTTTTTTCTTTTAAATAGTTTGTTAATCTTAGATCTATCTTATTGTTTCCAAGCATTTAATTAACTGCAAAACAATTATTAAATTAAATAAAAAATTATCGGACAATTTTATGCCTTGTTCCCAATTTACTTGGGGTCGGAGCCGTTTGTATAAGTTAGGATTGGAACCTGGTTAGGATTGGTGCTGGATAAGTTAGGATTGGTGCCTGGTTCGAGACCAGGTCGCGTTCGCCGACCTAATCGTTTGGAGATTTCCGTGGTTTTCTCCGAAACTTCGCGTAAATACGGGTTAGGATCCCTTAGAAAGTCCCCCACGGAGGGCAATCCCCCCCCTAGTCCCTCGGCCTAGATCCCTCGTGCAGATAATTGGCCTCAACACCACATTTACATTTTTTACATTTTTGTATAACAGTTAGATTGTTCCCATTCCATATGGGAACTTTTGCACTAAGAATACTATGGATTAATCAACTGTGTGATTAGTTTTCTCAGAAAAAATCCTGTTTTATAAAATCAAAGGTAACATTATACGCTAAACAATTTTGAGACTAAAGATAATTATAAATATAAATAAAATAAACATACTTTCATTTATTTAAAGATGGACTAAAAGGTATAAAACAAAGAAATTCATCTTATCTGACCAATCAGGTAATTAGAAAATTCATAAAATATTACTTTTTTACTAAAAACAATATATAATTTATAAAAGCTTGGATCGGAGATGGATTATAAAAGCTTGGATTGGAGATATCTAGGTAATTATCAATAAATACCACCACTACTTATATACACGATCAAAATGTGTATTAAAACGTCAAGATTTTAAAGTTTATCTATTATTTTGCATAAAAAAATAATATTTAATGAATTTATAAGTACCTCCGTCACTGATTGGTGACTAGTAGATTTGTATGCTGCAATAATTGTTTGAGCTTGAAAATTTTCAAAAACAATATTTTTGACTTCAGTCAATCAGAAAGCTTGATTATTATTTTTTTTACTTATATTTATCAACTCCAAATTTATACTTTACTTATTATGAGTAAACTAATTGAATATAATAGTTACACATCTATTCGTGCCATGCCATTGTCTTCTCTGGCATTCAGTTTACCTTTTTTTTTTCTATGGCTATAATTTTTAACACATCTTTTTTCTTGGGGGGGGGGGGGAATAGGAGTTAGCTTAACTGTCTATTGATTGTGCAACAGCGTTCATTTAAATAAACACAAATTCAAATCGCGCATGTGGCAATTATTTAAAATGTTCTCTACCTACATTGCATAATCTAAATAAATTTCCTTACTTCATTCAAAGAATCGGAGACCAAATGAGATCTTCTAACGTTTAAATTTAAAAAGAATACATCGATATCTGGCGCTTGTTGATGTAAAGCTCGACTCATAAGACTTCTCTAGAAAAAAAGTAAAATAAAATAAATTTATGCAAATGTATGTTTTGTATGAAATCAAGTGTGACAAAATTGATTTGAAGAAGAACTAGGCCATTCAAAACGCTTTATAATTAAATTTTACTTCTTTTATACATAAAAATATTTTGTTAAGTCTATAAGAGTAAAGTTCTCAGTATAATCTAGGAATAGAGAATATTGTAATTAAGTATACATCCTTCCAAAAAACTATTCGAGTATAAGCGAAATTTCCTATTTAACTTAACGCGAATAATGAATTAATTTTTGAAAAACACACAACTTGGCAAAAATATGCAAAATTATAATTATACGTAAAACCTAATTCATATTTTATTGTATTTAATTTTTAATATAAGAAAGAAACGCAGGAAGTTTTACTCGAATACTTTTTTGAGAGAGTTTACAAGAATTACATATCTTAGTACATAAAAACTACGGATACATTTATAATAATACGTTTCTTAAAATAGATCTTTTATTTTGTAATAAAATATGAGTACTTTAACCAATTTTTATTAGAGAACAAATCTTTTGATGAAATTCATATATTTAAGCACCAATTAAATTAAATTAACCTTTATGTTTCAAACATTACTAGTACTGCTATACAGTAATGCTGTAATTTCATATAATGAATTAAATGTTCAAAAAATCAATCTTACCCTTGCATTGAGAATCATTTGTTGTTCTGAGTCTCGCTGAAGAATTAGTTTTTTGGCAACTATGCTTAATATAAAAGGATATTGGCAATAAGAGAATCTGAAATGAATAATAATAAATCTAGGAATAACGTTCAAAGTTAGAGGTATGCAAGTATTAAATAAGTTATGTAAAAGCTTTTATCAGTACTATTTATGGAAATCTTCTTCAAGCATTGAAGCATGAGCATCCATGTGATTAATTTTTGTGCTCTTTTATTTAAAAAGGAGAGGGCAAACCTTTCGGTCTTTCAAACAGTTGAGAACAAATGTAATACAAACAGGTCCATATGCTATTAGGGTGTTCGGAAAGTCATTTCGTTTTTAAAAACTATGAGGAACCCATATGTCGAGCTTTGAGCCGTTTCAAATGATCAAAAATGGTCGAATTCGATCAATTTAATCTGTTAGCGGTCTTACGAGTTGTTATTCACCGTTTTTCATCAATGAATACCTTTATTGTCTTTTTCAGCTTCAATTGGCCTTCCAGAATGGGGTGCGTCTTCGGCATCAAAATTGCCGAATCCAAATTTTGAAAACCAATTTTGGCACGGGTGTTCTCTGAATACATCTTCTCCATACACATCGGATAATTTTTTTTTTTCTTCAAAAGTATTTTTACCTTTTCGATAGAGAAAAAGCAAAACATGTCGAAAATGCTGCTTTTCAGTTTCCATTTTTGAAAGTGTGCCAGTCAAAAACTACTGCTCAGAATCCATCGAACATTTTTCGCAAGCAAGCTTGCTATATAAGTTATCAAAATACATAGTGATTATTTGGCTTAAGTATGAAGTTGGCTGAGGAATAATACAATTAAGCCCTCTGTTGGAAAAAACGAAATTGCTTTCAGAAAAAGTTACTATAAAAATGTTCATTATAACCATGACTAAGAAAGATCGAGCCCTTATTTACCCTTACATGGGTGCCCATATTTTGAAAGAGATTAGCATGCAACTTACATATGATTCCTTTTTTTGCGTTCAGGTTTAATAAAGCTAAAAATATTCTCTAAAATCAAAATGTACGAAAAGTAATTTAAAATTACTTCTAAAGTGTATAAACTTACATTTGTTATGTTTACACGCTTAAACCAAATGAGCGAAATTCGATCAGTCGGAGCAATTTTTGGCCCAGTTTTCGAAAGTGCGCTTCACCTTTACGAGCGTTTTTCGATCACAAGAGCGGAGCGAAATATAACAATAAGCGAGTGGAATTCTCAGAAAAAAGACTACTTAAAGAGCACTTTTGCGGAAATACCGGTAGGTTTTCATGGGAACGGATCGCTCTCCGATGTATCGTTTTTTTTCGCTCTTTGGGTTTAAGCGTGTAAATGACTAATAAGATTTATACTGGACCTTCCGATTCAAATCAACAAATTCGTACTGCCATATACATCTTCAAATACCGTAAAATTTGTTGATATTGTTGCAGAAACTCTGCTAAACTGACAGGTTCGTAGTTTGTAAGTCCAGAGTGTCTAGAAAGTCCCAGGAACCAGTCGAGTTGTGATTACGGAACTATATTGTTCCTAGAAACTCGTCGGACAATCTTGAATGCACAATCACAGTAATTCGCAAACAGTTATAATGACCAACAGTCATTCGAACAGAACAACTCCCGAAAAAAAATGCTATTCACATGAAAATAAATCCACAAACTAAAACTCTAATAAACAATGAGAAATACACGAGCAGAACTTTGAAATGTTCCATAAAATGCTACACAGTTCACTAACATCTTTTACGGCACGACTTCGCAAAACAGGTGAAATAACAAAGCTTTTGACTCTGTTTATAGTCTGCGAGTTCTCGCGAAAGTTCGCGTACTATTTTAAACGAGAATATTCCATCTCAATTCCATACGCAAATCAATTGCGTAATGATAATGATACGCGGGAAAGCAAGCATTACAGGCACCTTTGCAAAAAACGCGCAAATTGCTATCAAGTTTGGTGATGTTTGATGGAATGTCTCCAAATCTGACGCCAAAATAATTCTGTAAAACTAGACCTAGCTAAGCTATATCGCCAATATTTAGAGAGAAACAGCCAACACTAGTGCTATCCAGCGGGAAATTTAAAATCAATTTCTGGTGTGATAGTTAAACAATTTAGATGCAACAAAATGCAAAATTTAATTATTTGCGAGTAGAACATGAGTTTTACATTGAAGTAAATCCAGAAGAATATAGACGAACTAAAATTCGTAGTACATTTATAATATTTGATTAGTTGAAACGAGTAAGAACTAGCTCAAAACTCAAAACCTCTAAATGTTTCAATGGCTAAATTATGAAATATACGAGCCAAAAATGAAAAAAAAAATCTAATCGCGGAGAATTAAAATTAAATCCCATCTCATTCATGACCGAGAAAAGAAAAATGCCCAGAATAACATAAAATGAAAAAAATACGAAATCTAAAGGTCCGTTAAAATGGGTAGTCTATTAAGTAGAATTGCTATTAGTTACAAATATTCACATATGTTAGGAAATTTATCTCATTCCTTAGTAGGTTAGACTTCGTATTCTGAAAAGAATTTGAATATTTTTTGATTTTTAATCAATTGATACTGTAATTATCTTAATACATAAATATAAAAAATAATACATATTAAAATACAAGAGCCATGCCTTCATCGGAGTATGGCGAGCGAGAGTTCTATTATTTAAGGTTTCTGGAAAAGCTGCTGGCAGCTACTTATATTAGAATGCAATGTCAGCAAAAGAAACCTCTATATAGAACTTTACAACTGTATCACCCATTCTCTTAAAAATTTAGACTGACATTATCAGCCTCCTAAAAAGTGGCCTTTATTATAGAACAGAGTGAGAAAATTACGTTATGACCCTTTATAGAAGTCTGTCATTCTGTCATCAATACTGAGTCTATATGACTCTGATATTAATATTGAAAATGCTGTTTGCGGATTCTAACGAAGACTGACCGTACCTACTAGCATACGTCGGAAGTTTTAACTGAAGGTCATATTGCCAAGGACGTAACAGCTAATCAATCATGGAATACACTTGTACAGATCAAGTAAGTGAAACTTCATCAAGATTGCAACATTTAAGATACACTTGCTCAGTTGGGAATACAGGGAAGGCGCTGGGGAGGGCCTTCAGTTTCACCAGAAGACATTGCTTTACGGTAACATGATTTTTTGCTATATCCAGCGTTTTTGAAAAATCCCATAATGTATCGATACTTTTCAGTTTCTTATATTAGAAAGAAATTATTAAGTAGTGTTAAAACCTCGGTTTTCATAAATAATTTTGTATAAGAACCCTCAATTAAGATTTACATTTAAGAATATTATCACGAAATACATTAAATGATTATTATAAAGGTGATGGAAAGTAAAAAAAAATTTTTTTTTTCTTTGCATATGCGTAAAAAGCAGTAACAACATTTCATTATTTACTAGAGGTCAAAGCCCGCTGTGGAGGCATTTACAACTGGAGTTGGAAGAAAAAGTTGACAAAAACACGTCTACACTCAATATATAAATCCATCCACTTAAAATAAATAGCTTCATATTCAATTTATATTGTATACTGAAATCGAATTTCATGCTCTTCTGGACACGTGAGGAAGGTTCTCGCATTCGAACGAGTTCGTTTTGGGGGAACAGCCCCTCTTATATCCATGCCTCATGCAGAGGGGAAAAAATTAAACAATCTAATCTGGAAAACTATTATAGACAAACTGGAATGGCAATTTTACCTTCAAAGCCTAATGAACGTGGCATACGTATGACGTAACTGTCACCTGTATATAGTTCGTATTTTTGTCACGCAAATGATAAACTTTTTCACTCTCGGAAATAAAATGGAGCTGAAAATAGCGAAAAATCGCTACAAAAATGAGGCAACGAGTGGATTTTCAAAGTGGCGCAGATTAATTTCTATATTTTTATGCATAATCATGAAAAATTTCGAGCGGATCGTACAAACGGTGTAGATGTTATTGCGCCTTTTTTGGTTAACTCTTTAATCTTTTTTCTGCAATGGTAGTCAAAGTTTTATCTTGGAGTGGTGCCCCGGAATCGTTAGAGAATCAGAGAGTCCAGGATCAGCTTAACTATACAGTAGGATTGCTTTTTAGATTGCTATTGCAACACTTTTGCTATTTTTAATACTTTCCAACACGGTTGAAAAGTGTCCGACGGACAGTTGTCTCTCTGTCCGTCTGTCCGCCCGTCTGTGCTGCAACTCCCATAAATATGCATCGATTTCTACGAAATTCATATATGTTATTCCTTTGTACTGTACCATGTACCCTATTGTTCTCCTACAGGAGGATTCAAAAGATTTCCTATACATTACGCTCTATGGAAGTCATTCTTTAAAGCGTATTTTAGAAATGTTTGGCTATTTGAAATGAAGCAAAATTAATGTATGTTATTAAGAATTAGAACATAAAGCTCTCAATCAAAAATAGTGTCTGAATCATTAATAGTTCTTCTACAGGAGTACACAAAATAATTCTAGTACGTTACAGTCAATGACAGTTCAGAGACAGGCACCCATTTGAAACACAATAGTATCCTACTATATAATTAGTTACTAATCTAATGACGATCGTGTGTCTCCCGCAAATGTTAAGCTAAAAGTCGCCAATATTGCCGACTTTTGCGATATATCACCAAATATTGTGCGAAAAGTTTCGAAAAATGAATCCAGCTTAGCGATATTTTCATTATTTGGCGGGGAAATACAAAAATACCTAATGTGATAATATTAAGCTATGACAATTTCAATGGGAGTTTTGAAAATTCGTTACTCGCACTTAAATGAACAAATTTAGTGTGTTGTGTTGTGTTAAGGCAAGTTACGCTTTTAATAATGACTGCCCACACCGCGTAATGCCATATGGAATTCTTTTGGGGACTCCTCTAAAAGAACTCTAAATGCTACGCGCAACCTTTTCAATAGTATACCTGTAATCGTACGTAGGAATAAAATATCTAAATGTTTTAGTGATGTATGCATATTTACTGAAGTCAGACTTCAGACTGACATACAGAAAAACCGAAATCGTGAAGACGAGGGGGGGGGGGGTCCTATCTGCTCCTTTTCAAAAAATTCTCTCCACAATAGACTGTTATCCGCTAGGAATGGGGGAAGGTTGGCGTCTCCTCAATATCGGCACACCTCAGACATTGCTGAAACGACTGGCGAGAGGGCTGAAACGACTAGCAACTAAAATGCGTTACTACACGCACACGGATTTGGCGTGTACGTTAGCGGATCTGGCACGGAACCCTCGCAGACTTACGAACACGGAGGAGGGGGGTCAGTGCCAAAGGTGAAGGGTCGAACTCGTAAGCACTCCGGTGTTGCCAGCCCGACACCTTGACCAGTATGGTGGTGTTCTGTTTTTTTTATTTGCAACTAAAATGCCGTGATGATAATCGGAAACCACTCTCGGATTTTTCCAAGTTATCATCCCGACATTTTGTTTATTATTATTTGTCCGTTTCATTTTCTTCTTGGTTCACTACCCATACATTCTGCTAGTCCGATCCAGTCAGCAGCAGAAAGTAAAACAAGCCTCACATGAAAAAAGAAAAATATGAAACGGAGCTCTCTCTTTCACGGAGAAGGCATTTGCATCAGAAAATGAACTAATACATCTTCCAGAAATGCTTCATCCTCAAATCCAGCCAAATGGTCCATACGGGAACGATTCATACGCACGCCCGTTAACGTGTGAATCATCTGACTGTGGACCATTCTTTCGAATGTCCCGAAGTGGAGGATTGCCCAAGCTCCTAAAATCATAACGAAGACGTGTTGCGCAGAAAGAAGAGAGAGAGCTTGTCGGCAGTGAGGTCCAAGAACAAATGATGCCTGGGTCCGACCAGCCGGCCTCTTTATAGCTGCCTTGGAGGTCATACCACGTGGTTTCGTTCACTGCCATCAGTCTAGTTTTTTTTAATTTAAAAAAAACATTAGTAGAATCCGGCATGGATAGATATACTACAATGTCTCTTTTTATTTTTACTGTTGTTTGTCTCGGAAAGAGAAAGATTTTGCAGTTTCTGAATACGAAGTTCCAATTATTATTTTTTTGACCCAGACGTATTACATTCCCCCCTTCATTTCTGAAACGATGCATATCCACTCAAGGAAAAACGCGAGGTTAGAAGAATGAGTATAGCGATTAGATTTGGAGGAAATGGCTATAATTTAGAAAAAGGGACTATACTCTGATTTTAATGGCTTTCTTGGATTTCAGATATTCAAACTTTAGTTCCTTATAAGAAATGTCTGTTTACTCATTTATTTTAAAATACATCACAGAAATGATTTTATACACCCACGCTGATTTTTTTAATATCTCCTCTGCTGAGGTTAATTATCTTTGTTTGCTTACCTTACTGTGACTCACTTGTAATAATCTTTTCATTGCAGTAAAAGGTAATCAGTCTTTGCATTTCAGTTGCACAACACTATAATCATGTGCAAAGGCTGATTCTTTCATTTCCCGTGTGGCACGAATAAATTACACAAAAGCAGCTCGGAATCATTACATAACAGTGAGGGAATGCAAAACTTCGTGTCTGTTTACGTAATCCCTTACTAAGAAGTATTGTGTTGTTTTTCTGATTTCTTTAACTGCGTTTAAAAACAATGCGCTTATCGCCGAAAACGAAATTAAATTTCTCAAGTGTTCATTTCATTGTTGCCAGATGTTATTCGGTAAAAGCAGTTGAATATCTCCACTATCACGTGTGATACAAATACAGTCGAACTCGCTTATAACGAGGGCGAAGGGACCGCGGTATTTGCTCGTTATGACCGAGTACTCGTAAAAAAACAGGCTCATGATAATATCCTAAGGACTTCATACATACTATTTTACTTACTTTATTAGCACTAGGGTGCTATTTCGCTCAGTAAGAGAATTTTGTCTACGCGATCTTGTTACCAAGTTTTGTAGATATGAACTGTCACGGTGAAGATATTTTTAAATGTGTTTGCCAGATAACGTGGAGAGGGGATGGGGACGTTAATAAAATGTTGAAGGTCGCACAACGTTTGCAATTTTTGATAGTGGATTTATTATACATATATTTATTATACATATATTTTTATTATACATATAGTGGATTTATTATACATATATTTCGAGTATAGTTAAAAAAAGCCTGGCGAATATTGTAAAATAGTTTTAGTAAGCAATTTTAATATAGATTTTAATTCCGAAGAAGTGTTTTATAGAACAGAGAAGACAAATACGGTACACTCATAGATTATGATACACTTTCAAATGCTTTTCATAAAGGTGAAGTATAGTTTGACTATGCCTTCCGAAAATTGTTAAACAGTTTTGGCAGGCGATTTTAATATAGATTTCTATTCCGAAGAAGTATTTTATGGAACAAGGAAGGAAAACACGGTGCACTCATGGATTAGGATGCCCATTCCAAAGAGCATTTAAAATGCTAGAAAAATTTAATGAACGTTGTGTAAAAAAAATATTTGTAAGTAATAGTTGGACGTGGAAATGTAAATAGAAAAAAAATGACGCGTGTGCAGGTCCATAGTTAAACTGTTTATATATAATATTAAAAAAAGAGTGGGTGAGAGAGAGGCTAAAAATCACGTATTAAATGCTAGAAAAATTTAATGAACGTTGTGTAAAAAAATATCTGTAATAGTTGAACTCGGAAATGTAGACACTAAGGGGTTAAAATTATGCTTGTGCAGGCCCATAGCTAAACTATTTTTATTTTTAAAATATAGGCTAAAAATTTAAATATATCTATACACATGTACACAAAGGAAACAAAATGCAAAATTCCAAGAATATTATTAACAAGAAAGATCAATTATGCCAAATGTATCGATCCTGAAACACTTTCCAACACAACATTTTTGTACTTAAATCTGACGAGATTTTAGTTAGTGACTAAGGCAAAGCCGCATGAGGGCTATTGGCCAGGGGATATGCCTTAGGCGGTGGACTTTTTTAAGAGTTTCTAAAGCGTATTCACGTTACATCTGGAGAAAATCGCCTCAAAATCCACACCATTAGATCGGTAGGCCAGACAGTGATGGCGCCAGTCCGACGGGGGGAGGGGTCACCACCATTGACGCACTCAGTGGCGTAGCCAAGGGCAGGGATAGGGGGTCACAACCCCCATGAGGAATTTTTTGCCAAACAAATGTATATTCTTCACTCCCTTATCACAAACACGTATACATATATGTGAGTTGCAGTAGTCCTAACCCCCCCCCCCCTTCACCCATGAAAAATTTCTTTCTTCGCCACTCTACGCACAAAAGGGGCTGAAGGTGTGACCGCCCCCGCTCCCCAAGAAAAGAGAAAAAAAAAGGAAGAAATGAGATGCTTTTAAACTCTTACCCTTGAATATATGTATTTTTTAATTTTGTACCCTTGTGCCAGTGGCTATGTCACTGGAAATGGTAGATGGGCGAAGTGTGAAGGTCCAGGATTCGGGTCCTATCGCGTGTCCGTCGACTTAAACATTCCGAGTTTTCCGTGGGTTTCCCGTGCAGAAGGGAAACTTGGCGTACATACGGGTTAGGATCCCTTAGAAAGAGCCCCCTGAAGGGCCTCCCCCCCTCTTGTGTTGTCCTACTGACGACGATTTATAAGCGGGACGGGGGGCAAGCACACAAATCCGATATACGGATTCACAATAACAACAACAAACTTGCTCCATCTGTAGTTAGACAATTGCAATTGTCGAATTACCATATGGTAATAGTAAGCTTGTGATGCACGTGATTTTTATATTATTGACGACTGTTAATTGCTTAAGAATGTGTAGCAGGTTTAAACAGAGATGACAGCGATTTGGATGAACATCAGATTCGAGTGGAGATTATAAGAGTGAAACACAGGAAAAGCAGAAATATATTCCCCCGTCATCTGATTCGGAGGATTTAGAAAATAGCATCAATATGGGGATAGCTGGGTGCAGAAGGGAAAATAAACGTCCAAGAATACATAGTACAGTAGAGTCTCAATCATTCGAGGTGGACGGGACCGGAATTTGCCTCGAACTATAGAAAACTCGAATGATCGAAATCATAAAATTTACTAGTCAAACGAATGGCAATTTCTGTAATTGGAGTGCATATTTAAATGAAAAATGTGCTTATATATTATTACATTACTGATGATTAGAACAGGGTAATTATATCGGAAAATAATAGTCAAGTATTAACACTTTGACCCGTTTCCGTGCAGCAATATCTCGCCATCGCCAAAGCAGCCTGTCAACACTGCACAGAAATGTGTGTGAGGGCATCCAAAGGAAGAATAAGCCCATTTTCTAGGGGAGGAGGATTTCTGATGTAGCTTTCGGGTGCAAAAGTATTTGAATTTCGAGGTGTGAAATAGTTCTTTCACTCGTTTTGTAGGCGTTGGTCAGTACGAACTATCCAGACTTTACTGTAGTTAGAACAGATCCCAGTCAAAGGATTAAAAATAAGCTCTGGGTTGGGTATCTCTTAATTAGATTATCTCTAAAATGAAAATTTTATTAAATAATATCCCATCCTCACCTTCGTCATAAAAAGTAAGCATCTTCGCCATTTATTTACAGCCTTTGTAATTTTGCGATGTCAGAACTGTACCCCTGGCATGTCAACGATCTCTCAGTAATGAATTCTACTCTCTTATTTCATTAAAGCGTATTTTTCATAGTTAAGGAAGGATATTTATATTTTGATAAGTACTTTGAATGCAAAAAAAAAAAAAACTACTGCATTTCTACACTCGTCTACTGCATTCTAGATAGTGCAGTAAACTTAAAAAATGTTTGAATTATTTTGTTTAAATATTTGTTTCAACCTGTTCGCTTGAGCAATCATCGTGTTAAGAGTAAAATGGTACATCCATCCCAACTAAAAACTTTTATCATTTGGTATCCTTCAAATTTGTTCCCATCTGCTCAATATACCTCTAAGCATGCTTCTCAAGAAATTATTTTTCTAGAAATGAAAGAAATAATGCAGCAACTCCCAGAACTTTTCGTCGGGAGAAAGTTCTGCATCCGACAACAGTAAACGGTGTTGCAGTTGCAACAGCTACAGCATGTTCAAAAACACCAATTTGTGTTAGCGCATAAGACATTGTGTTTCTTTGTCAATAATGTGATAAAGGTGCAAATGAATTCAGTGCCAAATATTAAGCGCATAAGACATTCTGTTTCTTTGTCAATAATGCGATAAAGGTGCAAATGAATTCAGTGCCAAATATTAAGTGTAATGACTTACTTGTGATGTTTGTTCGGATTTTGCCACCTGTAGTACTCTGCCATAAGGTTAATATGATCTAAGGCACTGTTGTAAAACTCTGTGTAGGATATTAAGTTGGGATTATTTCTGTTGTTTGCTGTATCTGAAACATGATAAGTGATAGTTTTTTTTTGTGTTTGTTTTTTTCAATTTACAATAACATTTACTAACTGGTTACAAGAAAACAATAAAATACAATGCTTTTATAGTCTCAATAATGCTATTCCACATTTTTTGAAGGGGTGGGTGTTATAGAGATAGTCCTTCTACTGTTCAGATAAATTTTGTAAGTTGGTATAAAATAGCTATTATTTTAAAACATTTTAGCTTTAAGAAGTCACTTTAGAGTGAACTATTTTAAAAGATGAAGATAAAACTATGAATGATTATTTATTAACTTTACGAAAATCCGACGCAGATAATTTTTCGTTTTTCGAATGATTGATAAAGAGAAGAGATTTCGTTTGGGTAATTTATGATAGACCTCTTAAAAGAAAATCTGTGAAGCACCACAAAGAAAAAAAGCCCTTGTAACAGCAGACCAAATAGTGCGGTTGAGTGAACTGTTATGGAAATGAAATCTCACTGATGTTTTTTTGCGCACATACAAATGAAATCGATTCTTACTTATAAGAGCTAGTATTCGAGTTGCACATGGAATCCACCACCTGCTTTTACTGATGGACGGAAGTTTGTGACCATTTGCTGGTGGGAACTCTCTTATCGTTATGAATTGCAGAATTCTTTTTACAAGCTGACGCAGCCTCTCGGATTGTGCTCTAAAAAGATTATGTGAAATACAATTTTACAAATCCAATAAAAATAAAACTGAGGGGAAGAGGGTAATATGAAGCATGCAACTATAATTAATCTCTACTCTCTCAGTAATTTAGAGCGAGAAATGAGTGCTAGGGAGTGCTATACCACCCAACCTCCATTGTAGACTGGATCGACCTCCAGGGAGGGAGACACCACAATTCCACAGAGCACCATTTCTGACTTTGCAAATAAGTGTGAGAATTCGAGAGCCTCACTCTGAAGGGAGAGTGATAACATATTATCTCTGAGTGAATCTCTTTTCTGTCAAGTGACTCATGATGCTTTTGTAAGAGTGACAAGCACTTTTTCTGTAGAGATTTATAGGTTAACTTCGAATTTTTACTGGCCAGCAAGCACGACGCTGCATGCTGGCCCGTAAAGACACCCGTACACCTGCAGAGCGCCTTGAGACCAGTCTCTCCGGATCGTTAGATTTATGAGGTGGGGAATAGAGATAGCGCCATAAATCTCTGACCTGCGGTCAAAAGAGGGTGTTTTGCGCCTGCGCTATTTCCTCCCTTTTACAAAGCCTTGACCCTTAAAAAAACTCCCGTCATACACTGCAGCGTCCGGCAATCGCATGTGAGTCTGTTTTGGCCTCTAGAGTTATGCCACTATTTCCATTCCCCACCTCATAAATCTAGCTATTCGAAGAGACTGGTTTCAAGGCGGTCTGCAGGTGTATGGGTGCCTTAATATTTTAAATGCAATAAAAGTAATTTACTCTGTTAACGTACTACAACATTCAATAAGTTCGGGACTACCCTCCTCTCTCATCCGCGGTGTGTGGGGAACCGAAATAAAAATGTGGTTTTCAAGTTTGGTTCTCTGCGCACACATGAGACATCACATAACGCTTTGAGAAAATGCTAAGCTGCGCATCTCACCATTTGGCTATAATAGACTGTGAGACTGTGAAATCAATGTCGCTAAATGTCCTTTTTGAAACAACGTTTCAACATTAAATTCTACTACAAATTAGGAAAAATAGCTGCAGAAACTTACGGTTACTTCAACAAGCGTATGGCGACGAAGTTGTGTGCAGATTGGACGTTCTCAAATAGGAATAAAAATATCCGCTACAATTTAATGGTGCTCCAAAAGGGACATATTGTTACATCGACTTCACAGGCTGACAGTTCCGTAGCCAAATGATGAAGATACGCACCTTAACATTTTCGCAAAACTTCGTGCGACTTCTCACGAATGTGTAGAAAACTCAACTTGCAAACCATATTGTTATTTCGGATTGCCCACACACCGGGCACGAATTGGAAAGTAGTTTCCAAATTTATTGTCTATGACTGATTATCAATAAATATCATTATTATAATTTCTTTTATACTTTGTATCACGCTTTTACATTTCCATTTTGTACATTTTATACACACACCTCTTGTCCCCCAACCCCCCCCTTTCAACTAGGTACAAGATTTATAATAATCTCATATAGATTATAGGGTCAAGTAGAATTAATCTGGATTCTTCACGGCCTCACCGTGGCCGAGTGGCTAAGACACTGAACATGGTGGATGGCTGAAGCGTGAAGGTCCAGGTTTCTTGCCTACTGCCCGTATGTCGATCTAAAGATCTGGAGCTTTGAACGGTTTTCATCCTGATGTAATGTGAATACACGTTAGAATGCCTTAAAAAGTCCTCTGCCCAAGACACCTCCCTAGGTAGATACCCCCTCACGTATGTTTGCCTAACACTGGCCTTTTCCACAAGTAAGTAAAACCTTGTAATTTGTCTCTTTTTGTCAATATTATTGAAACTGATTACATTCACAACCGAAAACCATTCGCTGATTCTTTTGGTATGAATCAGTAGTCCAGTAATTGCTCAATTGAGCAGGTTAAATCAAATATTTAACACAAAACAATTAAAACAATTTCAAAGTGTATTTCATTATCCATGATAACAAGGAAAACAATATTCACTCAGATGTTTTCCGGATTTAAAGCATCTATCAAAGTATAAATCTCCTACACTGAATCACTTAATGTCTCGAAAAATTTGTAATGAGATAGGGGAGCAAAATTTATTACTAACAGATAACAGAGATGACATAGTTAAGGAGGCGGAGGGGGAATCGGAAGGGGTGTACGTGAAATTTGAAAAGCCCCTGATTAAATTTTAAAAAACTATCTGAAGTACTGATGGTTAAATGATTATAAGAAATAAAACTTTGATAGCGCTTTTTACAGATACATTTGTGAAATCAAATTTTTACTTTCCAAAATATCAGCTTTATAGTGAATAATGATTTTACGTTTTAAAGTCTTTCATTTCTTCTAAACTTAAAAATAAATTTTAATTGGAAGTTCTTATTCATACAAATTTATTAAGGAAACTGAGTTCTGAACGTACCTTATATGTACAGATACCATTTTCTATAAAATATAAGGATACTCTTAAGAACATCTCGTAAATGTATTTTGACGGAAAAAACTCGATTTTAAATATAAAAAAGAGTACTAAATTCAAGTTGTTGGGCGATTATAATATAGATTGAATTAAGGAAACCTTCGACTGGTTTTCCAATATCATATTATTTTATAAAGTGTTTAAGCGACATTGCAGGGGCAAATCAGGCAGGGCGTTTCCATCACCATCTCAGAATTTCATGAATTTTTTTTCTTGTGTTGCCTTACCCAAGGAAAGAACAAATCTGAATATTTTTTATTTACCTCTTTTAGTTTTAGAGTTATGGGGGTCAAAGTACTCCAGACGAGTGACGTAGAATTAATTTAGCACCATTTTTGCCACTTTATTGTCTCGACTGTGACTGGCTCTGAGGTGCTTCAGAGAATCTTTCATTTTATTCTATAGTATACCTTGGATATTAACATCTCAAATTGAAATTTCATTCGAAAATAGTCAAAGCCCCCCCCCCCACAAAATACCCCCAATTTCATAAAAAATACAGTTTTAAGAATGCTTTAAATCTTGGCTCTGGCGTGACACAGAAAAATTTTTTGCACAGTGCAGTTATATATCTTCATATAAAGTGAATCCAATGTTAAAAATTTTTGAAGGCCCCCAGGGCCCCCCGGTACGGGGCCCCAAACATGGTCCTTAGCGCTAATTTACGCAATTTCGAAGCATTGGTACAGCTGAAGCCGACTTCTCACAGGAGAACTATGGGCATGCAGATGTAGTACCAACCTAGTAGTATCATATTATGAAAAAACATTTTTTGAAGGTACAACTGTTTCCAAGAAAAATCCCAAAAAGTACCTCCCTATTTGGGACATTCCATTGACACGCATGGGAGCATTTCGGCGTTGCTTTTAGAAGTTTAATCGACTGTAACAATATTGAAATTAAATTATTCTGCATATCTCACAAATATATCCCCCACATATCACAAATAGTTCTTTTACAGGGGCACTCATAAGAATTACTTTACGCTGTATGGGGATCTCTGTAACTACTGAACCGATTTGAATTTTTTTTTCATTGATAGAAAGCTACACTATTTCTGAGTATTATAAGCTACCTTTCAGCATTCAGCATAACTAGTTCTTTTACAGGGACACCCAAAAGAATTCTAATACATTATGGTATATGGACATCTTTGTAACTACTGAACCGATTCTAAAGATCTTTTCACTGAAAGCTACACTATTGCTGAGTAACATAGGCTAAAATTCATGCATGCAGCATAATTTACAGGAACTCAAAATAATTCGTAAATATTGTCGTAACTGTCTCCATTCGCCAAATGTGAAAAAAAAAGCTATCTAAATTAATGAATTTTACATATACCATGTCTTATATTTCATTTAAAATAAACAAAAAGTAAATAATATTGTGAATAAAAGAAATTGTCGAAATTCTACTTCATTTATTTCTGACTTGTATACTATTTTACAAAAATATTCTCAAGGACAAATTCTCAGATTATTTACTTAGTTTGATTAAAGAGTCTGTTGTATTGTTTATTGTGAGCTGCTTTGATACTTTTCATATTAGCAATCGTAAATAGAGTAACAGAAGCAAATTCATTTACACAAAAAAATATCCTGTCTGTAGTGACTGTTTTTGTGTCATCTCGTCGTGGCCATCAAATGAATGATAGTCAGGTATTGTATGCAAATATTTCATTGTATCAGTCCCATCTACTACTGATAAAGCGATGACCCTGCCACTGTAAAATAACTTTTCCTATTCCACTGCCTTGTAAGATATCAGCTCAATATTAGCAACTTTCTACTTTTTTCACTAGTATGCAAAGAAAATTATACTTAAAAACAGAAATAATGTACAATATTATATAATAAAAATATTTTATTTATAGAACATATACAATTTTTTTATTATTTGAATTGTGTAATCCTGTAAATTTTCTACATGCATGAATTTTAAATATGTTACTCAGGAATAGTGTAGCTTTCAGTGAAAAGATCTTTAGAATCGGTTCAGTAATTACAGAGATGTCTATATAGCGTAATGCATTAGAATTCTTTTGAGTGTCCCTGTAAAAGAACTAGTTATGCTGCATGCTGAAAGGTAGCCTATAATACTCAGAAATAGTCTAGCTTTCTATCACTGAAAAAAAATTTTCGAATTGGTTCAGTAGTTACAGAGATCCTCATATAGCGTAATGTAATTCTTATGAGTGCCCCTGTAAAAGAACTATTTGTGATACATGGAGGATATAAGCTTAATTTTCAATAGTGCTAGAGTCATTTAAACTTCTAAAAGTAACGCCGAAATGCCCCCATGCGGGACAGTGGAAATTCCCAAGGTACTTTTTTTTTCTTGGAAACATTTGTGCTTTCAAGAAATGTTTTTTCAAAATATGAAACTACAATGTTGAGACTACATCTCCATGCCAATAGTTCTCTCGTGGGAAGTTGTTTTCAGCTCTACCAATGCTTCGAAATTGCATGAATTAGCGTTAAGCACCATGTTTGGGGCCCCGCACCGAGGGGGCCTTCAAAAATTTTC
Organism: Cheiracanthium punctorium; assembly: GCA_038373885.1. Taxonomy (NCBI): domain Eukaryota; kingdom Metazoa; phylum Arthropoda; class Arachnida; order Araneae; family Cheiracanthiidae; genus Cheiracanthium; species Cheiracanthium punctorium. The sequence continues at coordinate 1,083,634 of JAWZYV010016768.1, read as the reverse complement.
AACATTCGATTCACTTTATATGAGGATATATAACTGCACTGTGCAAAAATGTTTTCTGTATCACGTCAGAGCCAAGATTTAAAGCATTCTTAAAACTGTATTTTTTATGAAATTGGGGGTATTTCAGGGGGGGGGCTTATTTGGGGGGTTTTTTTTGGAAGGAATTTTCAATTTGAGATGTTAATATCCAAGGTATATTATAGGATAAAATGAAAAAAAATTCTCTGAAGCACCTCTGAGCCAGTCACAGTCGAGACAGTAAAGTGGCAAAAATGGTCCTATATTAATTCTACGTCACTCGTCTGGGGTACTTTGACCAGGTCCGGATACACGCACCGGGAACAAGGGGATTTTCCCGAATGGCCGGTTACTTTAATATATATTGTACACTTATGTATGATGTGTACGTGTGTTAGAAGAAAATGTAAGTGGGCCGCAGTTGACATGAATTTCCCGGGCCAGTGGGATGTTTTGTATCCGTACCTGACTTTGACCCCTCCCCATAACTCCAAAACTAAAAGAGGTAAATCAAAAATTTTTCAGATTCGTTCTTTCCTTGGGTAAGGGAACACAAGAAAAAACATTCATGAAATTCCGAGATGGTGATGGAAACTTTTTTCTTTTTTTGCCCGATTTGCTCTTGCGATTTCTTTTTCAAAAACCTCTTAAATATAATGAATTATTAACACCCTTTTTATGGGTTTAATACAATAGGAATATAATGGGCAGAGTCTGCGTAAAAGGATGTGTAGTCGCTTCTAACTCAGATATTGCTAACTCTAGGTTGCCCATTTTGGCCACGAAGAAGCCATCGACGGCCAAAACTGGTTGCCGAAGCGGCTAGTTACTATATATGTTTTTTGAGAGATGAGACTTGCCTGGTTTACGTCTCGCGTACATCCCTATTTTCAACAACTTATTGAAAGGGGGTGGATTTCGTAATTTCATATAAGTCCATTATATCCACGTCTGGGAAAAAAAGTCATGTCACTTTTTTTTTTAATTTGTCAGTGGCGTTTAGTGGAAAATATATTCTAAAAACTATTTTGCGTGTTATTGCCATAGCCTATTAGCATATGAGGTCAACTATATTCAAATCGTATGAAATTGGATTGAAATGTTGTCAGAGTTTCTATTAGAAAAGTATGGATCCATATTGCCATTTTTCCCCTTATTTATTTAAGATTCTTTCGCGACATTACGAATAGATTGCCATTATTTGATGGTGATCTCAGGAAAATCTTCTTTGGAGGTTTTTTTTCAACGGACGGGCACGTGCCGATTAGGCATTGTCCACTGCAACTGCCCGGAGGTATTGTGGCCATTTTAATATGGGAGAACGCAGTGGGCGGCCAGAATTACCCCCAATAAAAGGACGGGAAAGCTAACATCCATGCCCAAGCAGAGATTCGAACTTGGACCCAAGGCATGATAGAATGGTTCTTAAGCCACTACACCACCTGAGCGGCATTTTCTTCAGAGTGAAAGGCTGTTCAAAATTTTGAGTGCTAATTTTGAGGGAAGACTCTAAAGAGTGATGTTAACTGTCATTTTATAATATACAGTCTTATAACAAATCGAAAACTATTGTCTGGTCAAAAAGTCTTAATTCTTGGAGACATTAAAAAAAAGTTTTTACACACACACATAAAATGTGCCCCGAAATAGCTTTTACTAGGGAAAGGCAACATAAAAAGGGTTCTCAATCATATAGCAATGTGGGGTCAAAAACGTTGCTTTCATATAGCGGTCAATAATCACTCTGAACCAATTATTGGTTGGCCCGAAAGGGTTAAGCTTATACCAGCTTAACCCTTTCGGGCCCTGTGTCCACAACTAAAGACATAAAAATGCCCTATACTATGGTTCAGGATGGGTGTCCTAATTTGTGCACATTAAGAAAAACCAATTCTCCCCGATAACTCAATAATTAGGATATTTTATTTTATTTTTTTACTTACAAATTTGATCTTTATTATTATAAAAAGATTATTTAATTAAAAAAAAGTTCTTTGATGAGGTCTGAAAGGATTAAATGTTCATACATTGACACCTCAAAATTTTCTTAATTTAAAATACATCTCCCTATATTGTGAAAATTTCAATTGTAATGTTGCCTCATTTTGTTCAAAATAAAATTGTTTAAAATTTTATTACGATACCATTATTTTAGTTCTTTCCCTGCGAATAATTGGTTTTTATCCATACCAACAGCTAGTTCATTCATGTCAATAATGTGAGAAAAAAGTTGCTGTAGAATTTTCGCTCATAAAACGGATAAATATATATTAATTTCACAAAAGTAATGAACGGAATCGGTAGCGCAGACCTTGGTCATAAAGAAAAGTTCCCTAGAGTCAAGAATAGTTCATAAATAAAAAGAAAATAACGAGAATTTTTTTAATGTCGCTAATTGGTGCTATTACGCTACAAAATTAATACCGTAAATTTATCAAACAGGATTGTCAGTTAATAAATACACAGGAATGGAATGAAAATTCTTGCCCTTTAAAGCGTTAAAACATTCATACAAATTCCGTTCCTCGTTTATGGTAACCCAAAATAAGAACCAAAAAGTTGATTCAATCTACCAAAATATTCAAGTCAATATGTACATTTACTAGGGTATTTTGTTAACCCTTTGAGGCGCAACCCTTTCCCAATGCTGAAAAAAGGGCAGCCGTTGCCATCGCTCGACTTAACTACGAGCAAGATGGCGGACGATCGAAACGTTCATCGCGTGCCACAGATCTAGAGACCCTTTTTTTGACGCAGCTGGCTGTGCCCGGGCACAGCCAGCTGCGTCAAAAAAGGGTCTCTAGATCTGTGGCACGCGATGAACGTTTCGATCGTCCGCCATCTTGCTGGTAGTTAAGTCGAGCGATGGAAACGGCTGCCCTTTTTCAGCATTGGGCAATCTATCCAGCAGTTCTCGCGTTCTTCCAGTTTTCAGCAGATGTCGGTGCTGTTAAAAATAATCGTGACAATTTTTTTACGGGAAACGACGTGCTAAAAAGTAAAGGATTCTCGTGGAGCTGTCACCCGCAACTATTTTTATAGAAATCCAATCTATTCTTCTTGACTGGCAACAGTCCAAACGTCAGAGTTTGGTGTCCTCACGGCGAAGACACCGCGCGTTAAAGGGTTAAGCAATATTATTGAACTTATTGGATAAGAAACTTTCATTACTTGGCAAACCAGTTTATTAGTAGTTGATGATCTCCACTGCTGAGTCCAACAGTCCTTCTTAGAAGATGAGCAAATACTGTGTATGAGGCTTGATTTGTAAACAAAGGATTCTAAAAAGAAACGAGAGAAATAAAATTCACACAAAGAACATCTGAAAAAAATCACAAATTGCTGTAATGTGCGCAATGTGTATTAGACTCGCCTGCAAAAGAGCAAAGAGAGCTTTCGTTTCATCTTTCGCCTTCAACCTATAAAATACAAAAAGTAAGATTAATTGCGAGCATAACTTATACGCTGTTTCCGACAACTAAAATTACTTTTTTTAGACTGTTACTGTAGGACATTATCAATATTCGACGCTGTTGGTGACAGTGCATTGCTAGCATATACCAGAACAGTTATTGAAACCACAAACTAGTTTTAGCAAAATATAATTTTCTGCCTTGATAACTTTTATAGATATGTTCATAAGCTGCAAGTGAGTAGTCTGCAAGAGTTGATCAGTTGAGGAAAACAGTCCAATCTTTAGTCTGATATTGCAAATATAGGGTGGTCATAAAAATATTTCTCCAATATAGGGACCTCTAGCCGCCGTTTCGTTCAACCAATCGAGATGAGATTTCAGATACAGATATTCAGCTGGTCACCATAGATTCCACCGGGATTTTATTATCTTTGACACTTTGTTCAGTCCTATACCACATTTGAATGAGTGAACAAATGAAGCTATTTTTCGTACTCCATTTTTTTTTGAGAGTCTTTGCTTACAAATAAGCATAAATTCTTTATGGTATTAAGATCCAGGGCGATTCCTGACCAATCTAACGCAGCCAATTTGTTTTTAACAATGCATCCTTCATTCCTTTTTAAGGGGTTAGGGGTAGTCAGAATTTTCAAAAAATTGATTTTTTTTTTTTGCATTTTCTTAAAATATAGTATCTTAAAAATATTCTCTGAAAGTTTGAAGTGAATCCGACAAATATCTTTCGAGTTATTTAGCGAATAATAAAAGGCTCTCGAGCGGTCTAATATTTCCGAGAACAATTAGCTAGCGGCATAATTCTCCCTTACCTCCTGAAGTTTTAAAAGCAATCAAGCCTATTTATGAAGATCTTAGTAATGAAAATTTACTTTCAAGGTGTGTAGGTGGATTTAATCAAAATAATAATGAGAGCTTCAACCAACTAGTGTGGAAAATATGCCCAAAAACTATCAATACTAGTTTTACCATTGTTCAAATTGCTGCATACGTAGCTATGAGTATATTTAATGAAGGGACAAAGTCATTATTAGTAATAATGAACACACTGGGACTTAGTTGTGGGCCTATTTCGCATCGGTATACTGAAAAAACCGATAGTGCACGTGTAAAAGTAGCTGATCAGCGCGCTAACGACAACACTCGCGAAGGTAGAATGCGACGTAGACAACAACAAATTGATGTTTTAGAAAGTTCTACAACGGCTGAAGAACTCTTATATTGTCCAGGAATAGATGACTCAGTGTAAGTATTGAAATTATTCGTATTACTATACATCAATCGACTGTAAAACTTTAAATGCGTTTTTCTCAAAACTATGTTTTATGAACTGGTGACCACTGTAACTCAAAAACCGCTCGATAGATTTGAATGAAACTTATACAGCTTTTAGAAAACATAAAAAGCTAGTGCCTGATCGAAGGATTTATTTTTTTTTTAAACTTCGATTTTTTATAAACAATTAATTGTTGGTTTTTTCCCGAAAATCTGCAAAAAAATTTCCAGAGACCGCCATTTTGTTAATTTTGAAAAAAACAAAAAAAGCTTCGATCAGGCACAAGATTATCTATCCATAAAAATAATCTTTTTTGTTTCATTGATTTTAGATGAATCTCCAAGGAGCTGTAATGGTCACCGCAAGGACCCATTATTAAAACCTGTTCAACTTAGACCGCCATAACTTGTAAAATAATTATTATTTTTTTTTAAATTTAAGTGAAGTAATGTTAAAGTATGATGAAATGATACTATGTTTTTACTTATGTAAATAAGCTTAATTAATAGTAAAAAAAATTAATAAAACATGGCATTTTTTCACGCCTCTGACTACCCCTAACTCCTTAAAAAATTATGGTAAGGAGACAAATCCTCCATATTAGAATGGAAACCTCATATTTAGCACAAACTGTACTTTTTATTATTATCTTCTCGCACTGGTCGCGCTTTATCATGCCTTCAACAGGAACGAGTGACTGTTCACACCCCTGTATGAAAAAACGATCTTCTTTATGGAGGGCTTTATCTTAAGTTGGAAAATCCAAAAAATTACCCTTCATTCAATTAATATGCACTGTACTGTATAGTATAAGCGATTCTATTATCTTTACCAGTTTTGAACTATTGGTTCAATAATATTTTCCAGACAAAGACTATTCCAACTTTTCTTTTTTTACATATGTAACGATTAAATTTACATTCATATTTGAACACAATTTAAGTATAGATCTTTAAACATACCGTACATTTGTAGCTAAAACTGCTCCAATTGTAGCTTTCATTGCAACCTTTGTAACATATGCAGGCTGAAATAAGAAAACAATTTATTGTTAAAAATACATAAAAAGACTCTTACAAAATTAATAAATAAATCAATACAGTGCTTGACAGTACAGTACAATGAAAGTTTTTTTTTTGCGTGCCAATACTAAAATATACAGAAATGTGTAGCTTCTTAAACTCCGCAAACTGATTTCAGATTTAAATTTGTAAAGTGAATAAGTGTAATAATATGCCTAGACTAATAATATACACTATTAATAAAATGGAATAAAATAAAACAAAATCATACTTTTTAAAGCAGAAAGGCACCACCTAAATCTAGGATTATTTAGATATATATGTATATTCTTCTCTCGGAAATCCTTACAGCAATTTTTTATCGAATAGAAAAAGGTATCCAGAAAACACCCATTTGGCAATGCAACAAACAATGATGGAAAAGTGTTAGAATCACTTTGTTTACCCCTTTGTTTTCTAGAATAGTTACTGTAGAATGTGTTCTGCATGGGGATCTTATAGGAAGGGCGTTTGTTACCACTAAGCCCCAAACTGTTAAAGAGGAGGCATTCATTTGTCAATTTCTATCTAGAAACTCGTATTTTGAATTTACTTTTAACTGAAAATTCCTTACTGAAAAAAACAATGCCGTAGAAAAAATTTGTCAAACGCCCAACGCCATCTTATGCAAAAAGTGAACTCTCTCTCCCAGGAGAGGTCATGTGATCAAAAACGTCACGTGTTTGTTAAAATAAAGAATAATAAGCAGTGTTTTTCCACAGGAACTAAAGTTGATTTTTGTGCTGCCCTCAGTACGGCGCACGGGGCACGTGCCCGGTTGCCCCCCCCCCCACTCTAGTTGCGGCATTGTTTGTGAACGAAAGCTCTTTCAATCCCTCTTTTTTACAATAAATTGCGCATTTACTAATATTTTGATTAATACTTAAATGGCCGCATGATTTTTCACAAACTTTTTGTTTTGTACACACTAGCCCCCTGTCATGAAGTTAAAATGTACAAACTAGAATAGTGATTAGGCAGTGTAACGTAACTTATAACATAATTTAAAACTTCATGAAATAAATTTTGCTTTTTTTTGTAAATCAATATTTACACTTAAAAAAAAATCAATGTAGCTTACAAAAGAAAATTTTAAAATTAAGAGGGAGCGGAAATCCCCACTAAATGCATTTATAACATTATAAAATCGATATATTTGTCATCTTTACGCTTAATTTCCACAAGTTCTGAGAGAATCAGGAAAAGTTTGACAGAAATGAAAGTAAAAAAAATTGAGAATTCATCAACTGGTGAAATGTGACGTACCACTTCGTCAAGACTATCATATGTCTCGTATAGTAAATCCATTCGTAACTCGGGATCTTCGGCTTTAGCTCCTTCGGATTCGGGATCTATCTGGAAAGAAATACAGGAAAATACCGTAGAGCAAATAACTGCACCAGATGAGCATAGAATAATTTTCACGGTTTGCAGGAATCCGAAGCAAAAATGTAAAAGGAATTAAAACCAAATTTCTTAAGGCAACGAAAAAGTTTGTCTTGTAGAATGGTTTCAGATATTCAAGGAATATTTTTAGTTTAAAATGACATACAAGATTAACAAATCACTATTTTTTTGTCAGTTTCTAAAAGGGTAAAATAATTAATATAGAAAAATAAGTATAAGTAGTAAAATGTGTACTGCCCGAAAATTTTTCAGTTTGTTATGATGGATGAGTTTACATATTTAACAATTTCAAAAACAATTGCGGAGATTTTTTGAAATAGCTAATTTTGTTTTATTTTATTCAGGAAGAAGGGCAGATCACAGCTGAAAAAAAGAATTATTTTTTGAAGAAGAGCAGAGACTCCTTCCGGTATACTGTTCATGAGAAACTGTATTGCAATAGATTTATAGAAAATTTCAGACAAGCAGTGAGGTTAAATTATCGCGATCGACATCCTTTCAGAAAAACAGTGATGCATAAAGATAGTGTAGTATGAACACTAAGAGAATTGAACCGGGTTTTAATCTCCCCCAGACTTTGGCAGAGCTCAACCTCTTCAATGAAAACAGGGAAAACCTTGAAAACTCAGGAAATTTTTTTTTAACTACACTAGCGTGCAAGAGTGTTGGGTCAACGTGTAAATTATCAATGAAACTTGAAATGTGGATAACGGACGAATATGCGAAAGCTTTTTACGGATCCAGACTTAGTTGCGGATCCAGTGAGCGAGCAGTAGGGGCAGTCGCAACCCCCCACGAGAAAGCAAGTTTGTACTACATGAAATGGCAAATTAGACCAATAATAAAAAAAATAATAATGACGTTTTTAATTTGTTGTTCTCAAATTTTGTGCACAGAAACACTCGCATCTATCACACGAACACACATATACGTACCTTAATCATCATTCTTTTAAAATAAAAATATTTTCAATATTTTCATGCAAAGTAATGTGCGTCATTGTAGATGTTTTCTCAATATATATTTCGGACAGTGTTCTTATGACTTAACTCTTTATGTTTCAAATTATTTAAGAGAAAAAATTGCAATTTTTTACTATATGTTTTTATACGTATTAGAAACATCTGATATTAAATTCATAAAATTATTAAGTTTATTTCATTTTGTTAAATTAAATATTAAACTACAGGGACTGTCATAAGATCCTGTTATGCAATTGTGACAGATTTATTTCCAAATGAGAGATTTTACTGATGAGTAAAGTCCTGTCCGTCATAAAGGGTTAAGGGTCTTCTTGGAAAATCGTGTACAACCGTGTCTGCACTTTTTAGTACAGTACTGTTGTGAAACCCAGCGGTCATTTATTCGTCTTTGCCCTGCATTCGCATAAATCGAGAAACCGATCTAGAGTGGATCCAGATTTCTATACTATTTGATTTTCTTACTACTAGAGTTTCCCTTCTATTCAGATAGATTAATAATTTTATTACATGCAACAACAAGGCAGACTTAACTGTGAAGAAAATCTCAAGATGAATGCTGCCAAGTCATTTCAAGCAATGAAGGACACATTTTTAGCTGCAACGCCTGTAAAAATCAAATGGCTAAAAAGTATTAGTTTTGCAGTAGTTATTATTAGATTACTACATCTCTTGAAACAGGGTAGTCTAGTTGTGGTGTAGAGTTCTGCTCTACTTTACTCTAAACTTAAAAATAAGACAAGAAATCAGTGTGTATTGTGTTTTAAGCCAAACCTACACGAGGGGTATCTGCCCTGGGGGAATACCTTGGGTGAAGGACTTTTTAAGGACTTCTAACGCTAGCAAGAAATAAGAATGTAGGAAAATTAGTATGTCAGAAAATTTTTACTCTGGGCGGTCTAATAAAACTAATCGTTAGAGTAGAAATTTTTTAATTTATAAAAAAAAAATGTTTCTTGTAATTTCGTTTCACTTATTTAAAGATTTAAATCTCTCTATATAAGGCAATGTTCAAATGTGTATTACATCAATAAACTAAAAACTACTGGACCCATTTATGTGGGGCTTTTTGCAAACTGATCCCTGCTGTCTGGTGAATGTGTAAATATATTGAAATCCCAAATCTGGCAAATAGAAAGTTATGGCCCAAACTATTCTTTTCACATACATGCTTGGCATTTACTTTCTTTGCGGAGAGGGATAATGCTGTTTTTCCTGGTTTTCCTTGTTCTTCATTTAATGACAGATCGGCGTTCAATGAAGAAATTTTGAATTTTTAAGCAATAATATGAATTGAATGAATGATATATCTGTCGCTATGAAGGGTAATGTACAAATGTGTTTCTTCGGAATTCGAAGCTAAAAATATCTAGACTATTTTGTGTGGATTGTACGAAGACAAATCCTCAAAACTTGACCTTTCATGAAAGTGAAGTCGCCGGCGCAGATTATTCATGGGAGCGCGATCAATCTATGCTGCGGCTTATAGATTACGCAAACGTAGTGGACATCTGATGGGACGCGCGATCAATCTATGCTGCGGCTTATAGATTACGCAAACGTAGTGGACATCTGATGGGACGCGCGATCGGGAACGAAACTGAACTAACAGCCCGCTCGATGTTCCACAAATATCGGAGGTGCATGCGAAGCGGTGCTTCATTTCTAGCAAACATGCACCTTTTGAAGTCATCGGAAAAAATAGAAGCTTATATACCAACTCAAACTGTGGAGAAGAAAATCGAATGAAGATGCAGGCAAAGATTGCATTTTAATATTGCAGCAAATTTTGACGTCAATTCAACTTGATCTTTCTCAAGATATAAAAGTCATATTTGAAGAACACTTATCACAGTTAATTATCGGGTTTGAGAAACACTTTCAAAATGAAAATTTCCATACGTTTGGATGGATTCAAGATCCATTTAACACCAGTGCTCCGTTTGGATTGATTTCTGGAGAAGAAGAGAATCTTATCGAGTTATCTTGCAGAATAGAATTGACAGAATTCTGGATTTTAATGAAAGATGAATATACAATGTGCCCCCACTTCTAAGTGAGGGGGCTCTATGTATTTTAATTCCATTTTCGACTCGTACCTGTGCGAAGCTGGGTTTTCGGTGGTCACTGTAATAAGGAGCAAGTACACAAAGCGAAAGTCATCGCGGAAAAGGAAATGAGATGTAGCCGTGTCCAGTTTGATTTGAGAAAACGTGGAGTGTTTTGCAGGCTCATCCACTGCATTAATTATCAATTTAATATTAATAAATTAAAAATAAATGCTAAATAATGAAGATGCATGAATTTTATTTATTTTTATTTCGTACTAGTCATACTTTTACTATGGGTAGGTCACCGTGGAAAATTTCTAGTTGAAAAGGGGCGCCACGACTGGCTATAACCTGTATATTGTTGCATTTATAACAGGAAGAAAACGTTGGCAGAAACGCCTTGCAATCGGTAAGAGATTACTTTCAAGAAGATGCAATAAATTTGACTAATAAACTGATATCTTTCGCTTTATGCCAATATTCTGGGTACTTTTTAATCAGAGTACTATATCAAGTTTGTCGATATGAAAGCAAGCTGAAATAATTTAGTTCGATTCAATATAGGGATGGTGGATATGAAATTATAACATCAATTCCCTTTTCTGCGTTTTCTTTTTTCCTTAAAACTCAAACTGCAAGTGTTTCAAAGTGTAATTTCATTGCTTCAATCAACTCCAGTTTAATTTAAAGTGTTTCGTTACTTATTTTTGAGAAGTGAACACGCACAAGCTTTGAAATTAGAGGTATGCAACAAGTCAGGACTAGTCAATGATATTAGTTTTAATAAAAACAAGCAGGATGTTTTTTTAACAACAAAACAAGTTCAAACATTGCCCAGGCTTTTTTTTTCTTTGAGTAGGGCTGGGATTTTTCGATTCGTAAATGTTGAACCAAGCACAGCCCCCCCCCCCGTCTTTTTTTCTATTCGCACGACCACGGATTTACCCAAAACACTTTTTAAACTTACCTAAGTGTTGTACAAATACCCGAGAATAGGTTTAATTTGTAAATAAGCATTTTTTAGTAAAATTTGCTAAAACAGAACAAATATGGGTATCGAATGCTCAAAAAGTAGCTCTAATTCTAGATAGTTCCATATACACTCATGACCATAAATTAAGGATAATTCAGAATCACACAGAAATTGATCTCTAAAATAAAAATTTCACCTGTGGAATGATCACACACATCTTGAAGAAGAATATGCAAATTACAGGAAACCACCAGATGGCGTGGATGGTACGTCACAATGACGAGAGTGTAAGAGAGGGGTATATAAGGAATGGTGGCAAAGAAGTAAAATTGTTCACAAGCGCTGTGAAAGCCTTTCAGTGCAAAAACCGCATAGTTATGGCACAAAGGAGGCATTTGGATGATGTTTTACGTGGCAGAATTATCGGACGACTGGAATGTGGACGTACCCAGCTGGAAGTATCCGAGGAACTTGGAATCGCCCAGAGTGTCATCTCCAGGCTTTGGCAACGATTCCAAGAGGATGGTAATGTGAGTAGACGTTACAGCACAGGTCGCCCCCGAGTTACAACGCCGAATGAGGACCACTATTTGGCAGTTACTGCCAAAAGAAACAGACGGAGTACAGCATCAGACCTGTCTCTTCAGCTCTCTTCAGCTACCGGTACGACAGTTTCAAGGCAGACCGTGTACAGACGCTTAGGGCACATTGGTCTATATGCTCGTAGGCCTGTCAGATGTGTTCCACTTACCGCAACTCACTGTCGCCTGCGATGAACCTGGAGTAGAGAGCATGCATTGTGGACACCGCAACAGTGGTCTTGTGTGATGTTTTCCGACGAGTCCAGGTTTAGTTTGGAGTCTGATTCTCGCCGGACATTCATCTGGAGAGCGCCAGGTACCCGTTACCACCAAGAGAACACCATTGAAAGACACCGTTACGGTGGTGCAGGATGGCTCGTTTGGGGAGGAATTATTCTTGGTTCCAGAACTGACCTGCATGTTCAGAGTGTAACGATGACAGGCCACATCTATCGGGATGTCATTCTGGAACAACATGTACGTTTGTTTAGGGGCGCCATGGGTGCTGAATTTGTGTTTATGGATGACAACGCACGTCCTCACCGTGCAAACATTGTAGACGAATGCCTTCAATCGGAGGATATCACCCGTATGCATTGGCCAGCATACTCACCGGACTTGAATCCAATAGAGCATGTGTGGGATATGTTTGGCCGACGAATTGCAGCCCGTCAACCCCCTCCCACCTGTCTACCGGAACTTCGGAGTGCATTGCTTGATGAGTGGTGTAATATTCCCCAAGATCAGATTGATCATTTTATACTCAGCATGCCTAGGCGTTGTCAGGCCAGTATTGCATCGTCCGGGAGACATACTCCGTATTAACCATCCTACTAACCATGTTATACTGTTTTTTGTAAATAGGTTCTTTTTTGAAATTTGGTCAAGGGAGTAAAGCTTGCAATTTTTATTAATTATGTCAAACATATAGCATCTTTTTTGCTCTTTACTTTTTGTTTAATAAATAGACTTTACAAATAAGTCAAATTTGTTTTGCTTCTTTCTCTTTCTTTGCCTGAACTTCATTATCCTTAATTTATGGACATGAGTGTACTTAATTATGTTTGCTGGTGACATTTATATCTATGTTACGGTAAAAGCCCGAAGTCTGGTAAATCCTAGGTTTTACCGGTAAAACCTAGCTTTTACCAAAGTGGCTTGGTAAAAGTCCGAAGTGCGTTTTAATATAATTCCAATTTAGGCTTTTAACAAGCCTTTGCGGTAAAACCTAAGAGTACCAACACCTTCTGGTAAAAGCTCGAAATGAGGGATTACTTATGATAAGACTTCCATTCGTAGCTACATTGTATACAGTTGTACACAAGAAACCATTTTATTTTCCGCAAAGAAAGTTCTTTAAACGTCAAAGAAGTTGAGAAGAAATAAGTGTGCATGAAACATTAAAAAAAAATTTTTTTTAGTTGGGGGGCAAGGACTCAGAAAGTGCAATTTTTCAAAAGAAGTGCACAACGAAGATGGTGTTTTTGCAAATCAGCTGATATGCTTTGTAGGTCAAAATTCCAAAAGCAAATAACAGACAGTCATTATGTAATAAGTAGTAACAGGTTATTAAAGTAGTTTTATTAAAGAAAAACATACTACATTTTTCTTATTTTTTTTAAAAATTCCTTATGTATATTTTTTTCTGAGCTATTAACTTATATTTTTTTAACTATCACCAAAATTAGTTAAAAAAATTATTGAAATCTCTTCAGTAGTTAACGAGAGAATTGTGCATTAGTTTAATTTTTCACGTGGGATCTTATTTGTGAAACGGCATAAATATTGCATTTTTTAATTTTTATGTCTTGTAACTTTTCGAAAAATAATTGTAAGACAGTTCCATCGACATATTATTAAATCATAACTCATTTTTATCACTTTTACAATTTATATTATCAATTAAAAAACTATAGTGTGGTTTAAGCTTTTTGGGATACACTGCATATAATACATCTGCGAATGGAAAATCCTTTTATAAGTGGCCTCACCATGAACGAGTGAATAAGACACTGAACATGGTAGATATCTGATGTGTGACGGTCCCGGTTTCGGGCCTATAGATCTAACTGGAGTTTGGGGCGTTTTTCTCCAGATGCAGCGTGAATATGCGTTATAACCCTTTAAAAAGTCCTCTATCAAAGGCAAGTCACCACTAGGCAGATGACCAATCGTTTAAGCTTGACACGACACAAAAAAATTTGCATATTTAATTTTTATTTCTTGTAACTTTTCTAAAAATAATTATAAGACAGTTCCACCCACACTTCTTGCAATTTATTCGTAATCTAGAAATTTACTTTTCTAAATAATGGTAGTATAATAGTAATCGAAGCATACCGTAATCCTAATCGCTTGAGACGAGTACAGGATTAAATTCATTCAGTTCTATTTTTTACGTTAAATGACGATAACAAAAAAACTCATTAGATTGCTTGTGAAGTTTACGTTAAATTTCTCGGGGCCCCTGCTTTTGACAGTCTATTCAAAATGCTGAACAAAAAAAATCTTGAACCCCGGTTTAAGATGTTCATTCACGTCGTTACAAAACTTAAAGCCAAAAGTTAACCTTTCTGTGGTCAGCGTTGCTTCCTCTCAGCGGGCCTCTCTGGGCATTCCGGGATCTGTGGTAGGGAAGCAACTCTGGAGACAGAAAGGAGAAAATCTCAACTGTTGTATTATAGCAGGCAATGCTTAAACAGGCTAAACGTCTTATCTATTAAAGATCAGTTAAACAATCTTCTTTCTCCCTTTGCCGCTAGTGTCAAGCTAAAATATAAAAGGCGATGTTTAAATAGAAATCGGGATGTATTAAAAAAAAAAAAAAAAGACTTCCTAGATCACTTAGGTTCGCTTTGCAGTAAAAATGACCTTATTGTTCGATATGCTGGACGAAAAGGAATTTGAAATCGACATATGTATTTTCTCCTATTTGGTGCTTTCTTATTAATTACTTTCTCTGACAGATGTGAGCTACTTGCTCACAATTAATTAATTCTGTCCTCTGCGTAAAAAATTGTACTATTAAAAAGCTATGAATATTCACAAAAAATATTTTGCAATCGCAGCTTAGGGCGAAGTGTGAAGGTCCCGGGTTCGGGTCCCATCGCGCGTCCATCGACCTAACCGTTCGGAGTTTTCCGTGGTTTTCTCCGAAACTTAGCGTAAATACGGGTTAGGACCCCTTAGAAAGATCCCCACGGAGGGCACTCCACCCTTCGACCTAGAGCACACTCGGAGCTAATCGGTCGTAATCCCACAAACAAACAATCGCAGTTTAATCCTAATCTCACAATGCGTAATCTTAATCGAATGTTTTTATTGGTTTGATTATTATAATCTTATCCTAATTAATGAAATATTTGGGATTACCGAAATCCAATCGTAATCGACAATATAAATATTTGGAATTACTGTTATCCAATCGTAGTCTTCACCTGAAAAAGAAAATAATCGTAATCTTAATCGATTACGCATCAGTGTAATCGTTTCAAAATCGGGTTCCACCGACATATTCTTAAATCACACCTCATTTTCATCACTTTTACAATTCATACAATCAGTAAAAAATTATAGTATGTTTTAGTACTTTTTAAAACACACTGTATACAATAGATCTGCCAATGGAAAATCCTATCACGAGTAATCCCTCGTTGCGGGCTTTTACCGGACGGCGTTTGTAATTCTTAGGTTTTACCGCAAAGGCTTGGCAAAAGCCTGAAATACACTCATGTCCATAAATTAAGGATAATTCAGAATCACACAGAAATTGATCTCTAAAATAAAAATTTCACATGTGGAATGATCACACACATCTTGAAGAAGAATATGCAAATTACAGGAAACCATCAGATGGCGTGGACGGTACGTCACAATGACGAGAGTGTAAGAGAGGGGTATATAAGGAATGGTGGCAAAGAAGTAAAATTGTTCACAAGCGCTGTGAAAGCCTTTCAGTGCAAAAATCGCATAGTTATGGCACAAAGGAGGCATTTGGATGATGTTTTACGTGGCAGAATTATCGAACGACTGGAATGTGGACGTACCCTGCTGGAAGTATCCGAGGAACTTGGAATCGCCCAGAGTGTCATCTCCAGGCTTTGGCAACGATTCCAAGATGATGGTAATGTGAGTAGACGTTACAGAACAGGTCGCCCCCGAGTTACAACGCCGAATGAGGACCGCTATTTGGCAGTTACTGCCAAAAGAAACAGACGGAGTACAGCATCAGACCTGTCTCGTCAGCTCTCTTCAGCTACCGGTACGACAGTTTCAAGGCAGACCGTGTACAGACGCTTAGGGCACATTGGTCTATATGCTCGTAAGCCTGTCAGGTGTGTTCCACTTACCGCAACTCACTGTCGCCTGCGATTAACCTGGAGTAGAGAGCATGCATTGTGGACACCGCAACAGTGGTCTTGTGTGATGTTTTCCGACGAGTCTAGGTTTAGTTTGGAGTCTGATTCTCGCCGGACATTCATCTGGAGAGCGCCAGGTACCCGTTACCACCAAGAGAACACCATTGAAAGACACCGTTACGGTGGTGCAGGATGGCTCGTTTGGGAGGAATTATTCTTGGTTCCAGAACTGACCTGCATGTTCAGAGTGTAACGATGACAGGTCACATCTATCGGGATGTCATTCTGGAACAACATGTACGTTTGTTTCGGGGCGCCATGGGTGCTGAATTTGTGTTTATGGATGACAACGCCTGTCCTCACCGTGCAAACATTGTAGACGAATGCCTTCAATCGGATGATATCACCCGTATGCATTGGCCAGCATACTCACCGGACTTGAATCCAATAGAGCATGTGTGGTATATGCTTGGCCGACGAATTGCAGCCCGTCAACCCCCTCCCACCTGTCTACCGGAACTTCGGAGTGCATTGCTTGATGAGTGGTGTAATATTCCCCAAGATCAGATTGATCATTTGATACTCAGCATGCCTAGGCGTTGTCAGGCCTGTATTGCATCGTCCGGGAGACATACTCCGTATTAACCATCCTACTAACCATGTTATACTGTTTTTTGTAAATAGGTTCTTTTTTGAAATTTGGTCAAGGGAGTAAAACTTGCAATTTTTATTAATTATGTCAAACATATAGCATCTTTTTTGCTCTTTACTTTTTGTTTAATAAATAGACTTTACAAATAAGTCAAATTTGTTTTGCTTCTTTCTCTTTCTTTGCCTGAACTTCATTATCCTTAATTTATGGACATGAGTGTAGAATTATACTAAAGTGCACTTCGGACTTTTACCAAGCCACTTTGGTAAAAGCTATAGGTTTTACCGGTAAAACCTAGAATTTTCCAGACTTCGGGCTGTTATCATAACACACACACACACACATACTATATATATATATATATATTTATAGCGAAAAGGTCCGTAGTTGTTAGTTGAAAAGACGGCAAACGTATAGAGTCGCTACTTTCGCAACTCAGAGAATCAATAGTTGACCCGAATGATTGAGAGGCTTATGACTCGGGATTAGACCTAAGAGTGTTAATATATTATGGTACCGGTGAACTTATCCAACGTAACCACAAGTTGAGTTACATCTCCACCTATCTTTAATGTAGCTACGCTTCTGCAACGAAACATTATAAACTTCCTATTCTTGGAATCTATCGTTTGAATTGTGTTTTCTACGCTTCCTTTTTTATGTAAATAAGCGACTCTTACGTTATTTAATTTCTACTGTTTAATAATGTGGGACAAATTATTTCACCTTGGGCGTTAATTTTCATTATGAGGGTGTTTTAGGATTAGGCCGGCCCACATGGCAGTAAGCCGGGCTCAAATTTTCGTTCATTGTAGAGCTTTAATCTAATTTCAAAATTTTCATAAGAACTTACTTTAAAAGTAGCGCATATGTCGAGCAATGACCCAAAAGTGGATTCGTAGTACTCTTGGAGCCTTGAGTAATCCCCGCTGACTTTAGCTTCATCAATGATTTCCCTAGAAAGGATTTTGGAGGAAAGCGAATTTCATATTAATAATTATGAAACGATAAAGTTAAAACAGCATGAGTGTTGTAAATCTGATGATGTTTCAGATCCTCCATATTGGTATTTTTTCAGTGTTGAGTTAGAAAGAGAAAAAAACATTCATATAGCCAAATGCCAGCTATTCGTGCGGTGAAGTCAAGTATTCGATGTAAAATGAAGACTGCCTGAAATGTGAATGAGGGACCATTCACATGATTTTAACTAGTTTTAATAGTAAAACAAAGTTTTGGCTTTCTGTTTTAAAGTAAAAAAATAAAACTTTGTATTTATTCTATCATACACTGCTGGCCATCGTAAATGCAACACCCTGAAGGAAGCATGCAAATAATATGAAATTTACAACATGCATTAGCTGAGGTGAGATATGCAAATGATTAGAATTTCAGCGCAGACGCACATCAAGCGCGCCTGTGGCGCCACCTCAAAGCGCTATTTAAGGCTTGGAGATTTCGACGGTTTCAAGTACAGCAATTGTGTTTTTCTTGCTTTTTTTTCAAAAAAACGATAAATTATGCCTCGTAGGAAACAACGATCATCTTTTGATCAAGTATCCGAGTTTGACAGAGGAAGGATAGTGGCATACCGAGATTGTGGGTTATCTTTCAGGGAAATCGGTCGTCGTATTGGACGAAACCAAACAACTGTGATGCGGATATGTGATCGTTGGGTGCAGGAGGGTACGACGGACAGACGTGATCGACCGCATCGACCTCAGTGCACCACGTCACGTGATGACAGGCAGATTGTACGCATGGCAGTGACGGACCGCTCAGTCACATCACGAACCATATCACAGCAGATTCAGTCTGTAACGCATCATCCAGTGTCTGCGCGTACCATTCGACGTCGTTTACAGCAGAATGGTCTGTCCGCAAGACGTCCGTTGCTTTGTCTACCTCTGACGCGGAACCACAGACGTCTCCGCCGCCAATGGTGCGATGAAAGAAGGATGTGGACGACAGAATGGAATGAAATTCTCTTTACTGACGAGTCACGCTTCTGTATGCAACACCACGACGGTCGGATTCGAGTCTGGAGACACCGTGGAGAGAGGATGCTGAACAGCTGCATTATGCACCGTCACACTGGTCCTGCACCGGGTATTATGGTATGGGGCGGTATCGGATATCTCTCTCGCACTCCTCTAGTACGCATTGCCGGTACTTTAACCAGCCAGCGCTACATCTCCGAGGTGTTGGAGCCAGTTGTCCTTTCTTACCTTCAGGGCTTGCCAACAGCCATATTTCAGCAGGATAATGCACGGCCACACGTGGCACGCATTGTCCAAGGGTTCTTCGTCAATCACCAGATTGAATTGCTTCCCTGGCCGGCGCGCTCTCCGGATCTTTCGCCGATAGAAAACATGTGGTCCATGGTTGCTCAACGACTGACCCAGAGTTCATCCCCAGCTGTCACACCAGATCAACTTTGGCAACGTGTGGAAGCTGCTTGGTCTGCTGTACCCCAAGAACACATTCAAAGTCTCTTTGAATCAATGCCGAGGCGTGTGGCAGCTGTGATCTCCAACAACGGCGGCTACTCTGGGTACTGATTTTGGCAGGAACCACGCTTCATAGAATGATGTAAATTTAATCATTTGTTACTTGGTCAACATGTTATCTACACAATAAATTTTGTTGTGATATCTCTTGTTTTTCTTGGTGTTGCAATTTGGGTGGCCAGCAGTGTAGTTTTAGAAAATTAAAATAACCAAGACTTAAATCGTGTATAAAAATAAGAAGAATATATTCCAAGTATAGAGTTAGGTGGGGTAATTATGGCTTCTTTCTGCAAATTTCAACCTTTTTAATTCTGGGGAAAATGCTGATTTCATTAAATTACTAGAAAACTTTGACCTTTTAAGAACATCTAGTAAAAGAATTCTTTTTTTGTAGGATTATTTGTTTAATATTTAAGAGGGTGATCATAACTACCATAACAAAATAACAAAATTGTGAAACCTTAAATAATTATGATCATCATTGGAGGAATTAAGACCATTTGATTTGTATTGATATTTGCTTACAACTTCTGTTGGAGCAATTGGGACTACTGTTGCTTGTCTTCCTTAGGGATTAGAGGTACTCTGGCACGTGAGTATTTAATAAAAATTGATTAATAAAGTTATAATTTTTATTTATTAAATCAAAATAACCTCTGCCAAAATGTGTTGAAAATCTTTCTTTTTATAAAAGGAAAAATATTAAATTGGAAAAATTGTGTTGAAGAAATTGTCTTAGGTATTGTTGATCTTTAAAGAATAAAATAAAGTCAATAAATGAATAAAATCAAAATAAATATTTAAGATAGTTTAGAAAAGAAAATTGTTCCTCCTATGTCGTCTACCTATTTGGACTTTTTTTTTTTTTTCAATGGCACAAAATTTACAATGCAGCAGCTCAAAACACGTGACTGCAGATGGAATCCAATATTTTCCGAATGAATGCCCACCAAGAGTATGAATCAATTAAATGTTATGATGTATGAATAAATAAAAAAAAGGCTGTTTTCTAGAAATATGTTGTGACTGTCCTTTTATTGGATCACGAGAAAGTTACTATTTGTTTAAAAGAAAAGTCCCTGATCTAAATAAATATAATTTTTTTGTCTTTGTATGTCTCATTTATTCTTATTACAAACTTTTATCTGGCTTACTTTTAATGCCACGTACTGCCGTTTCTGTTCACAAGCCATGACAGTAAGTTTTAAGCATTTGAAAGTCTTAAAAAGTAATCAATTTTGCTTGGAAACAGTTATAATTATCTGTCTGCTTTCTTCCTTGTTCCCTTTTATTTGTAGGAATGTGCATGTTTCATAGGCGCCAAGTTTCCAGAATTATTGGGGAGAGGGGGAGAACTTAACTATTTACCTTAATGTATATGCAATTCATCTGTACACATGAACACACATCTATTATTGGCTTCGTCACCATGTGCATATCTTTGTTCGTGCATCATTTAATAGCGATTACAGCGAATGAAAACTAAAGGAATGGCTAATGACTCAATGAATTGAGTGACATGCTAGACGTTTACTCAACTTAAAACTATAGGCTTCAAATTTTTAAAATTTTTGATTAGATTTTGAAATTTTCCAAACATTTATTCAAAATGTGTAAATTTTTGTGCGTGTATCACTTAAAAACCGCTGAAAGGAATAAAATCAAATTAACTATCATGAAATTAGTAACATGGAAATTAACAACAGTGATGAAAGCCTAATAACTGTCACATATTTCGACAAATGCTGGGCCCCGCCGTGGCCGAGTGGATGAGACACTGAACATGGTAGATGGACGAAGTTTGAAGATCCTGCTTTCGGGACTACTGCGCCTGCCTGTCGATTTAACGATCTGCAGATTTTGGCGTAACTTGAATGCGTGTTAGAACCCTTTAAAAAGTCCTCGCCCAAGGCACTCGCCCCAGTTGGCAGATGCTCCTCGTGTAGGCACAGCACAAAACACTCAAAACAATCGACAAACTCTCTCAAACAAATCGTCTCGAGTTGCTTTTATTTGTGATGCACATTAAATGTAACCTCAAAAAACTTTCAAATTGTGTGATTTATTTTATTCAACTTTAATTAGAGGAAAATAAATTTTGCGAAATTCAACCTGATTTCAGCTAGTGTTAGAGGAAGTACGTATGTGTTATCGCTGGTACTGGGGAATGGGGGAACTTTGGGCTGTGAACGAATCATATATTTGAATACTCTATGTAACTCAAACAACACGAATTCATTTAACACGGAACGTATCTACCATGTTATAGGAGGTCTACTGTATTATTATTATTATTATTGTTATTATTATTGGTAACACTTTTTAACCCCTTAATCTTCGCTCCCGTCAAAATCACGGGCTAAGCTTTCTCCCTCTATTTCTTGCGCCCGTCAAATTTCCAGGCAATACTGTTCAAAAAATGCGCCAGAAAGATAAGAGCGTTCCAATTCTGATGCACGGATTTTTTTTTATATAATTTTACACAACAGATGACAATACCAGAGTATTTTTAACTTAATTCGGAGATAGTTTATTTTTAAATACATGGCAGCAGTACTCAAACACACGTGTATTTGTGATATGCATTATGCAATCTTAGCTTACTTTTTTTTTTAATTTATGTTCAAAGAAAATTTTAGAAATGTTTACTTATTTTACGTAGTAAGTTTAATAAAACTTTCTAGAGTTTAAAACATATATTTTTAATGATTCCCTGCTTACTACAAAACACACATTCAGTCACAATGACCCTGAATGTTGGCTTTTCCTAAAAATTATTTTTTTTTCTTTAGTGCTTAAAATGTCCAAAACCTTAAAATGAATAAATATACTATATATGCACTTGTTTTATACAATAATCTGGAATAAAAGAAATAAGCACTTTTATGACCGTTTTCTTGAAAATAATACGACGGTTAAGGGGTTAAATTGTACAGCACCATAAATACCCCAATTGGCGTATTTTGGAACTAATTTTTTTCACCCACAAAAGCTAACTTCCCATGTCATTATTAATCTATATAAAATTCAGTGCCATTTCGGTTGTTAGATAAAGCTACAAGTGGCTCTGAAGAGTGCAAGTTAAAAAAAAAATCACCCTGTAAATCATAAATAATTATCGAAATTGGAAGATGACAATTTCTAAAAGTAAAAGGAAATTAAAATATATATATATATATATATTTTTTTTTTTAACGTTTGTATCCGCTACGTGAAATATTTTTTTTAATTCAATGGTAAATTATTGGGGAACGGGCTCAGCTCTTGATAAATAATTATTGAAGAAGGCTTGAATTTAACTGGCTCTTATAACTCCTCGCCAGTGCAGACGTAATACATTTTAGCAAGATTTTACATTTCAAACATATTTTTTTTTTAAACAAAATTGATTCTGTTTGCTTCATCTATTTACTGTGCAGGCCAGCATGAATATTTTTATCTTTAGGAAGTACTTTACAATCAAAACATTTCAAAATGTATGTCATTTAAACTTCAGAATTCAACAATTATTACTTAGGTGTGTATTTACAAAAATTTGATGTACCTGAGCAGCCTGATTGTCATATCTTTAGTAGGATACAATATGAGGTTTGGTTGGAAATCATCCAGTAATGTTCGCTTTGTGGTCGAAGTTGCTGAGCTGGCTAATAAGGAACTCCTTCCATCTGAAGGCACGAAAGCTTGTTGTCTGGTTTCTCCTCGAATGGTCACCAGTTGACCCTCACCTCCCTGACTAATAGGAGGAAGTGATACGTACATTTGAGGAACGTCTGGCGAAGGAGGCAGTAGGAGACCTGTTATGTATGTGTGAATAACACCTAGTGTGTCAGTAATGAGCGGTCGGAAGCCGGTATGATAATGTACAACTGCTCCACCACTGCTGGTATCCTGGAGAAAAAAAAAATCTTTTTTTAATAATTTTTACACAGTAACATCGGGAACAAAATGTGGACTTTTTGACAGGATAGCGAAGTCACAAGATGTCTCTGAAGAAATGCAGATAAATTTCCATGACCTCGTTTTAATGTCACATTATACGACGCCATGGACTCTCTGGTTATGTTGAAAAGTTTTTCGTCACAGAGGAATCACTAAGAAGATTTCACAGTGAAGTCATAAGCAGATAGTTATTGGTATTTGGTTCTGGTGCATAGTTAACACTATAGCCGAGCTGTACAGGACTGCTGTGAGTCACGAATGCCGTGGGTCTCGAGAGGTTGAAAAAAAAACAGCTTTAAAATCAAACTCATGATGTTAAACACTCGAAAAAATTAATACTGCTTTTTTCACCCAGTGCAGTATGGACTGACCAAAATAGTAAAATTGTATTTCTCATGTAACTTCGATAAAAAATTCATAGGCACAAAATCCCCTTCCAAAATCGGCTGAAGAGTTACCTGTTCAGGGAAATATTGCGAAATTCCGTATGTTTAACATTTTTTCCTGAGTGATTCGTAACTCCTATAGATCTATTCTTTGTAACAGTTCAGTACATTTTGTAAAAAAAATATTCTAAATTTTTCCGAGCCTCTAGCGCAATTAAATTCTTTAAAAAGCTGTTCAAAAGTTACATGATACCCAAAAAGAATAGACCCGTGTGTGTATACTTTAAAGATAGTTTTTAATAATGTTACCCAAGCACTATTAAAAAGTTCCTTTTCGCCACTTTTTTATAGAGAATAAATAAATAAATAAATAAAATAATTGACAATGGTTGTCCATGCCCTTATCTCTAATGTGAACGGTAGAAGTGGTACCGGTTTTCAGAGATATTTTCGGATGAATTTGTACAGAAATTTGAGGCAGGCTTAGTGAATGCAGTGAAGTAAATAAGTTTGTTCATTCCCAAACATGGGAGTAAAATAATTAACAGTTAGTGAATAGAAACACAAAAGATAATGAAATTTTCAAGAAAAACTTTGGGCCTCATAGATAAAGATGCTGTATTGGCATTTGTGATATTTACACATGTGTGATATGTGCGTAATATACATGATGGTGCAATTGCAGCGGAAACTGCAGCATTTCAGCTAACAGAAGATTAAGAATAAAGTCAGTAAATTTTACATGGAAACAAGCTCCTACCTCATTTGAAGGCCTTAAATAAAATTCTTGAGGTGATCTTGATGTCCCATTTCCCTGTAAAATAAAAATAGAGCTCTAAAAAAACCAAGCTTATTAAAATATAAAAATTATGAACAGAGTAAAAATAATGTCTCCCTAAAAGGAGATGGTTTGAAAGATTAATTATAGAAACTATTTCATTATTCGGAATTATAACTTAGTTATAGCACAATCATTTAAGGAAAAAATCTGGATGTAATCTGGAAAAACTATTTTAAAGGAATTGGAATCACACTTTTCTTTCAAAATCTGATGCCCTTGATAAATGGGGCGTCCTATCTATTGCAACAGCTCATTTTGTCACGCAAATGTTTCACTTTTTTTTTTTTTTTTTTTTACTCTCGGAAATAAAAGGGAGCTGAAAATAGTAAAAAATCGCTTAAAAATGAGGGAACCGGTGGGTTTTCAGATTTTTAAAAATATTTTTATACATAATTATGAAAAATTTCTATGTATAAAAATATAAAAAAAAATCTGTGCTACTTTTATGAAAAATTTCAAGCGGATCGTATAAAAGGTGTAGATCTTATTATGCTATTTCTGCTTTCTCTCTTTTTTAATCTTTTTGAACTGTTTAATCTTCTCAATGGGGCGGGAATCATGGCGGTAAAATATTTATATTGAAGTGATTGTGTTACAGAGTGAGTCAGGGATCAGTGTAACTATATAGTAGGATTCTAAATTCAAGACTTCATGCAGACGATAATCTCTTTATTTTCGTGTAGCCTTTTCAAGCAAACAATTTTATTGTATTAGATCAAATTTTTGAAGTTAAAAATGGGGGAACGATGCATGAGCGCCTATACATTTTTTTAAATTATTTTTTTTTGGGGGGGTGGGGGGCAAAGTTTAAAAATATTTTCTACAGGGCTGCAAATTTCACACTTCTAACAATTTCAGTTCAGATTTTGCTTTGAGATTCAGTTTTTTACATCTTAAACAATAAACTAAAACTCTAAGGAGGGGCAAGTGCCCTACCTTTCCTCCTTATGGGCGCCCATGGAACGGTAGATTTTCAGAATTTTAAAATAGCGCATTCATCCCCCCCTCTACATTTTTTAACGTATTTGAGAAAATCTTCAAGCCGGTCGACCTAATGGTGTGAAGGTTACTATTTGTTTTTAGTAAAACTTTTCATCAATAGCAAAAACTGATAATCATTTCGACAGCTTTTAACTTTTCTACAACGAACGAGTCATTTCCTGCAGTTGAAAATGGCAAAATAGGGATAAAAATCAGGGAGCGGGGGGGATTTTCAGATTTTAAAGTAGAGCAGATTGTTTCTATATTATTTCTGTTTCATTGGTATATATGAATTAAATAGGATATCGATGAGGTAAAATGAGGATAAAAACAGACATTTTTGTATTCATGAACCGTTTTCTGTTACTTATAGCAGCGGTTCTCAATCTTTATACGTCGCCCCCCCCAACAAAGGCTAACTTACAGGGGCGCCCCCCCCCCATCTATTTTAGCAGATGGATGGATGTGCTTTAGCAGATATCAAGTCTGGTAAAGTTTGGGATCTCCGATTCAACTGAATTTACCCTCGTACAAAAAAAAAAAAAAAAAAAAAAAAACCTGAATTCGTAAAACGTGCCCTATGCACAGATGATGTAATTGCAAAATTATATCCTAAAAAGTGTCAGAGGTATGAAGATATATACATGCTGACTTGAACCACTTCTCAGTAGCTAACAAAAGGTGAAAAATCACGTTGTATGATCGCGTTTCAGGGGTTGTGCAGAAATTACGAAAGAAAATAATTTTGCACTATAGCATTCAACGTTCACATTCAAATTCATGTATAGCCCCTGATCATCTTTCCTTTAAAATAGCTCTGAGGCGTTTTATGATGAAAGTCTCAAATTTTGTACAGCACTATATTAGTGTAAGGGCCATATTTTACAAACTGGGATTTTTTTTGAATGGCAGTTGTGTACAAATTTAAAATGTCTAACTTTTAAAAAATAAACGAGAGGATTTTTTTAACGCAGTCTTTTTTGCTACCTTATTTTGAACATTTTTTTCAATTTATATTGCCCACTTATCTCTAATCGATAAAGAATTAGTATCTTTTTGGGACACCCTGTATATATAAATATATATACTATACCTATTAAAGTTTTTTATAACCTCCATTTTAAAACGGAAGCAAATACTGCAGTCTATTTCGGTGAAATTTTAATTGAAAAGTTTTGTATTCTATTGAATGCTGAACAATCGTCCTTTAATAAAATTAAAAATAAAATTAAAATGTGAGCTTTGCAATGATAAAAGAATATACAAATAAATAAACTCTTGATTTAAAAAATAAACATCAGTGATTCAGTGTTCCTATTGTCAAACAGAATTGTTATTGAAGACATCAAAAGATTGTTTCAAATTCTTTCACAAAGATCACATAGTTTTAAAACACATTGTAACTTCTAGCATTCTTTTGTCGGGCTTTGAATATTTCCTGAGCATTTTAAAAGCGCCACGGTTTTCTAATTTTTAGCAGAATCGGCGTATCTTATTCTTTACTGCACATAGCAGGAAAAATTGAGCCATCGTATTTAGATATTCGTAAGTTTATACATTCGTATCATAAAAAGAGAACATATTCCTAGATATATACCGTTGTCACACTTTTTTTTATGAAGAACATTATTCCAAAAATAATTTGTTTCTTTTTCAAATATCGGACGAAGAGCAACTCGTAGAAAGAAGGTTTTTCTGTGGGTAAGTATCCCATATTTTCGTATCAAGTGGGTGAAAACCCGATAACTTCCATCACGGAGATCAACAGTCAAAATGGCACAATCTGTCAGAAACGCTACCGTGTCCGCTGTTTGAGACGATTGCCGGAACGATTTTTTGTCGGACGATTTTTGACAATTGACGAGTCAATTGACAAAATTGATTTACCAGACGATTTTTTTTCGGTTGTCGAGTCAATCGTCGCTTATGATTGACTCGACATAGATCGGACCCGAATCAATGGCATTTAACGTTGGCATATTACCACTAAGCCACGTTTCGATTACGATAGCTATTTTATAGGAGTTTTTCTCCTACTCTTATTCATCTTCATAAAAAAGAAATTGATAAATATAGGATGATGCGAATTTTCGCCTCATGTTAAAAAACTTTTCCACCTTGCATGCCGGATGCGAGTATTTTTGTCATGAAAGTTCCGTCAACAAGGGGTTAATCCTTTCAGGTGTGTCAGCATATGTCACCTTTTTACATTTCTTTAAAGTGAAAGAAGGACATTTTTGAAACCACTTATTAAAAATTTCACTAATTATCCTATTGTTTACAGATGACATTAAGTAAGTACTATAGTTCAAAAACAGTCTAACTTGCAAAGGAAGAACAAAAGCATTTTTATACTTGAAAAATATTAAAGAATTGAAAGAGTAAAACTGACATTTTCCTGAAAGTGTTCAGAGTTTTTTTCTGTCTTGTTTATTAAATTTGAGTCAGAACAACCACATATGATAAGCCTGAGATACTTTTAATTTTTTAAAATGCTTATATATGTTTGAATTTGATTGTAATTCCCGCTTTAAACTGATACAGCTGTACACGCACATGTTTCAATATACTTGAACAAATTCAGAGTGGATCAGAAAACTAAACTGTCGAAAGTTAATTTCTGTGGTGTTAGTTAATACCACTGAAAGAACCCGGCGAGAACGTTTTATAAATGAGTATTTGTAGTGAACCATTGATCTTACAGATGTAGCTGAAAATAACCCGTGTTTCTTTCGTTTTCGCTGAAACTGAATATATCGCAAAACACTCTGCAGACAAACGTAAAATAACTTGTTTAAAATAAATGTTCTTATATGTATCTCGGGCTATTCAAACTCAAACTTAATTCAGCGTTAAACTTTTCAAGCAGTTTAAAGAATGTTTACATTCATGTTTGAGTATTTTTCTTTCATTTTGAAATTTGACTTAAAGCCGCTTATTTAAACGAATTGTGTTTCTAACATGTTTAAACACATTTACTATAACATTAAAATTTAAGAATCTTTTATGAATTTCCTTGAAAATTTAAAAATTGGTCTCTGAAAATCAAGTTGATAAAATATTTCAATAGAAAATGGAATTAATGAAAGTATTAGATTTATACTCATGAATAAGGGTATTAATTACATTTGGAAAAATAATATTAGCTCTTATCAGCTTATTGAATCCATTTTCTTTCCCTTTGTCTTCAAAAACTTTTCGAGAAATCGATACATTCCTTAAAATTTCAGAAGTTCTGTTATTACTTTCAATTTAGAAAAGGTCTAAACAGATTATTATCAGAAAAAAGTAAGAATTAAAAATATATTTTTCTTTTTATTTATGTTTTAGTGTGGTGCGGAGAAATGGGTATACTGTTAGGCATAGCTAATATTAATTATATTTCCTAATGTCCCTAATAAACTTTTCAGTGAATATAAATGCTGACTATTAATGTATGAAAATATCGGCCAAAAAGAAAAAATATTTAATAACAAACTATTTATAGCTCAGATAAAAACTTTAAAAAAAAACTACTCATTTTACAGCACTTTATTCTTCAACAATGAGATGTTGTTTTATGTGAATTACGTTTCTAATCCTCACAATAAACTTTGAAATGAGTATAAATGCTGATTTTAATGACTGAAATGATCGGCAAGAAAAGAAAAAAAATTAATAACAAACTATTTATACTTTTGATCAAAAGGAAAATAAATTACTCATTTTACAATACTTTATTCTCCAACAATGAGATGCTGGAATACAATGTTTATCTAGAACCTAAGTCTAACAGGCCCCGCCATAATGTTTTTAAAATTTAAATAATTTATAACTAATGACAGGGAGTAAATAAAATTTGATAAACAGAATTTTTTTTTGCCTTTTAAAATTCTATTGCCTATTTTACCCCGCCTGCTACAAATTTTACCCCACCCTTATGGGAAAAAAACTGCTATTAATGAAGTTTAATAATTTTAATTTGAAACTAACATAACTACGGGAGATATTTTCAGGTGTGAAATGGTTGAATTCATTGTCTAAAGTGCCACACAATGTTTCATGCTTAACATTATTAGCAACAGAAAAAAGCCAATAAATAAAAAAAATATTGGTTTTCGTATGATTTTGCTCCCACTCTACCCAGGGTAATAAGCTTGAAAGGCTTGTAAAATTATTGAAATTTAAACAAAAAAAAATACTCTCATTTGCTCCTAGGTTGCAATTATTACTAAAACAAAATAATAAATTTAAAATATTTTCCTCAACATTAATTCTTATTACAGGCACATAAAATATTATTCATTATTTATTATCAGACTTTAATCATGAAATAAATGCATCGCGTAAAGAGTTTTCCTTGAAGTATTTTTTCTCTTTTTACATGCTGAATGTAAATTAAATTTTGTTCGGATTCATTTGAAAAATAACCTTGGGGAATACCGTGAAAGGATTTTATTACGATATTTCCTTAGCAAGTTTTAATTATCTTCTTTTTCATTTTACCAACTGTTATACGAAGAAAAAGAGATAATAAACTCTTGAAATGTGTTTTAGTGAATTAAAAATCTTTTAGAATTTAAGATAGAGCTTTTTGAGTTGTTAAACTAAGTCAATACTGTTTTGTATGAAAAGGCTGGTTAATTTAAATTTATTATAACACTGATGCTTCAGTGATTGTGTTTTTGAAATATAATGTAAAGATATGTAATGAAAACAAAACAGTACGTTTAATTTAATTTTAATTTTAAAGGTTTTGGTAAATTTAAATGGCGTTTTCGAAGAAAAAAGAACATAATTGCTTCTTTCTTTAGACAGTGAAGTCTCGTGAAATACAAATATACAAATTAAAATACAGACATTTTACACTAAGCTGCACGTAGCTTATATTCATTATGTTCAAAACCTGCAAGCTCGCTCGATTTTCTTTTTCGACGTCAACTACGTGTCATCAATGAAAAATTGGTGAGACCGGGGCCATCGCTAAGCAACGGGCCTGCTTATGAGTTGCCATCGCTAAAAATGAGTTTATCATTGAGGCCTGTTTTCCCCAGTCACAGTATTCTATTTTATTATTCTAAGTATTATAAATGTTATATTATTTTATTATTTTAAAACAATTTTTTTATACTTTTGTCGTACTAAAGAACTTTAGATGTAGGTAATCGTTTTGTGAATCTTGCGCCATTTTCTGTCATGAAAATTTATCCTAAAATTCGAACATTTTGCTCTGAATGTAAAGGTAAGTGAACGCTTATAATGTATTTAGAAATTCTAAAATATGTATATAAATCATGTTTAGTGAATAATTACTCATGTGTTATTTATAAATAAATTATTTTAATCAGAAATCGTATTACTTGAGTAGTTTTTATTCTTGTAAATAAGCATGACGTTCGGATACTATTTAGACAATTTAATTTTGCCAGTTGAAAATGTTATTTATCAGTTATATATGCCTTGATTATGTGATTAAGACTTACATCTGGTACAGTGCAGAAATACAGTAAATTATAAATTATTGATTTTTGCCCGTTTATACAGAAACTTCAAATGTAGTTAATATTTTGTACAAGCGTTCATTATGCTTGCTCAATTCCTAAGTTCGATTGAGAAAGCGACAAAAGAATAATATATACTGCATGAAATGTCTTTATTAAAGAATAATTAATTCAGGGATCGCGCTATAGAGCGTATTTTATCAATTTTCTCCAATATACAGGATATCCCGAAAACACTGAAATGCGCTTTACTACATCATTTGTTAAAGATTAATCTTGAATTGTTTAAAATAACGTATGAAATACGACTACGTTCATGAAATATTCATTATAAAAATGTCTTTCTCATTTGTGTATTGAGTTATTTTTAAGTATATTAAATATCCACTTGTGGAACTAAAATAAGCAATCGTGAATCATGAGAGTAAGAGCTACTTTGTTTTTTCTTCAAATTATATGCATCTATTTTCGTTATGTAAATATGTATCAAAGCAAACAAATTAATCATGGGTTCGTACTTGAATGAGTAACACAATTACTACTTAAAACTACATTAAATAACGTTTGAAAGCACTGGGAAGCTTAAGAAATGCCTGATGTATACGTGAAGACTCGAGCATCCGTAGGCCTCTTTGGATGGCTCATCAAAATACACGCGCAGGCCCGTTACTAATTGCGAAGGCCCCGGTGAGACTCTCTTCAGAAATATAAAAATAAACAAATAAACAGAGAAGCGGAAATTAATAGTCAAAATCAGCTTACTCCTCCTTCTTACTTCATTGCGTAACAAAAAGAAGTTGCCCGTTTAACATTATTTGCAACAGAAAACAGACAATAAATTAAAGGTGCCTGTTTTCATACGTATTTTACCCCCATCTTAAACTAGATAATAAGCTTGAAAGGCTAATAAAAATTGTTGAATTTTAAGCAAAAATATGCTATCATTCGTTCATTCATTACAATTATTGTTAAAACAGAATAATAAATTTAACAAATTTTCTAAAAGAAACCAAGAGGATAAGGGAAGTTTATATTCAAAATTGTGAATTTTGAATTTTGAATGTTCATTTATAATCATATGTGAAGTTGTTTAACATAAAAGTTTAAATCTATATTGAAACTAAAAATAAAAAAAAATAATTTTTTAAATGAAAAACTTATATTTTTTGAAAAAAAATACGCCTTCTATTATTTATTTAAAACATCCCATGTACATTGCAAATTAATAAAAACTCTAATTTTTTAAATATACACTTGCAATATATGTATGAACACACCTGTGCATTCATTTTTATGTGTGACAAGGGTGAACTTTATTAAAAAAATAAAATAAATGCATGTGAGATGTAGCCATTTAGCCATTTTACAAATTTCCATCCTATTGTTACATTTAAATTTTTATATCTCTATTAAATAACTTTTGTTTAAAAATGTAATGCACAAGTATGCTAATACATGTATTGCAAGTGTATACTGAAAAAATTACAATTTTTTATTAATTTGGAATGTACATGGGATATTTTGAAAAATATATCGAATCCGCACTTTTTTCTCAAAGATATTAATATATATTTTTAAAAAACCGTTTATTTTTGTATTTTTAGTATTAATGTAAATGTAAGACTTTGTGTTAAACAAATCTGCGTATACGTTAAGAGTAAAAATTAAGACTTGAAAGCTAAAGTCCCTTAAAATCTTATTACGGGTACATAAAACATATTCAATATTAAAAATATTTTCCTAAAGAAACCTTATTAATTCTTATTACGGGTACATAAAAAATTATTCAATATGTATTATCGATTTGGATACTGCGATGTAACCGAAGCCTTTTACTTACTATGCTTGAAATTTAATTACTTCTAAGCATTTATAAGAATTTCAGTGTTTTCGAACACTTTTACATCAACGAAACGGTAAAAAAAAAAAAAAAAAAATATATATTTCTCGGAACAGCGTAACCAAAAATTATGAATATTATATGAGCATGTGATTTTATGAAACATTGGGTTAAAATACTAGACTGTTAGAAGGCTTAGGATATTTTTAGGCTTTGTAAGATCGTCAGTTAATTATCGAAGATTTTTTCTTAGCGATATTCTTTTTTAGTACGTCGTTATTTTCGAGCAAGTATGTCGATTGTATTTTTACTGATGCTTTACGTTCAATTTTCTCACCCCCCCCTTTTTGTCCTTCATGAACACTGTAGAATATTTGTTTTCTTCGAATTATTTTCAGTCTCAAAGACACAAAGGAGTAGACCTTTATAGAGAATATGTGTTCTCCGTAAGAAATATACGAAATATTTCACATTTCGACCTTTATTCTTTTAAGTCTCCCAGTTTGATTAAATTTCAACATTAACTAAGGAAGTATATCTTATTTATCTAATGTTTTAGTTTTTATTTGATAACTGCTTATGTAAAGAAAATATTTTTTTATTCTGTATCTATTAGAACAAAAATAAAATGACAGTTTTGGTTTACATCGTTATATAAATGAATACTTTTATACATTATTGTTGTTTTATTTTTTTTAAAAAAAGAGAGAACTTTTATTTTCGAAATAACTTATTCACGTACAAACCGCTTATATTCGTATGTTGTTTAATGAGTTATCTAAGTTGAATATTTATTTTAATTTAAATTCTATTTCTTTGGATGAAATAAGCATATAAAATTACAACTCCGATTTCAGTCACTTCACGCAAACATAAAAAAGAAACCTGTTAAAACACTTCTTAAGAATCTATATTTTATTAATATTAATAAAAATATAAGTGCAATATTAAGACACTTCCAAAATATATTGCTGTTCTAAACCACTTTATAAAACTCAAAAACTAGATTTTTTCTCTTTCAAAAATTCTGGTTTTCATCAATATTTGTTTTTCAAATGCACTTTAGTATGTAAAGCTATATGTCACTGTTTTTAGCTGCAAATGCATTTCTCTAAAAGTTTCATGATGGAAGTTTGCTTATTTACATATGAAATGAAATTCGTGTCAGCGCTGTTTTAGAAGAAGTGATTTTATTATTGCTCTGTTTTTGTTATATTAAAACAGTTTGCGTATAGAAAATATTTTAACACTTACTTTGGAACTTACATTTACGAATTTCTTGAAGATGTTCAGTAATTTTCTATTCTGTGTCAGGAGAGATTTTAGCATTATTATAAAATTTTTTTAGTAAAAGTAGAACTGGCTGTTTAAAAAATGTTCTTTCATGGTTAATTACACGTAACAGTGTATTTGAATTATGAAAATATTCTTAGGGGTTTTTTATGACTGTAATTATGAAATGCAGCTAAAACTGTTTTGATCAAAAAATTCGCTCTCTCTTTTTTTCTGTTTGGATAACTGTCAATGTCAGCTTTAATAAATAGCTTCTAAGTTAAAATTCTGAAATAGTTTAAAACACGTGCAAAGAGACAATGTTAAATTTGGATTGAAATTTTATTTTTAAATTTTGTTTTTCTTTGACTTCAGTCATTTGTTGTTCAAAAGCGAGTGAGGTGCTACAGCAAAAATTTCGTTGCATTCTTGCAACATAGCTTATAGAATAATTTCCTTGAATCAAGCGCGAAGTAGAAAAGCCACAATTATAGGCAAATAATTAAAAAATTGCATGTTGCAACGTGACAAAATGAAAAGCTAATAGATAACGTAGAAACTTACTAAAACAATAAAAACAGTAAAAAAATTATGATGTACGATCTACGCATTTCTAATACGCCAGTGACGTACAGCATATTTTTTGAAATGTCATGTACTTTGAAAAATAATTTTATATCAATTATAGACTAAGCTCCGTACAAACACTCCAAAATTTCAAACAAGGTTTTTCAGATCCATTACAGGTCTAAGTTCCATAGTACATATTAGTAAAATGCTTTAAATCGTAAATGTGCTATAGTAAAGATGCATTTAATGACAGAAAACCCTTTTGCGAAATATTTTCTTATTAAAATCCCCAATAACCTATCACAGAAATAATTATTCTAGGAGTTCCGCAATCTTAACCTCCAGAAACTTGCTAATACATCTTAGTGGATCGATTACTTGTTAGCTGCTTATGGTGTTAGTTGCTTGTTAGTTGCAAATTACTTAATTAGTCTTGTTAGTTGCAAATTACTTAAAGTGTGTTTTAGAATGCTAAACAAGCTCCAAGATTCTAAGAGAATGCCTTGATCATTTGTGCCAAGTTATTTGTTATTTTAATCATAAAAGGCATTTCACGAATGAGCGTGAAGTTCATCAGATTTCTTAATTGTTATAGTACATTATAGAGTATATTTTCTTGATGCTTGTGTCGTTACACATTTAAATTTTCCAGTTCAATTCTTTTATTAAAATTCTTTAGGCCCTTTTAAAGGAATTTTAAAATAATTCTCTGCAGATTATGAATTTCATTAATTTAATATTGTCACCCAAGGCTGTATGGCGATCAGCGCATTGAATTTCGACTGTGGGCCCAGATTTGACTCTTGGCTTGGGCATGGTTCAAGGGCTTGGATATAGGACTATCATCGACTTTCAGCAGATGGGCGAAATATCGTCAACCTCTGAAAGGAAAATACTCGAGCCCCTTTTAATGATTAGCTACATAAGCGTCCTCTAGCGAAGCATAGAGACGAATCATGATGCAATCTACTACTAAAGCACGCATGCGCACAAAATAATGATTACGACTCACAGCGCCATCGTACAGGAAATTTTCGTTCAGCTCTTTTAGAATACGTCGATGATTGCCCTGTATCCCAGTCCGTGGCTTGGTTATTAATTCGCCCTTTCCCTCATAGGGGTAAAGGGGTGCCCCCACAATGTAGTGGCTAACACACTGTTGCATTGTAGTGGCGCAGGTCAGAGCCAGTGCCAGTCAGATTTGCACAACTGTTAGATTTTTCGAACGAGCACAGCAACTGTTATGGTTTATAGCTGAGCCCACAGAATTTTGATTATTTTATTTTGCTATGCAATTTGTATAAAATATTATACCATTATTAATATAGAAACGCTTGTGTGTTGTGAATATTAATAAAAATGAGGTAAGGGAGACCGAGGGAATGGCGCTGTTCTGAGCTATGGTGCCATTCCCCAAAACAGCGAAATAACGCCAGCGAGAAAGTCGCGATTAGTGCTGTACTTTACGAGCAGCATGGGAAACTATCGCACTGGGTGTTCAATTGAAGGTTCTAATCAAAACAGTGCGTTTGTAAAAGCAGAAAATATTTCTTCAGCTGTTTCATTCTAACTTCCCTAGTAGCACAATTAGTCCAAAAGACGTTTGAAACACGTTTTTTAACGTCAAAAAACGTGTTTCCAACGTAATTTGAACTATTTGTGCTACTAGGGTTATACATGAATCGAGATAAAGTGCCTTTCCTTGCTATTTGATAGCTGTAATGTTTGTGTGTACTAGTTATAGTTTACTTATGTTATATTTTTTCATGCGTAAGTATTTTCACTAGTGAATGACGATCGTTCGTCATATTAATACACCCCCAGTAGAATAACCCACTAGAATAATTAAACTTTTAATTAACAAATACAGATAAATAAATAAGAAGTACTTAATTATGCTACTGAATTAGTTTGCAGCAATAACTCAACGAGTATTTCATATCTTTTCATGTTAATCAGAAAATTTGTGTAAAATAGAAGTCGCTGAAAGTATTTTTTATTTGCGTTTTCAGATGCCCTTTGACGTGGCACTTTATGAGCATACTTACAGAATGCTTGAGAAATTCAAGAGGTCAGATATACACAAGAAGGCACATGTGGCGGAATTACCCCGGTACCGGAGTAATCACGCCACAGTTAAAAGTTTCTCAAAACGCCCTTTTAAGCAACCCCCAAATCCCATTCAAAAGTGTACGACAAAATAATCCCCTTATTTAAAATATTCTCATTTTACCGTATAGAAAAATCTTTTTTCCTTAAGGTGGCACGATTTCTACGTCCCGCTATTTGTATCAAGTAATTCTTTTGTGACTTGGAATACCTTGGCTATACAGCGCAATGTGTATTTTATTTCAATGGATGGAAATAATTCCAGTTAAATTTGATCCTTAAATGCGTTTTATCTTCGTGGCAATCTACGGTGGGAGAGACCAGGGCACATTTTCCAACTCGTTTTAGCTTTGAAATGAGTCGCCGAATGACATCAGGGGACGAAGTGGTTTAAGTAGCAACACAGCATACATCATCTACGAAAATTTTGTTTAGTAGCTGCTTTCGAAACGTCAGAAGAGTTGTTTTCTTCATTTTTTCAACTGCGAGTCTATTTTCAGGTCTTTATACAAACTTACAAAAGAAAAGTACAAGTATTAAATTTACTGTGCCTACGTATTTCTCTTGCAAATAACGCGGTAGCAAAGTTCCAGTATGGCGTCGGAGCAGGTCTTTCAACAGCATACAGGGCACACATTCCAAGATATGTCTCGTTGGAAAATGTGCGCACGAAGACTGCAACAAAGGGGGTGTCACATCTGTGTTTGCGTTCACTGTGTTTCTGACAATGACATTTGTTGAAAAATATCTGTCCTTGTAAAATTGCGAAGTGACAGTTTTTGTAAAATCATTAAGTGGCATTTGTTTTAAGTAACCAATTATTTTATTACTCAGCACTGCAGGTGGTGTAGTGGCTTAAAAAATATTTTACCACTCCTTGGGTTGGGATGGGCATGGTCCTGGCGTGGGCATCTGTGTTAACTTGTCCGTCCCTTCATAGGGGGCAATGTTTGTTTCCCAGGGGAGGACAGCTCGCGTCACTGAATGTGTCGCTTAGAGCTACCTATACGACCTTCCCGGAATTTCCCGCCACAATTTGGAACCTCATCAGAAGGTGGGGGACTTCTGAATATTGGCACCCCTCGGAAACTGCTAGCGACCGCCGAGAGGACTTTCGGAACCACGGATTTAACGTGCACGTACACCGCATGTACACGGTGGTCTTGAGTGGTATGCCGGTATCGAACCCACAACCTTCCGGTTACGAGTCCAACGCCTTAACCACTGGGCTACCACGGCCCCAGGGGGCAATGTTGGCCGTCCATTGGGTGCCACATAATAGAATGGCCACAATACCTTCGGGGAGTTGTAGTGGCAGATGCCTAATCGGAAAGTGTCCGCCCGTTGAAAGAAAAAACTTAATTGCTCTACTGTTACCTTACTTACTATAATTAGTTTACATTAAATAATACACATTAAGTAACAAGAAAGATTTTTTTTGTGTTTTACTATTTATAGAAGGAAAATTTGACATAAAATCATACAAGGAATATTTTCTAAATTTACACAACTTAGACTTGACCTTTTGCTGTCAAAAACTATACTTACTTTTTGTCAAAATAATTGTGCTAGTTTTTTGATAAAGTTATAGGAAATATAATGATATCCTGTTTACCTCAAAATAGATAAAAATAAAAGTTCAAAAATTAAAGATGTCTGAAAGTGTGTACTTTTACAATAATAAATTCAACTGTAACTGCGTTGAAAATATGCATTTTGTACTGCTTTAATACACTCATGTCCATAAATTAAGGATAATTCAAAATCACACAGAAATTGATCTCTAAAATAAAAATTTCACCTGTGGAATGATCACACACATCTTGAAGAAGAATATGCAAATTACGGGAAACCACCAGATGGCATGGATGGTACGTCACAATGACGAGAGTGTAAGAGAGGGGTATATAAGGAATGGTGGCAAAGAAGTAAAATTGTTCACAAGCGCTGTGAAAGCCTTTCAGTGCAAAAACCGCATAGTTATGGCACAAAGGAGGCATTTGGATGATGTTTTACGTGGCAGAATTATCGGACGACTGGAATGTGGACGTACCCAGCTGGGAGTGTCTGAGGAACTTGGAATCGCCCAGAGTGTCATCTCCAGGCTTTGGCAACGATTCCAAGATGATGGTAATGTAAGTAGACGTTACAGCACAGGTCGCCCCCGAGTTACAACGCCGAATGAGGACCGCTATTTGGCAGTTACTGCCAAAAGAAACAGACGGAGTACAGCATCAGACCTGTCTCGTCAGCTCTCTTCAGCTACCGGTACGACAGTTTCAAGGCAGACCGTGTACAGACGCTTAGGGCACATTGGTCTATATGCTCGTAGGCCTGTCAGATGTGTTCCACTTACCGCAACTGACTGTCGCCTGCGATTAACCTGGAGTAGAGAGCATGCATTGTGGACACCGCAACAGCGGTCTTGTGTGATGTTTTCCGACGAGTCCAGGTTTAGTTTGGAGTCTGATTCTCGCCGGACATTCATCTGGAGAGCGCCAGGTACCCGTTACCACCAAGAGAACACCATTGAAAGACACCGTTACGGTGGTGCAGGATGGCTCGTTTGGGGAGGAATTATTCTTGGTTCCAGAACTGACCTGCATGTTCAGAGTGTAACGATGACAGGCCACATCTATCGGGATGTCATTCTGGAACAACATGTACGTTTGTTTCGGGGCGCCATGGGTGCTGAATTTGTGTTTATGGATGACAACGCCCGTCCTCACCGTGCAAACATTGTAGACGAATGCCTTCAATCGGAGGATATCACCCGTATGCATTGGCCAGCATACTCACCGGACTTGAATCCAATAGAGCATGTGTGGGATATGTTTGGCCGACGAATTGCAGCCCGTCAACCCCCTCCCACCTGTCTACCGGAACTTCGGAGTGCATTGCTTGATGAGTGGTGTAATATTCCCCAAGATCAGATTGATCATTTGATACTCAGCATGCCTAGGCGTTGTCAGGCCGGTATTGCATCGTCCGGGAGACATACTCCGTATTAACCATCCTACTAACCATGTTATACTGTTTTTTGTAAATAGGTTCTTTTTTTAAATTTGGTCAAGGGAGTAAAACTTGCAATTTTTATTAATTATGTCAAACATATAGCACCTTTTTTGCTCTTTACTTTTTGTTTAATAAATAGACTTTACAAATAAGTCAAATTTGTTTTGCTTCTTTCTCTTTCTTTGCCTGAACTTCATTATCCTTAATTTATGGACATGAGTGTAGTTTCCATTTCCCTATATTATTTAAAACTAAATAACTTCTTTCTAATAGAGTTGAATTTAAAACTTTCAGAAATAAAGCACATTAAAGTATCGATAAACATATTTTTAAATCTACAAAACTTCTGCGTATTTAAAAAACCAGACACCACAACTCTAGAAACTAGAAACACCAAAGAACATTTAAAGCCATGGGATTAAAAATTCAGAGATCTCAAATGTGCTTTTTCTTGGAAACAATTTTTTTTTAAATAAAAAGCTTATTTTCTTCTAATAAAGTTAAGTGAAAAATGTTTAAATTGATTCACTATGCAAAAATATTATATTCGTTTAGCAGCTTGACTATCGTTTCTGCCATTTATTTCCTACACTGCAACCATTTTATTACACAGTTTATACATGATGCTAACTTATCTTCTAGATTAGTAAACTCGTTCATCATGCTTTGAATATAATACGTCGTTGTGATTCAATTTATTCTGTCATCCAGCAATAGCGGTAGTTGAGCAGATGTTTCGAATCCCTAGTTGTCATGTTTTTTTAAATTTGTAGATTCCTTTGTATTCGCCATGTTCTCGAACTAATGAATTTTGTCTATCAAATGCTATTTATCATGATTGCAGTTTGAATCCTTTAGGCAAAGACGCTCAGACAAAAAAGTTTTTTTCTCCCCCATTAATACTGTAGAAATAAAATGACTCTTTTAGAAATTCTCTTACACAGGGTGGTGATAAATATATCCAGATATAAATAGCGGTCGTTCCGTTTAACCGATCGAGTTTACAAGCAAGCTGAACAATTACAAGCAAGCTGAACAAAAACGTAGAATTTATATTCATTATACTTTAAAGCAATATTTTCATGTTTCTTTTTCTTTCAAAAAAGATGTGAAAAGAAAGGGAGGGTGTCCTTCTACACTCCTTAGAGACGAATTTTAGTGTCCTGAAATGAATTTTGAGGTATTCGCGAGTGTTGTATTTTACAGAAAGAATTTTATGGATATCTCTTTATTTTAGTAGAGATATGCGAAAAGAAATTTTGGACCCCATACTTCCCATAGGTTATGGATTTTGGAAAATGCTGTCTTTAAAAATGAACATTGAGTCGAATTTTCTACAAAATAATATTATCAGTAAAGTTTGAATGAACATTTTAAGCGGAAATGGATATGTTTTGTGTAAAAGCGAGATTAAATAAGATGATTTTTTAAAAACATGCATCACTACTTGCTCTTGGGTTTTTCTTACGCGCTTGCCCCCCCCCTCCCTGCAAACGCTCTACACCCCACAGGTTGAGAAACGCTGACTTATAGCGTTAAACTTTCAACTTTTGTATTACTTTATGCAATCCATTCATTCCTTCACACCTGAAAAAATACATCATTATATTAGTTGCAGGTGCAAAATTATTAAGCATTTTCAGAGCTGTTTTTCCAAAAAGGTAAGGCAAAATGGGTATTAAATAAGAAAAAGCCGAAAAATTAAAACATTTGATCAACTTTCATTTATTTCCTATCAGAGTTTACGAATTTTTCAAATTTTAAAATATTATAGCCAGGGTTGTCAGACTTTGATGCCGGATAATCATTGTATTTCGACAGCTTATAGTAACTGGGTGTTGTTGTTGTTGTTGTTGTTTCTGATGCCCGTAACAACCGCAAACGGCGGATAGTAGCAGGGTAAGAGGGGGAAAAGGAGCAAGTATTTATTTTTGATTAAAAAAATAAACAATTTGTTTTTAAATTATTTCTTTGCCCTATATTTTCAAACATTAGGTAGGCAACAGTTATACTCATTAAAAAGTTTATTAGGAGCATTTGTAAACATAATATTAACAAAACCTGACCTAACTGTTTACCCATTTTACCACAGCACTCTAAAACATAAATAGAAAGAAAAATATTCTTAAAACCGATGAGCTATTTCGACCTTTTCTAAATTATAAGTTCTTATGTATTGATTTCTTAGTGACCCAAAAGAACATGGATTCAATAAGCAAATAAAAGCTGACATTTTTTTTCCAAATTCAATTCATAAAATTTTTAGTGAGTATACATCTTTTCAACTGTTAAAAGTGAAAATCCCGCTCTTAACGAATTATTCTAGATATAAATATAGGGACATGTGTTCTAAAGAGGGACAAGTACAAATCTCAAGAGTCGGTTTCGAAAAAGGGCTTTTGAGGAATATATAGAAAGATTTCAGATAAAGTTAGCCTGATAAAGAATTATTTCACTTTAAAGTATGTAAGTTAGCTCTAACGTATACCAGATGTTGTTTTGCTTCAAACAAACGAAAAATGCAGAATAACAAATTGATAAATTTGTCAAATTGATAAATCCTAAGTATTAGATTGGAAAATTCAGAAAGGTAGGCGAAGAAATATCTTCTGAGGTGCATTTATCCGAAATTGCGAATAATGCAAGATACGCACGTAGGCAATTCAAATTGTTACCTTTTCCCTTTCAAAGTTTACCGGTCAAGAGGCGAAAAGGGTTTTTGCGTTGAGTAGGTGAGATGCACTGATAGATTTTTGATATCAAGAAAGATTCATAATTTCTTTTGCATCAGTGATCATTTGCTTCTTTGACCAAGTTTACATAAACGTTATAGATCCCAGAATTCTAAAAATAGGTTGTTTACGAAAACAACATCTGCCACTTAGCAGGTAGTGAATTAAAAGAAATAATCATCTCTGCAATTGATGCACTCTGCGCCTGGAACGCATATGATGCGGGTATATTTGTTTTGGTGTATAATATTGGTGATTCGCAGAGTAAAAGTAAAGGATAAAAAAAACAAGAAATAAAGTTCCAAGGAAACATTTTAAAACAGGTGGTTCTCGCTGAGCTTTTGGATGGTGATATGTGGCTGTATTAAGAAGTACGATCAGATATTATACAATATACCGGATTCTCTTTTTATACGGAGGATATAATCCGTATAAAAGAAAACTGTGTAAAAAAAGTTTGCTTAAATAAGGAATAATGGTGAATAGATTTTGTTGTATATACTCTCCCATATACCACTCTGCAAATGATGAGTACTAAATATATACAACTGGTGTAAAAATCTTCAAAAAATATATTTTACTTGTTGCATTGGTAACGCGGTGTAAAAAAGATCGAATAAATGTTTTTCGATATCATTTTTTACATCGCGTTATTTTAAAACTGTGAAAAAATTCTGTACAAAAAGAGAATCCAGCGTACAAGATTTACTGACGTATTGCATTTTAGCTGCCCTTGCTATTTGGGAGCGTATGGACATTTTCTATTCTCGAGAGAGACAGTGTAAAGCACATGTCGAGGACGCAAATCATGTTTTGTAGATTTTCCAGCGAGATAATTTTATTGGCAGTCCTCTCGGTGGTCACTGGCAGTTTCCAAGAGTGTGTATTACGCTAAAGCAAATCTACACGAAAGGCATATGCCAGGGGAAGAGGGTGTCTTGGACGGAGGACTTTTTGAAGGGTTCTAACGAGTATTTACGTTACATATAGCCCAAGAGATTTTAATAATCAGAAGTCTTTCACCTTCCGTTAAGGATCTAAACTTCTAGGTAGGAAATCTACAGCAGGAGTAAAAAGGCCTTAGATCGCAAGGTAATCTCCTGCTGTACATATACGAAAAATATGTGAAAGTAAGCCATTGACCCTATTTCTTATTACATTTCCATTTTATTACTGTAGTATTCATGAATGTAATCTCTTAAACATGCAACGATAATTGCGCTAAAAAATTGAAAAAAAAAATGTAAAAGTAAGATGCTCTTAAACTTAAATTTAAAAAATCTTGAAAAATCAGATTGTCGTGATATCAAGTGGCCAAAATATCGATTTCTGAAATTTTAATATCGTAGAGCCCTAGTCATGATTGTTCAGTCCGATCAAAACGGTTTGTGTGTGAACCAGAAATGCTGGTTAAAGCTTTTCGGGTTGACTTAACGGTCGGCAATTCGGTTTCTGCTACATGTGATATTTTTTTCTGCATACGTAAGTGTTGTATCGTCAGAAATGAATATTTTACTTATTTGTACAGCTCCTTAAAAAATTAACGGAACGCTAGACTCCATTCTAAAAATGAACTTTGTTGGGACTCGTTTTTTTCTTTCTTTATTTTCGATGGTTAAATTTCAAGACTATACCAGGCCTGGTTTTGATTTTAATAATTTAGACACTGGTTCGTTGTTAATACTTAAATTACATGTATAAATAATAATAATAGTTGATAGTACATTTTTCTACATTTGAGTTGCCCTCCGAAATCCAGAAGCAACAAGAGAGCTAAAGTTTATCAGAGTGGTAAAAAATTGTTCTTGATATAACCCCCAATTTAATAAGCT
The DNA here is from genome assembly GCA_038373885.1 of Cheiracanthium punctorium. Classification (NCBI taxonomy): domain Eukaryota; kingdom Metazoa; phylum Arthropoda; class Arachnida; order Araneae; family Cheiracanthiidae; genus Cheiracanthium; species Cheiracanthium punctorium. Next base: position 1,039,343 of record JAWZYV010016768.1, on the reverse strand, counting down.
TTTTGATATAACGGACAACCATGCACACATCATGCATTTTTTTAATAATGTGAACATCTTTTTCGAATAATCGTTATTCAAATAATGACCTGCAAAAAGTACTGTTTGAAGAGGTTTTCTTAACGATGATTGTAGGTTTTTGAATACACAAAAAAAAAAAAAAAAAAAAAAAAAAAAATACACATGTAATTTTGAATTTTTTTGAAGGTATGATTATAAATCTTTTTTTATAAGACATTAATAAACCATTGGACGGGGGAAAAAAAACCAGAGCACATTTTAAAAACTCGTTTGATGCGTTTCCTGTAGCAGATGTATCCTTGCAAGAAAAGTAGTTTTACAGGTTGTCATTTGCAACTGCTACTTTCAAATACGGTTTCTCCTTATCCTCCTCCCCCTTTAAACGATGGATGGAACCAATAAATGCGAGAATCGATTAAATTTTTTTATTTATTCATCGATAGGCTGAACGATTATTCCTATTTACTTTTTATCGGTTACGTTAAAGCGTCAGTGGTTGTCGAATAAATTTTCGGCAACATTTTAAAAGCTCATCCACCCGTTTTGTTGATGGTTAAATTTCAAGACGAATCTCAGGCTTGCTTTTGATTTAAATAATTTAGACACTGGTTCGTTGTTGATGCTTGAATTACGTGCATAATTAGTTCATTAGTGGATAGTATATTTTGCTAACTAGCAGATTTTGCTGCATTTGAGTTGCCCTCGGAAACCCAAAAGCAGCAATAGGGTTAAACTGTATCAGCGTGGAAACAAAATGTTCTTAATATGACCCTCAAATTAATAAACTTTTTGAAGTGAAAAATTCTATAGGCACTGTGGGCGCTTTTGGGATGGAGAAAAACCACTGATCTCGCTTGACCATCACACTCAGATACATATGGGAAAAAAGCAGATTGGGAGAAAAGTGGTTCGTGATGTCATCCCTACGTTGTCTCTGAGATTTCATCTTTCCTTGTAGATCAAGATCCCAGGACCCCCAGACCTTACTTATTTTCTCATTCTCAAAATGTATACGATAGTGTAGTGTTAGTACGTACAGTACACGTATGCATACATGCCAGCTTGGGCCGACGGACAATTCTCAGGTACCACTTGCTATAGGTGCGTAAAAATAATACTAACTTTCCTTAAATTCTCACAGCTGATTTTTACGTAGGTTGTGCAGAATATTGTTACAAATTTTGAATCAATACTGCCAGACAATTTCTGTGGGCGGTCATTGTCGCCAGACGCTTTAAAGATCGGAAGAATAAAATCTGTCTCATGTGGACACCACAGGACTTCCGTGAACGTCTGTTAAATCATAAATATTTTCGGTGCACTTCTATAAGGGTTTTGCTTGAAAGGGATAAAATACTTCAATAATAGTAAGGTTTAGCAATGCCTAGCCAAATAGTTGAGATATCGGCAAGCTGTGTTCAATTTAAAAGATTCGTTTTTGGCACCTAATGGGTGATATTTCGTAAGAAGCTGACAAGATTGAGAGAGTTAGTGAGATTTTGGTCATAGCCGAAATAAAATGATTCATTACAGACTTTTAATGAATTGAAGTTATCTACAGCCCTTTATGTATTGAAAGTCTTTTGGTTGACCCTGTAAATAAATTACTCAGCCGATTGCAATTAAAAAAATTGCACAATTGTATGTTACACTAGTTCTAAATACAAGACTTTACAGACTTTTAATGAATTGAAGTTATCTACAGTCCTTTATATATTGAAAGTCTTTTGGTTGACCCTGTAAATAAATTACTCAGCCGATTGCAATTAAAAAAATTGCACAATTGTATGTTACACTAGTTCTAAATACAAAGTCCAGAAATTCTACAGTAAACAGCTTTAGAGTTAATACGAAATGTGTAATTATTTTTTTACGTCAAATTTGGCGATATTTCGGCAAAGCTCGCTACGATCGATAACAAGTGGCGAAATTTTGGCCATAGACCAAACAATGACTGACTAAAGACGTAATATATTGAAAATATCCATAGAAACTAATATTTTGAAATTCTTTTCGGTGGTCCTGTAAATAAACTCCCCAGTAGATTGGAACTAAAAATCAAGTCGCACAGCCATATGTTACAACACTCTTATATATAAAATTTCAGCAATTTACGTCTAATAGTTTCTACGATAAGCGAGCTACATTCATACATATGTACACCAAAAGTCACCAAACTTCCTTTCCGTAAGCAATACTAAATTTATATCCGAAGTATTACAAAAAACACATTTTAATAACTCTGCCATAGTATTTTTCAAAACTCTGCAAATACTTTTAATTTACTAGTCGAAATTGAAATCACAGCTGCTTTGAATAAACCTTACAAAATGCTAAACATCATACGCACACACAGTATACCAGAGTAGACCGTAAGTATAGGAGGGAGAGATCCACTCTACCAAAAAATTATGTTTTTTTCTTTCGATCTTTAAAGCATCTGGCGATAATTACCGCCCACAGAAAGTGACTGGTAGTAATGATTCAAAATTTGTAACAATATTCTGTACAATATACGTAAAAATTAGCTGTGAGACTTTAAAGTGAGTAATATTTTTACGTACCTGTAGCAAACGATACCTGAGAATTGGTCGTCGGCCCAAGCTAGAAAGTATGCATGCGTTTATCGTACATACTAACACTACTCTATCGCATACATTTTGTGCATGAGAAAATAAGTAAGGTATTTTTGGTTCCAATCTACCGGGCAGTTTATTTACAGGACCACCCAAAAGAATTTCAGTACATTAATGTCTATGGACATTTTCAATATATTACGTCTGTAGTCAGTCATTGCTTGGTCCATGCCCAAAATCTCGCCATTTGTCATCGACCTCGGCAAGTTTTGCCAAATTTGACTTAAAAATTAATTACACACATACTTTGTATAACTCTAAAACTGTTTACTATTGAATGTTGAGACTTTGTATTTAGAACAAGTGTAACATACAATTGTGCATTTTTTTATTTCAATCGACTGAGTAATTTATTTACAGAGTCAACCGAAAGACTTTCAATACATTAAGGTCTGTGGATACCTTCAATTCATTAAAAGTCTGTGATGAATCATTATATTTCGGCTATGACCAAAATCTCACATAACTATCTCAATCTTGTCAGCTTTTTGCGAAATATCGCCCAATTAGGCGCCAAAAACGAATCTTTCAAATTGATCCCAGCTTGCCGATATCTCAACTATTTGGCTAGCAATTGCTAAACCTTACTATTATTGCAGTATTTTATCCCTTTCAAGCAAAAACGCTAATAGAAGTGCACCGAAAATATTTATCATTTAACAGACGTTCAAGGAAGTCATGTGGGTGTCCACATGAGATTTTATTCTTTCGATCTTAAAAGCGTCTGGCGACAATGACCGCCCACAGAAAGTGTCTGGCAGTATTGATTAAAAATATGTAACAATATTCTGTACAACATGCGTAAAAATCAGCTTTTAGGGAAAGGAAAGTTAGTATTATTTTTACGTACCTGTAGCAAGGGGTACCTGAGAATTGGCCGTCGGCTCAAGCTGGCAAGTATGCATACGTTTACTGTACGTACTAACGCTACTCTATCGTATACATTTTGAGAATGAGAAAATAAGTAAGGTCTGGGGCCCTGGGATCTTGGACTCGAATGGGAGCTTTTATGTATCTAAATACATAAAATTAGACTTTGCCCATACACTACTAGGTATTAAAAAATTTGCGATTTCTATCCGTTTTGAGCATTTGGGACCGCAGTACGACCGCCAAAAAATAAAAAAAAAAGTTTGTCGTTCTACCAGTGACGCTTTTTTTTTATTCTCGCATCACGTAAAACTAACTGAAGCGAATGAAATAAAATTGGGTGACGTGATAGATGGTCACTCGACATGATAGGTGGTCACTCAACTTGAACTATAGTCGTTGAATTTTCAAAAAATTCATTAAACTTCGAGATTTTCCGAAAAATTGTTTCAAATTGCGTAAATTTTTGTTCGCACATCACGTAATAACGACTAAAGCGAAAGAAATGAAATTTGCTGACATGATAGGTGTTCACTCAAGTTATAGGCGTCGGATTAAAAAAAATTTGATTAGATTTTGAGATTTTTCTGAAAACCGTTTCAAATTGCGTAAATTTTTGTTTTAGTATGCATAAAAACTGCATATGACTTGCACAACAAGTGTATACTTTCAAAATATTCAAAAATATACACTTTTTAAGTACAAATTGTGTGCATTCTATAAGTTTTTGCAAAAAAAGGCAGACTTTTTCTAGATGGATAGGTCTATAATTTTCGATTATTTATTTGAAAAACTGTACTCAATTCGGATAGCCATATAGTTATTCTGCAATGAAGTTAATTTGATAATGTGGAGAGTGTTAATAATTATATTCTGTACTTTATTTGAATTATAAGTGTTATACTACAGTGCATGTGAATATGAATTATAAATTCATCATTACAAATAAATAGGATTACTGTTCATTACAACATGAGTACATAATTATTGATAATTAATAAATTCACGTACATAATTATTAATTAAATCGAACAAAATTCAACACCTGGAGAAAAATGTATATCACTGATGGATACCGTACGCATTTACCAGCTCTGTACCGTTGCGGCCTGTGTGCGCGCTCCCTCTCTCTTTTAAATTTTCGTTGTGTGCACAAATCGAGCGCGAAGTTCGAAATGTAATTAAATTTTAAAAATATTCAAACATTTCCACTGCTAACCCAGTGAAAATTGCGTTAAAATGTGTACAAACGTACAAAAATATGTGAAAATGTGAGAATATCATAAATCAGGGGTTCCCTAACTTTTTTTACCCGCGGCACCCTTGTCAGGCTAAAAACTTTCGCGGCAGATTTCCTTTAAAGCAATATGAATAGGAAGGTTAGAATGAAGCAGTTTGGATACATTTTACGTTATTTTTTGTCTGTTTGTTTATAGGGATAACTATCAAGAAAGTACTCTCTTGGGAAAGGGTTATAGAATTTTGACAATGCCCCCATTTCAGGGAGTTCCTATAAAAGAGAGGCTACAGGACAGTCTTAAACTTGACTGAAATATTTTTGTTCGAGCCCACTGAGTGATCGGCTTGGCTCACTTTCTTGGGGATACCGGTTCAGAGGAAATTATTGGATTATACTCCATCAAAACACTTTTCTTGATTACCTCCACGGCACCCCTGACATACGCTCGTAGGGTGCCGCGGCACCCAGTTTGGGAACCTCTGTCATAAATAAATGTGCGATACCCTTACAGCCTTAAAACAACATTTAAATCTTTTTTACAAAGTATTTAAAATGTATAAAAATGTGAATAAACGTTCATAAATGTTTATTTTTTGTTAATAAAAATACAATAATGTTTGAAAACCTGTTAACTGCATAAATATAAATTTGAGAAAGCTTGATAAGAAGTTTTCACTTCTGACGTGCAGTCCTACGACTGTTTTAATATAGTGACAACCCATGCACATATTACGCTTTTTTTTGTAAATAGTGTGAACATCTTTTTTGAATAATCGTTACTCAAATAATGACCTGCAAAAATTACTTTTTCAAAAGGTCTTCTTACATATGATTGTATGGTTTTGAATACAAAATAAAAAATACATATTTAATTTTGAATCTTTTTAAGGTTATGATTATAAAGTTCTTTTTTTATAAGAAACGAATAAAGGATTGAAGAGAAAAAAAACAACACTAGGGCACATTTTAAAAACTCGTTTGGGTGCGTTTCCTAGTAGCAGATGTACCCTTGCAAGAAAAGTAGTTTTACAGGTTGTCATTTGCAACTGCTACTAATTTTTCAAATGCAGTTTTTTCTCCTTATCCTCCCCTCCCCTCTTTAAACGATGAATGGAACAAATAAATGCGAGAATCCATTAAATTTTTTTATTTATTGATCGATCGGTTTACAGATTATTCATATTTATCTTTTATGGATTACATTAAAGCGTCCTTGTTCGTGAGTAAATTTTCAGCAACATTTTTAAAGCTCCTCCACCCATTTTGCTGATGGTTAAATTTCAAGACGAATCCCAGGCTGCTTTTTTTTACCAACCTTCTAAAAAAAGAGCATTTTTTCACACATTGTCATCCATTATAATGCTTTGCACAGTATTATCGAATGCTTTCACATTTCAACATCACCATCTCCCTACTTCCAGTCTTTCGAAGAAAAAAGAAAGTTCCAAGAAAGTTAATTTTTACAGTGGGATCTAGCATTCGGTTAATTTTGCAAGGAACTGTGCTTTTACTCTGATTTTAATACTTTACGAAGCATTTGCATTTTTAATTTCCCCAAAAATATAAAATGTCGTTTACTTATTAGTGAAGAATGCTACTTTACATGCGGTGAAATGGGTGGTTTTGTTATCGATCTTTATCACCCGAGGCTGCTGACGTGGTTACAATTCCGGAATTAGATAGGATTTCTATTTTTATTTTCTAATGTTTAATTTTTCTTTGTTTAAAGAATTTATATAGTAATCGATTTTATGCATGCCCCCTTTTTTTCCCCACTTTTTATAAATTCTAAATAACTTTTGGTATCGTGAATTATAAAATCGTTTTGCTGAGTTTTATTATTAGCCTTGCGTTTATTGCTGTAAAATTGTTCTCAATGTTTATAAATTGTTTATTTATGAATTTTGATTTCAACTACTTAGGATCCTAACTTGATTAAAACTATCAGCTGTGTGCATGTACAATACAAGTGAGGATGCGCGAAGAGCTCTGTTCTCAGCTAACAAGTTAACTACGAGTTTTCTATTCTTCTAATATCCTAGTTTGGTACAAAACATCTGCTAATTTTATCCTAACAGTTAAGCTGAATTTGCATTTTTCTGATTTAACTAAATATCTTCAACAAAATGATTTTGTTAATTCAACAAAAAGTCGTAGGGGATTTATCAACCAGGTTCTTTTTTATTTATTCAGCAAAACATTTTTTCTTCGAGTTCATATGTTTTAGAAAAAGTCTTAAATTCTAGATTAGCGTTTTAAATATATAATATGTCGAATGAAAGTTCCGGAAAAATCTTGAATTCGGAACAGTATTCCAAATTTGGCAAAATAATTTTTAATATTTCACAACTCTGATAATTTGACTACTTCTAAGAAAATAGTGTAGAGTTGGTGACGAGACTTTCTGAATTTCTCGAGTCTGTGACTTATAAAGTAGTAATTCCTAAAAGTCATGATTTATGAAAAATTTCAAAGAAATAAGAGTCATTTCTAAAAAAAGAACTTCACAGAAAACTTACGAAATTATCGCCAGTAGTACTTAAACTCTGCCTATCAAATTGAACAAATGCCGCTAAATATAAAACTTACAACTGGTTGAGCTGGAAACGGGCAACTGGTTGAGCTTTTTCTAAATTGAAGTTAATGGGCAATAGTCTATATGCACATCATGCATTAATCTATTCAATAAACTATTTTCACGTGAAAACAAATACCTAAACTAATATTTACTATAGAGAATGGAATTAGCATTTCGTGTCATTTTAAATACACATACTTTCTTGGACTTAACGTATTTCATGGATCCCAACACATGCTGTAACTACATACACATAAAATGGAGCACGTTTTAAAACGTACTCCGCAACATTGAAAAAGAAGAGCATTTTCAGCTGCGTTAGAACATTTTAATTCTTTGATTTAAGAACGGGCAAAAATGCCATTCAACAACCGTGAATTTCTTCCTTTAGTTTATTTGTATCGTCATTTTTAATCAAAGAATCGTCTCCGTGGGGAAAAATGGCAGGAACAAACGTTTAAGGAATTTTACACTTGAATGTACGTAATTTGAGAGTTTTCCTGAAGAAATAGGTTGCTAGACAGCCAGGTTTGTCAATTTTGATGCAATATGCCATTTCTTAGTGTGACGTCACATCGAAGGAGTACATAGCATACCAGTCCCATTAAACCAAAGCGATGCGAAGGGATCTTAGCTAAATTGTTTCTTTCGTGGCTTAATTTTTACGCACTTACAGAACGAGAAGTTTTTTAAAATGCGCTTGTTTAAAAATGTATTAGAATTACAATTTGCTTCTAATGCATTAAAAAAAAAGTACAGTGACGAAAAAGTAGATCTCTTTTGGCATTTGAAGGCTCGGTGTCCCGTTTTGTTTGATGGGTGGGGAGTCAAGGGTAAAGCCCCAGAAAGATACTATATTTTAGTGTTAAACCACTTCTACGTTATACTACGTAAATCATAAACGTAATATGGGAGCTCCTACCCATAAGTATGGGCGACCGTGGTCCCGTTTGAATTTTAAATGCAAAATCATTCAAAGCACATTTCTAAAACCTATTTAACTCTTTTAAAAATGCTACTGGATAATTTAGAGATGAAAAAACAGTTTTTTTTCAATGAAAGGTTATTCAGTGCTACTTGTGGTAACATAACACAAATACTTGCATCATGACTGACTGTTATAATGGCGTATATTATATATATATATATATATATATATAATTTATTTCAAACTTTACTTTTTACTAAAATTCGTACAAAATCACCTAATTTGTGGTTTTTCTTCTTTTTTCTTTTAAAAGACGGCGAAATAAAAGTTTCATCCATTTTCAAAATATCGAAAAGTTATGACGGTTAGAATTACAGAAGCAACAGTTTAAGAAATAGTTTACGAAAATTTCCGTCAAAAGTGATCTTTGTTTTAGAAGAATTATCTGCAAATTCTGTTACCTATTCAGAACAAAGCGTTTTTAAAAGAAAGTTTGCTCATCTGTACAATGATGCAAATATCGTATTACTGTAAGCGTAATGACCACGTTGTTTCGTATTAGATGAGAAAAATGCCAAAAATATCTCACAAAACATATAATAAAAGAACATTCTAAATCAAATTTTGAGAAATATCACTTCGAGCACGAGCTGTGTTACGACTTGTCCTAGTGAACCCTTTACAAAATTTGGTACGTCTGGGAGTATCCGTCTCGGTGCTATGCAATCGACAGACAGGCAGACAAGCAGTACATGCAGCTTTTGTCTGTACATGACTTGAAATTCAAAAATTTTTTCGATTTCTATCCGTTTCAAGCACGTTTGAATCTAGTATGAAAGAATAGTGACAGTGAATAAAAATGTATGTCTGTCGTTCTGTCATTCTATCCGTGACACCTTTTTTATTCGCGCATCATGTAAAAATGAAGCGAATGAAATGAAATTTGGTGACATGATAGGTCTTAATCACTCAACTTAAACTGTAGGTGTCAAAAATTTTTAAACTTTTGATTAGATTTTGAGATTTTGCAAAAATTGTTTCAAACTGCGTAAATTTTTGTCACCTAATAATAAGAATAAAATAAAATTTGATGACATAATAAGTAAATATTCAACTTAAATTATAGGCATCGAATATTTTAAAAATTTTGGTAAGGTTCTGAGATTTTGTGAAAATTTTCTCAAAATGCCCAAACATTTGTTCACGCACCATGTAATAATGACTAAGCAAATAAACGAAATTTAGTACCATGGTAGGGGGTCGTTCAAATATAGCCGTCAAATCTTTTGAAAATTTGGATTACATTTTCAGATTTTATGAAAATTTATTCGAAATGTATTAATATTTGTTTGTATTTCACGTATAAACCACTGAAGCGAATGAAATAAAACTTAGTTTCATCGTAGGTGGTCACAAATTATAGGCGTCAAAGTACATCAAAATTTTGTTCACGCTTATAGATTTTTAGATTTTGAGAAGTGTGAGTAAATGTTTGTTCCATTCCTGAAATACCGATGGAATAGAATGAAATTTGGAATTATGCTTGGCGGCAAGTTAGTTTAAACTATAGGATACCGAAATTGATTTAAATATTTTGGGATTCCCTGATTTTGAGATTTTTGAAAATAGTGTAAATGTTTGTTCTCGCATATCTCAAAAAGCGCTTAAGAAAATACAATGAAATTTAGTAGTATGATCAGTAAGTACCGAAACCATAAATTTCGGAACTGTTTTTAAAAATGTAAATAAAATTTAAAACTTGAAATAAATCTCCTTTTTTATGGATAGGGGATCACTTAAGCAGTCTCGGATATAACAAGCGAAAACATAAGAAAAATTTCAAGCCTGACCAGTGACTGAGCGCGTTTGCGCTCTCAAATGGGAGACGGAAAGTGTAGGGATGGACACGAGACGACTTTTTGCGAGACGAGACAGAGATTTACAGCTTTTTTGCGAGACGAGACAAGCATTTTTAACATTAGGATATAGGGATTTTTGCGAGACGAGACAAAGCTTTTCGGCTGTTTTGCGAGACGCGAGACACCAAATTTTCGTCTCGCGTCCATCCCTAGGAAAGTGCCTGGTTCAAATCCAGGTCGCGTCCGCCGACCTAACCGTTCTAAGTTTTCCGTGGTTTCCACCGAAACTTCGCGAATGCGGCTTAGGATTCCTTAGAAAGTCCCCAACGGAGGATAATCCCCCTCCAACCCCCTCGGCCTAGATCCTCGCGCAGATAATTGGGCGTAACACCACATGAAAAATTTCAAATCATACAAGGTGGTTCAGAACTTTTGTAAAAAACAAGTAAGGGAGGTAGAAGGAACCAAGACGGTTTAGAATCACACAGGAATAGGGGGTCGGAAACATCGTTTTCATGTATCTGTTAACAGGCACAATCAATTTAAAAATCAATCCTCTAATCATTATCCTGTAATCCGTACTTTCACATTAATGATGTTAATAATCAATTTTATTCAAGTGACTTCTTTGAAATATCCATGTCACGCAGTGGTCTAGACGCTAAACTGCATTCCCATAAGAACACGGCAAGTGAAGCAGCATCCGGCTTGGCCAGTGCTTGGGAAGGTCAACTCCCTCTCAGCTCGACTGCTGTGGAACCGTGTACGCTAAAGGGAGCTGGTGCACGTAAAATCCGTCGTGGATCCAATGTCCTCTAAGTTATTAAACGATACCTCTCCCGATTTCAAGGGGTTAGTCCCTTCTCAGGAATTAGCTCAAAAGTAGGGGACCAAGAGCTGAGTCGGACCCCACTAGGGCTCATTAAAATGGAAGCCGCCCCTTCCGGCCATCATCGCATACCTATATGGGGGGGATCTGGCATCTCCCCGCGGTTGCCAGAGAGCATTAGCAACAACAACAAGATGAAAGATTCATTAGTTTTTGACAAACCATAGTCGGAAAGTTCTGTTATTCCAAAATGATTATTAAGAAGTACATGAAGACTACGTTTCCGACTCCTCATTGCTATGCGATTCTGAACCGTCTTTTACAAGAGTTCGGAATCACCCTGTATCAGTATTTTCCACTAACAACCTCAGTATTATAATTCATACTAGAAAATAAGCAAAACTTATTATGTCGTTTTTCACGAACTGGGATCAAGGTTGTCAATTTAGCTTCTTTCTGGATACTTCTGGCCATTTTGAGAACTTAACTAGCCACAAATTTTCGAAAACTCTACTAGTGGCATTTCTAACCATATACCACTTCTGACAATTTCTAGCCATCGTTGATTCAACTGTCTATTCTGTTCGCTCGCTTCTATTATTAAAATGTTACTTATTTTATAATGCACTAATTCGGAAATATGAAAATTCCCCACTGTGCTTGTCTTTTTAAAAACGCAGACGATATGAGGCGGAGATATAAAACTTCACTGACAAAAAACTGTCTCGATCTCGGCTTCCTGTGTCCATGAAATAATGCATCGTCTGCCTTGGGAAAGAAATTATAAGTATAAAAGAAATAATAACCTTCCTATAGTTGGTGTCAGGTTATCAGTGTGAAGTTATATCAAACGTGAGGAAGTGTGTTTTTTAAATCACATTAATTTTGTTTTATCTTCATAAACTCGGGAGTACTATATGTGCATATTATTATTATTATTATTATTATTATCTAAATTCGCAATTTAAAAAACGCCATAGCATCGGTGCACCCAATGTTACAAAACAGAATAGGAAAATACAACAGAATTCAAAGATTGGATTCAACCTGTTCCAACTGACAACATTAAAGTATTTTGTAAATCAGAAATGAGAGCCTAAATGTTGGATTTAAAAAGTACATGCACACAAATAAACATATTTCAGCAGCAGCAAAGCCGTTCAGCAGTAAACACCCATGAGTCATTTATTTTTCGCTCAGCTTGAAAACATTTTTAGCTAATTCTGGCGACTTTTAGCTTTGATTTTTTCCAGCCTCTGATTCTTCGGCAGAGTTGGCACCATTGACTGGGGCACTTGAATATTTGTGGATGTTAAAATGGAAGTGGACCCCCATTCTAATCCTAAGCATTTTATGCCGTTCTTGAGGCTTATTTTCTGTTTTAATGATCTCATTGGCACTACGTTTCAATATATGTAACAACGTATTTCGGTTTTTTTTTTAAATGTATGGTATTGTGCATTTATATAGATGGACATTTATATTGGGATACAGAATAAAAAACATAAAATAAATACCGTGGTAAAAAGAATTTTAAAAATCACAAATTTTAGTATATTAATATTAGCATTTTTAGTGTACTAATTAGCATAATTAGTATATTACAAATACTTCTTGGTCAAACTATCTGTAATGTTTCTGTAAATAATTTTTACTTAATTAGATAGATGCAGTTTTCTTGAAACCAGAACCGAAATTTCGGACATTAGGTTGAAATGGTATTCTGAGGTCTGTTTCTACATCAAATTTGTTTCTATACTTTGATTTCATATATGGGTGCTTTTCACGAAAAGCGACAATATCAGATGAGTGAGTTTGCATCATTTCTGTCGCACTTTTTTAATGGAAAGAATTTTTATTTTTATTTCTTTTGATCCAGAATTATATATTTGATGTCTAATGAAAAAAAATTGTCTTTGCCGTTCTTTATTTTAGTATTTTCTGTATATCTGGTTTGACAGAAATGATACATATGATACAGAAATGACAATGACCGAAATGACAAAATAGTTCTTTACGGCTCTAAAAATGTAAAATAAAATTATGAATATCCAATGGATTATATATTTTTTTTTATAAAATTCCATTTTCAGCTTCATGAAAAACTTGAAAAAATGATTAAAAAACTATAGAAAAATAGCAGGGACTAGTTTTGTCAAGTTTTGAGCGAATCACCCATATGACATAAATATGTTACGCAGAACAGAATCAAATGTTGCAGTGCTTTATTTGTAACTTTTCTGAAGTCTTCTTGAACAGCTTGAAACTATTTTTTTATTTCTCGTACCCTCGATAATGGTTACGTGGACACCCAGGGTTCCACGGACCACAGTTTGAGAACCTCTGGCTCGTAAAATAAATCTGTATTATATTGTAAAATAATAAGTTTTGCTATATTTTCTTATTTACCTCAAACTTTCATCTATTCTTCACCTAAAAACCTGACACGTTTTTTTTTAAAAAGTCAAATTTTTCTGCATGCCTGAAATGTAAAAATAATTATAAAATATCAACAGTGGATAGTAATTGATTGGGATAGTAAAGCATCTTAATCAAAACATAAGAGATGAAACGTACATCAAATCCCATAAACGCTTTAAATAATGATCCCGGTCCGACACACAATAGAAAATAAACAAAACTCTCATTGGCATCTTCATTAACTGGGGTAAAAATGACATTCATTGTAAAACCCTCATTCATTGAAAATAGCATTGCCAAAAAGGAAGAACAAAAGAAGAAAGTGTAACAAAACTTCTAAACATCAAATCATAATAAAACACATTAGAAAGTAAACAAAACTCGCACCGTTGTTTTCCACTACGATTAGGGAAAGTGTTGTTATCAATCATTTAAAACTCCTTATAAATTGTACCAGCAATGCCAAGAAGATGAGAAGACGAAAGGGAAATATATGTGGAAGAAATCATCTTAGCGTTAAGCGTTAGCGTGAGAAATCACGTAAGCGTTTCTCGAAAGTAATCATCTATCCCAATTATACACATTAGGAAGTAAACAAACAAATGAACATTTTCTAACTATTTGGGGTATAATGACAAAAAGAGGATCCGAAAAGAAGCAAAGTGCAAGAAAGGGTCCAAACGTTTTGTCATAGTGACCCACATTCGAAAGTAAACAAAACTCACATTGGCATTTTCCACTAACTGGGGTAGACGAACGGGATCATCCGCGTTTCTTCTCAAAGACACGTCGTTATTTGCAGCTCTGTTGTAAAAACTGCCGCAGAAAGGGCACATAGTTCGGGCTCTGGATGGCACGATGCTAATTCGGCACGATGGGCAGGTAATGGAGGGCGAAGAAGGGGCCCGTTTTTCTTCGGTGATGTCCATTTTTCCAAACGCTCTTCTCTCGAGCGTCTCGAAAAGAATATTTTGCTGTGTCAGCTCTGGGCCATTGATCGGTTACGGACTTTTGCGTGAACCGACCTTCATCTGGCAATACAAACCGTTGCCGGGTGACCAGCGGGCAAACAAACCCTTTCGACCAACAGCTTGGATGCAGGATTCGGATGATGAAGCACGATGAAACATTCATATTCGGCATCACCATCCTCCTTGGAAAAAAGGGAAAGTAGAGATGACTCTTTTTTCTTGGAACTCAAGCCCGAGAAATATTATTTAAGCAAATAAAGAACAATTATTTTACTATGGAAGGTTATAAGTTTTGCCGATGGAAATGATATTGCAATTAAAATGCAAACGAAACTTTCGTGAATTCTGAGTGTCATTTCTTCGTCGTCGCAAACTTTCACATTTTCGTCTCCCCCTCCCCAGATGATATGGGGTCAGACGGGTGATTATGACAACCTTGTACATTTTTCAACTTTGTGGTTCTTAACAATTTTCCTTACGAGAAAATTATCGTTTTAACTAAATAAGGGGTAACTTTGACCTTTTAAGAACACCTAGGATAAAAATTGTCTGATTTGCTTATAATTTAAGGAGGCTATTATTATTAAACTAACAAAATCATGACTTTTCAGAAAATTGGGATAATTATGACCGTCATTGAGGAAATTGTGGCTACATTGTGTTTTCTGTTGATATTTTCGCGTGCAAGATTTTCTTTTTTCCTTTCCAATGGCGGGTCAGCAGCCTATTATAGCCTTGACCACGACGAAGGCCGAAGTTGTTGATCATTTCATTATGGGGGCGGTTAGTGGGCAGGTCAACGTGCCTTCCTATGAGTAGTCTCCTAATTTTGAGCCCAGATGAGACACCTAGCAGCCGGATTTTCGCCCTTAGAGGTATCGTTAAACATGGAGGACACTAGAGCCACGACAGATTTTACGTGCATCCGCTTTCCTTAGTGTATACGGCCCACAATAGACTCAGTTGAGACAGGAGTTTATCCTCCCAAGCACTGCCCAAGACTGTGCTGCTTCACTTTCGATATTCTAATGGGAACCGAGTATAACCGGCTGAGCTACTGCCGGACAGTCTGCAGCATTTACTAGGGCAATTGAGAGAGCTGTTCTTGTTTTATTGGTGACTATTATTTTGGTTTTATTGGTCGATGCTTATTTTTAAGAACTTGTAGGGGGCCACTCAAATAGTTCGGAAAATTGAAGTAGCGATTGTAAATATTTTCATTTTCCATTTTAATAAATCATGTTTCTTGTACTTCAGTTTTCACCCATGTGACTGGCCTATTGACTTGCTGTTTCTTGGCGGTATGATGGTATATTTTAGTCATCAACTTATTTTACTTTTGCTATGCATATATACAGAGATAAAAATATATATAATAGTTATTTATATGAATGTATGATATCAATTCTACAAAAAATTTCCGTTTTACATGTTTTATATTTTTAATCTTCATAAATTTGAAAATATTAAATCAAAATTGACAAAAAAATAAATACTTACTGTGCATAAATACCAAAATAACTATGTCTTCGAATTGCATCAAAACTCTAAAATACATTTTGGGAGCAGTTTCTTTTAAAATATAAAAAATCGACTAACTCAGATTTTTAGAAAATTAAGAAACTGAAAAATAAACTTAAAAAATATACCGTGTTTACTCGCGTAATATTCGCACTTTTTTTGCCAATTTTTCATGGTGAAAGTCTAGATGCGACTATTATGTGGGGAAATCTACTACGTAATATTGTACACTCTGATGCTTAAACATTACTGGTATTATAATAAAATTACTAACTCAGCTAACGTTTCAGTTATCTGCCGTATATTAAATAATATTTTGATCAGTTGCACACAAAAAAGAGGCATTTTGCTTTATACAGTAATATAGTTTATAGACATAAATTAAGGTCAAATATATGACTGCTACTTTTATGCAGAGAAACTATTTTGACGATTTTTTCTGCTTCAAAACGGGGGTGCGACTATTATGCGAGGGCGACCATTACGCGAGTAAACACGGTAACATGTCTTTGCTATGAGTAAAATTGAGCCATTTACTAGAATCTATCAAAAGAGAATACATTTTTAATTAATCAGTATCTGAATCAGTATAAGTATCATTATATTAATAGAGTGCTATTAAGTGTCATTTAAGTATCATTATGTGGTCTAAATATCAAAATCCATAGGTAAAAATATTTTTTCCTTTTCCAATTTATCGCAGTTTTGGGTGCTCTGGGAATCTATGGCTGATTCCCTGTTTCAAAATGCCTTAATAGAGCACAAGAAAGAAAAAAAGAAGGCTGATATATGGGTTACATTGGGACCAGTGATGTTGCCGCCTAACATTTTATACCACTACTATATAACTGTATTAACATACATTTATACATTTGTAGCACTACATATCTACACTTAAATTATGTTCGTTTATGCTTTGTTTTAAGTGCATAATATAGTCTAAAAATAATTTAAACTTTTTTCGTAGGTTTTAATAATAATCTTTTTAGGAAACACTACGTGCGAAACACTACGTTTTTCTTAAGACTGCCTTTAGAATTTTACTAACGTTTCCGTCCAGGTTTATGTCGGACATGCAGAACTTATTCTTATACCCCCTCCGTAAAAATTAACTGCGAATCGGTTTATTATTATTATTATTTTGTGAAATTTCAATCCACTCGATACAAAGAGATAACAATAGAAACCATCCTATTCCGTAACTTAGTTACAAATCAAAAAGAAATAAAAGGCTTACTTTTCTACAACAAAGCAACAGAGTAAGATCTGTGCGCCAGAACAGATGCCAAGAGATCTGCCCAAACAGCCGGGATGAACAACAGTTCTCGTGGCAAGTTTAGCTGCGAGTATTTAAAACTTTATTACTCGAGTGTTTCTATCCCAGTTGTATTTTAAGGTTATATTGTAAATTCCAGAACTCTTTCAAGAAAATTGAAGCCTTTTTTCCTTCTCACTGCATTATTGATTTTTTTTTTTTTTTAACTGATAAAAAAACACTATTTCCTGTTATTAGGAAAATTTCTCTGCACTGAACTTAAATAAAATATTTGCTAGATATTCGTGTAGTAGAACAGCTAGAAATGTTTTTTTTTTTTTTAATCCAACGGGAGGAAAACCGTTGAATGGTGTCTATAGTCGGAGAGGAAGGTGGGAAAATGATCTATTTAGAGATCAAAAGCTCTGAAAATCTGAGGAGAAGTACCTTTGAGGAAGCCTTTATATCAGATATGGGCAGTGGCCCGCAACGGCGTTTGATCCGGTCCGCGGTACACATCAAAACCATGTACAAAACACATATAAACCATTCGAAATCCCATATAAATCCCAATTATACGGACTGCGACTTCGCTAACATCCTGAAGTTTGGCCCGCAACTTTTCAAAGGTTGCCCATACCTGCTTTATATATTTAAAACAGATTTTTAGACTTCGATACAGTGGCGGCTCCTCCATTTGAGCACATGTGCACGTGAACCCCCAGAGGAAAAACTAAGGAATAAACACATTAACAAATTAAATTAAATATATATATATATATATATATTAAGTACACTTCTGGATTTTTGTGAATTCAAAACATGAGTTTTACTCTCCCCCCCCCCATTATTAAACCGGTTTATTATAGCTAACGCACTGTATCGTAGGTTACTACAGCATAGTCTTTCGTCGCTCGGACGTGCGATCGACCCGAGTGGCCCTTTCAGCTACTTTCAACCGGTCTCTGAGGAAAGACGCCGACAGAGTGAGAGAGAATTGAGGGGGAAGCGAGGCGCTTTTGTTCGCACAATTTTACTGTGCTCACAGCAGATTTTTTTGCCGTTATCTCCTCTGGATTCTCTCTTGGCTTGTTGTGTTCAGTTAGTTAATCCATTTTTTCATATGCTTATTATTTTCTTAATTTTTATGATTTTTCACTACAGTATTTTTTACGAACTAGTGTAAATCATTAAGATGGGAGTCCAATAAGTGTTTCGGAGTTACAGCAATGACATTTTTCAATGTCATCCTTTGAAAAAAAAAATTGAAAGAAAAAATCAAGACACTGTTTTTGCTAAAACTTATCTTAGCGACGAAAGGTAAGATCCAAGAGGACTTGTTTTCTTTCAGTTGCGTGAATTGTTACGTGCAACTGGTGGAATATTTTAACTTGTAAGGTGCGTCGTATCTGCATATTTAATTTTCGAAATTAATTTTGTGAACCTCCATTTAAATAACCCACGATCCGCCACTGCTTCGATATGAAAAAGAGAAAATATTCACTTTATTCTAAATGAGATGATGCCAAACTCAAGAACAAGCTCTAAATAGCTTCTGAGACGTCAAATAAAATGTGAAGAAAATATTTGTCAATCCCTTATTTTAAAAGTTACAGAACCTATAGTATCGCAACGACTTTCAAAAATAAATCGTACTGAAATTTTTAAAATCTTAATTTAAACGTACAGATATTAAACAAGAAAGTAAAAACAACAAAGATTTAATGGAGCAAAAGGGTTTGTGGTCGCCTCGTTCAGATAACTGCCATTTTTATTTTGGTTTTGCTTGTACTGTAACAAACACATGCTAAGAAACCTTTTTTACATAAAAACTCTCGAGCAATTATTATCTATCACACAAAGAGGAGCATCGAAAAAATACTATCAATCATTGTCAATGACCCAGTAGAGCTGCTGCAAATACAAACAAAGTTCTGGATTTAAAACCTACAAGTGAGAGCATTGATAACAGTGTGTATTTAATAACACTATTCTAGGAAAGAAACAGATGAAATAGTTATTGAAAACTCTATTATGAATTAATATGATATAGGGATGTTCTTGAAAAACTTTAAACGCGACTCGTCGTATGTTTAAAAAAAACTACATCAGTGATTCTTAAAAAATTTGAATGCTTGTTCACAAGCAGTACTAGTCCCTAAACGGTAAATTTTTACGAATGATGCTACATTTAGAAAAAAATTTAGCATAAAAATTGCACTGTCAAATAGAGTGAGGCGCCTTCATGTAAAGTGTGTCTCCGAATTCATGGGCCAAACTTTAAGGTTAGGTAAAATACATATATAAAGAAGCATATTTTTGTATGTCAATGTAGAATTAAAAATGAAAAGAACAGTGTGCTTTCAGCACGGTGGTGCTTCACCCATTTCCTCAATAATATTCTTAATTTACTTTTCAATGAGGGGTCAGAAATGAAAAGTGTAAGCGAATAGAATCAGCATTTTTAAGGCTCTTTTCCAATCATAACGGATACTTTCCAGCAGTCTGTTGCCAAAATATTGCTAGTTGCATATTTTCGAAATATATTTTGAGCTGACTGAATGATGATCCAATCCTTGTACTTATCCTTACTCCAGAAAAATATCGATTTACTCGTTTGGGGCTAATTTCCTCCAGGTTGGGTACCGCTGACATAAGTATAAATAAGCTGTGCACGCGAGAAAAAAAAAAAATAAAAACTTTGTGTAAAAAAACACACACATAAAACTATACTTATAGCAAGATACGATCGTTTCGACTGAAAATTCATTCAGTCTTCATCAGTCGTAATCCTTCGTCTCACTAAACAGTGGGAGATGATGAAATTTATCGCAATTTATTCAAGCTCAGAATTTATCGCAAGCAAAATGTGTAATAGTTGTATTTAATCTTTAGAAATTCCAATTTACATTTTGCCTAGCGTATAATTAAATACAGAAATCGCCTTTAACTACGAGGGTCGTTCCGAAAGTAAGTTTCGTCTTTTTTTTTTCTGGCAGAAATATTAATGCCCCAAAAATTTAAATGTGGCATAAAGAACTAAACTCCTTTCACTATTTTTCCACATAGTTGGGTACGACATTGAGACGCTTGTCGCAACGTTCAATCAATTTGAAGAAAGCACTCTGGTAAAACGCTCTGCTCTGCGATTCAAGGAATTATCGCGCAGCTTGCTGCCCCAGAGTACGGCTTTCAACGCATCTATCTCACAGGCGCAAAACACGAAATTTTACGGGAGTGGTTTCTTGAAACGGCACGCTATGATAAATATTTCAATGTCAGAGGCGACTCTGCAGAAAAACATTGCAAGGCGTATAGTTCATGATGCCATGGTGGAATCTTTTTTAGAAAGAGTTTCTGTTGTGTGAACTTATACCTTGGGAACGACACTCGTAATTACTTTACGTTGTGAATCGAATAAGTCGACGTAGATTTTTCTCGGCAAATGTTCCTATGATGTTTAGAGGGAGATGCTTAGAGGAAGTTTAGAGGGTACGAATTCGCTCTGATTGAATAGAGAAAATACCTTTTAATCTGTCTTATGACATTGTACTGCAAGATGGATTTTTAAGATAGATTTTTATCATTTTAAATTTCGGTAAGGATCTCTAGCTGATCTGGGATGGTTAGGAATAATATGTATGCAGTGCATACATCGGGGACTTTTGATACGATTGAAATGTTTGTAATTACAAAGAGTTCTGCCATTTCCTTAATCGAGCAGTCAAAATTAACTGGGTCCTACAATGCGTTACTAAAAAACACCACCTGGTTTAGAAAAGTGCTATGACACGCAAATTTTAGAAAATAAATGTGAATACTGGCGTAGAGACGAGAAGTCTGCGGGGGGGGGGGGGGGGGGGCTCCGCTACGCCACTGTTCCTAGTACTTTTTGTACAAGCTACCAAATCGTTAAGAACCAGGCCGACCTCTATGGACCGAAACAATACTTTATTTATTAGAAAAATATTTAAAATAAATACTGAAATATTTTAACACTTAAAACATGCATATATTCTATAAAGATTGCTGATGTATCGATACAGATTGTTGAGACAGCATTTAAAAATAGGCCGATAATTGTTAAAATCAGTAAAAGATCTTTAAAGTTGCGTGCCGAAAGTAATTGGCTGACATCCAATTCTAAGAAAGAAAAATCATATTTCTCTTCAATGTCTGCATGCTCTTCACGGAAATGAAATACTATGTGATTAACAGTAGATGAAAATCATGTCCACGTTTAAATACGTCACGGTTGCCGAGAATAACGAAAAGATGTATACAGATTAAATAATGTTTGCGGGATATAATTAAATGGACCAGACTTTGATTTTTTCTTTATTTTTTTCGATAGAGATGAGATTTTTTAAAAATCATTTATGAGTTAGTTTGTTGAAGAATAATAAAGATTCGAGGCAATAAACTTCAAATTGGCTGAAGCAGTCAGGAAATATCTGAAGGGAGAATGTTCGAAGTTATTTCTTTATTTTTTGTTTTTTGTTTTATTTTATAATTATAGAACCAATGTATTTTGTTACGAGTTTTAGAGGTGATATGCTCTTTTTCAGAGTTCAATTTAGTGTAAAATTCATCTTTTACGCATTAAACGAGTTAATTTTGCATTTTGTTGCATGTGACTCGATTAACTGGAGTGCAAGATATGGATTTTTAATTTTTCCATTGTCGGCGGTTTTTCGCCAGATATTGGCGATATTCCTTAAGGGTTCAGATTTAGGAACTTATTTTTGGCACCAAATTTGGTGATATTTCACCAAAAACCGCCAAGCTTGGCAATATTTTGCACGTTTTAACAATGGGACCTGTAAAGTTTGCTTTCCCGCATTGCATTTGTATATCGAATTACGCGAAAGTTACACAATATTCGAATATAAGATAATGCTAGAACTTTCCACAGGACACACACAAGGGTGTCAGTACGACAACAGGTCAGTTCGATCAGTCTGTTTTGAATAGTCTCTTGTTGAAACTATTGCTGATTAGCAAGATATTTTTGCCTCGTTGCCTGTTATTTCCAGTGCTGTCGGAAGTTTGTGTTTTCGGTAGCTTTGCGAAGCCACGCTGTGAATTATTGCTAGTGAATTTCTGTGAATTGCGCATTCTAGATTGTTAGACGAGTTTCCAGAAGCAATCAAGCGCGTGTTTTATCCTGACCACTAGATAGGCTCCTGGAACTTTTAGACACTGGATGTTCAATCATTTACACCCGTATTAACTCGTCAATTTAGCAGCGTTTTTGTAACACGTAGCATCGTTTTGTAATATTGTTACAAGTGCGATTTGAATTTTCCTGCGAATGACTGTCTCGAGAACCAGAGATTGAGGAAAAATTGGAACAGCTGTTAACCATGATGAAGGCATGAAAGCAAGATAGCCGAATTGGAGGGGGGGGGGGGGGAAATGGAATTTAAAAACATTTAAAGAGATGAAAGCCGGAGAAAATGGAAGATGGACAAGCTGGACTGAAGAAAAAAGTAAAACAAAGCCAAAGGGATATGAAGACTGAAATTGTAAATATTTGTGTATTAAATATTTACAATTATACAATTATAATTGCATATACACAATTTTGTGTATTATATAGTGTTATAAATATTTATGTTGTTTGGATAATTTTTATGTGCTTTGTTTCTTGGGACATACTTTTGTCTGGGGTATCTCCAAGGGACATAAACTCTAGTTTCAGCAAGGGGTTACACATAAATGGTTATTAATTCATTAATAACGGGCTATAGCTTTTACATAATCCAGTTTATGCTGGTTCCTCCAGTAAACAATGAATTTCCGGTTCAGCGATATTAAGGACTGGTAGCTTTTCTAAAATTATGCATTTAAAAAATTGATAGATATATAAATTGACAGCATATTACTGTTACCTCTAAATATTGAATTATGTTCTGCTAAATATATTAAATCTCTGTTCCGTCTCATCTTGCATCCATCCTTCATGAACACAGCCGTCTTCAGTAGTAGGTCGAAGTCGATCAAAATCAGTCAAAGTAGTTTTGCTAAAACTCGCCTGTCATCATCACTAAATGAGAAATAAATTATTTTCGATTTCACATGCACATTTTTCACTAAACAATCAATACAGTATCCTAAACTGTAAAATAAAATACAAATTGGTCAGAATTAAAACACCCCTACTCTGAGCTCTTTATGCATCGAACTACTCAGTGTGAAGGCTCCAAAATTGTTGAACATTAAAGACATGGGAAAATATACTGAAAAAGCACAAACAGCCAATATTTTAAAAAAAAAAACATGTGATATGGAATTTTCCCTTTATTGCTGATATGGGAAAAAAAAGAAGATAAAAATGTGAAGAAACATTAACTTTCACTGTAACTGCAATTTCGCACTTTAAGCACAAAAATGTGTATAAACCCTTGGTTTGCAGCTACTGTTCTGGGAATAAGAGGGGATAAAACTGGGAAAATGTCATTCTTGTCAGCGATGGCTGCCACGCTGACAGAACGCGCTTTACTTGTGAAGTTGTTTTATGAAACCAAAGGAAATGCTGCAGCTGCACTTCGACTTAAGAATTTAAACAAAGGGCCATTACCTCCAAAACCTCTCAGGAGAATGGTTGCTCGATTTGAAAAAACTTGACCTTTCTTTTTCGAAGAGGCTACTCGCAATGGCCCTGTGACATGCACCGTGATTGCCAGAAGGTACCAAAATAGACTCGAAAATTTTGGTGAACCCCGAATGCAACAGCGCCAATGTCTTGATTGATATACCTTTTTGCAAGATGGAGCGCCTCCACACATTGGACTCTGTGTACCGCAGTTTCTTCGGCAACATTTTACTAATGATAGAGTAATTAGTCGTGCGGTTCCGACAGCCTGGCCGTCTCGTTCTCCAGATCTTAATCCCGGTAACTTCTGCCAGTGGGGATACTTAAAAAGTCTTGTTATTATCGGCGACGTCTGGTAACCTTGGCAGATTTGAAAGGCAGTATCGCTTCTACATGTGAGAAGCACCTCAATCAAATAATTACGATTCGCAGTTGAGCAAACTGTCCACAGACTGCAGACTTTGCATCTTGAAGAAGGGAACCATATTGAGCAGCATTCCCTGCATCGATAAGGTCCTTGTGGTGTGACTATTTGGTACGTTCGAACAAAATGTGTTACAAATGTGTATTTTGTGTCTCTTAAGCATTTTGGAACGTTTACACTGAATAGTTCGGTGTATAAAGAGCTCAGAGTAGGGTGTTTTAATTCTGATCACCTTTATATGAACTCATGTTCTTTGAACTATATTTTTTTTTACAGCAAACTCCTTTCAAAAAATTACAGCAAACTCCTTGAAATGTTTTATTTGCTTTTAATTTAATTATTCGAGTTTGGCCGAGAATTAGTTTAGTTTGGATGCCTGGCACAAACACGAAAATCTGGCATATAACTACATATGTGAAGAATTTCGGGCACTCTCTTTGCAGTGATTTCTTCTTTTCCGAAAGAATGGCAGTGAGGCAGGTTGAGGTTAATCTGGATTTTTATTATTTTTTATACTTTGTTGGAGAAGGACCGGCGACCTACCGACACACTTGTTGCGTCTTTTCAAAGCAGTTACTATATGGAAAGTCTTCGCAAATTTCTCGCGTCTGACCTACATACCCCCTAGTTTCTCAACTTGTCTCTAGGTGCACAGTGCGTTACCCTTTCTCTGATAAGTTCTCAAATTGATGTCATTTACTTTATTTAGCCCAAGAATTTTAGGTTGGGCCACCTGAAACATCAAATGCCTGCAAATTGAGCTTAATTCGCACTTTTGATTCTTAAGTGCACTCAAAAAATATCTCTGAGAGTAATATTTGTCCGGACCCTACAGTGAAAGTACTCTGTTTCACAGAGATTAAAGATGTTTTTTCAGATGACTTTAAATTAAATTAGATTAAATTGTCAAAGGCTATTTTATTATTACATATAAATATATATATTTAGTAGGGTGTATAACACGATAAAAGTAGAATTTCTGTATAAGGATAAATTAGTAACATTTTGTAAAAAAAAATCTAAATTTCTGAAGGATCATGGACAGAGCTGGAATAAGTCTAGTTATTCAATTTAGGCTAAAAATTAGGCTAAAAATTTGCTGAAGCCTAATTGGCTGAAGCAGTTAGGAAATATATGAAGGGAAAATGTTCGAAGTTATTTCTTTATTTTTTGTTTTTTGTTTTATTTTATAATTATAGAACCAATGTATTTTGTTACGAGTTTTAGAGGTGATATGCTCTTTTTCAGAGTTCAATTTAGTGTAAAATTCATCTTTTACGCATTAAACGAGTTAATTTTGCATTTTGTTGCATGTGACTCGATTAACTGGAGTGCAAGATATGGATTTTTAATTTTTCCATTGTCGGCGGTTTTAGGCTAGGCGATTAGGCTAAAAATTTTCTGAAGCCCCTCCTTAAAATACTGTCTACGCTTGAAGGTATCTTGTGAATTTCTTCTTAAAACCTTTTACATTCATATCAGGCCTTTGGAGCAATGTAACACGAGACTAGACATAATTAGTACTTAATTGTTAGCCTACGAGTTTAAACATCTTATGCAATGAAATAGAAATCTTTCCTAATTTGTTAAAAGGCGTTTAATTGAACATCATACGTCATGTACACTGGCCTCCAAAAGTTAAGGAACAACACGTTTTCGAAGCTCACCATAAAAAAATGACACTAACAATAAAATTTATAGTTTATATAAATGATTAAAATGAACTTTATGCAAGTTTATGCAAAAACGATAGTTTTTTTTATAGAAAAGAACAGGCATAAATGAGTGAGAGAAAAATATGTAAATATCTCCCTTTCGTAATTACGTGTGTAACTTTTGACTTACAGCTTTTGTTTGCAGATTCGTTGGTAATAGGCAATAGTGTCACGCACTGTCTGAGAAAAGCCGTTTGCCCAATTCGTTAAGGTGGCGGGCGGGCGGATGGATGGGTGGAAACGGGGTTGTCACAGGCTGATGCTGCTAGGCGTCTTAATGTATCTCGCAGTGTGGTCCACAGTCTCTGGAATCAATATCAAACCGAAGCTTCTGTGTCCAGAAAACACACTTCAGGCCGACAATGAGCTACACCAGCAGAAAACCGTTTTGTAACTCTTTCTTCCCGAAGGAGAAGCATTTCTGCGCCGCAACTTGCCGCAGACCACTCTATAGCATCAGGCAGAAAAATATCCACGATGGGCTTCTGTTCTCTTTGCAGGCGAGTCCAGATTCACACTGGAGAGCGATTCACGTCTGCTGATCTGGAGGGAGCAAAGCACCCGTTACCATCGATCCAACACTGCTGAAAGACACAGTTACCGAGGTGGTGGAATAATGGTTTGGGCAGGGATATCTCACTCGGTGGTCACACTGACCTGCATGAGTTCCAGGGAGGAACTCTGACTGATGGGAGATATCGGGGTGAGATCCTTGATCCATTTGTCCGTTCATATGCCGGTGCAATCGGCAGTGATTTCATTCTTATGGATCATAATGCACGACCGCACTGAGCTGTAGTTGTTGAGGAATATCTTGAGGGTCTTGGTTTAGAGAGAATGGAATGGCCAGCTCAATCTCCTGATCTGAATCCAATAGAACATCTTTGGGACTATCTTGGTAGACAGGTTGCTGCTTTAGGTCCACTTCCAAGATCTTAAGGAGTTTTTAGAAAGTGATTCCATCAACCTTTCAAGTTATTAGGCAAGTTGGAGTGTATAGGCTGATTAATTTTATTTATTACCAACTATGCGAAAAATTCCAGAGCTGGGAATCGAACCCAGGACTGCCGCATAATGTGCGGGTGCTCTACCAATTATTCGTTTTAATGGAATCACTTTCTAAAAATGTATAATATCCGCGACGTAATGGAGTTGTCGCGAATTAATTGTTTCATCTGTTCTATCTGTGGTTTGCAGAGGAAGATGATAAATGCCATCGGCTCTAATGCGAGAAATTTCATCTCGGAATCGTCCCAGAGTAGCTCAGTGGTAGAGCACCCGCACGTTATGCGGCAGTCCTGGGTTCGATTCCCAGCTCTGGAATTTTTCGCATAGTTGGTAATAAATAAAATTAATCAGCCTATACACTCCAACTTGCCTAATATCTTAAGGAGTGTTGG
This sequence comes from Cheiracanthium punctorium, assembly GCA_038373885.1. NCBI lineage: Eukaryota > Metazoa > Arthropoda > Arachnida > Araneae > Cheiracanthiidae > Cheiracanthium > Cheiracanthium punctorium. Next base: position 1,012,077 of record JAWZYV010016768.1, on the reverse strand, counting down.
ATCAAAGCTTACTCCGTGCCTGGTCTTCGCTTCCCATTTCGGTAACCGACAACTTAATTCACAGCGTGGAAAGTCGCATTCAAGCTAGGGGGAGGACATATCCCTTATTAAAACTCATTTCTGTTATGCTTCTAGGACATTTTACCACATGAAACTGTACTATATTATTTTTTTCGAGAATGGACTTTTCCAGCGAATTTGTTTTGTTTTTTTATTTTGTAAATCATTTTTCGTATGTAAACGTCTATGCTGTAGTCAATGCATAGCTGTTTTGTACACATGTCATCCAAATTTGGTGTTTCTACATACATTCATTTGCAAACTAGGCTAAAAAAACTGGTTGTTCCTTAACTTTTGGAGTCCAGTGTACTTAGATTTTTTTACTGGACCTTTGTGTGCCATTCAGAGCTTTGAATGTTATTTTTTAAACTTAAGTAACTCAGTTTTTGAAAAGTGTCAAAGTTTTTCTCTTTAATTTGCCGATTTTCTCCTCAGAGGTTTCCATGTATTAAAGATTCTTTTCCGGAAGAAGGGGGGGGGGTCAAAATCAATTCCGGAAGGTCCAACATAGATTGTGTTTGATTTTTACTGATGTGAGACAATACTAATTTTTTAGACAAATAAGGAGGATGGATATTTTCTTTTTTGGGGGGAAGGGGGGAGAAGAGACACCTCCCCACTTTCCTGTCTCTTATGCATGTCTTGGAGTGTAGATCAGTATATTTTCACAAAAATTATAAAAACCTTTTATTAATTGCAAAAGCCATCTTTGTATTAACCCTCTATAGGGCCATTTTTTACTAGTAATGTATTGTTAAAGTATTTTTGGGATTGAGATTGATTTATAAAAAGAAATTGATTTAGCTTATTACCAAACACTAGTTTGATATTTTAAGATTTTTTTTTTGTGGGTAGTATATTTTTCATCGCCCACAGGGAGTTATTCAAAGGTAGGAAATCTTATGTTTTGCATTTCTTTTTCTTTTTCATTACATTATACTTATAAAATATTCTTTCCGTTCCCCATATGCAATCCTAGCAGAGTTTTGTCCACGCTATGGACCATGCTGCAAAATAGACTCTTCCCTCGGAGAGGAGTCAAGTCTCCTCTCGTGGCGATCGGACTACAGTGAAATCCCCTATAACACTATTTTAGGAGTCAAAATAATACATCGCTGTAAAGAGAATTATCATTATAGTGGGAATTGATACTGGAACGAAAAGAAGGTTGTTCTTCATATCCTATAATCTGTAGCGTCACTAGGGGGTGATCTGCTTTCATTCAGCGCCCACCTCACACTCACGCAAGCAGTAAACAAGCTTCTCTCACTCCATTTAAATCTATTATAATGTTGAGTCATTTTTACATCATCCCGATGTTTTAGTCAAATACCTTTGTTATGAATGACAGAGACGCCACAGCCTATCAATGTTTATCGCATATTTAAATAATAAAAATTTAATGTCTAATAAATAAAATCTCAAAAGTTTTCTGTAAAATGTAGTACAAGAATGCACTGTTTCGTAAAACATTGACTCATTACCATTTTTACACCAGCAATACGAAACTGAATCTTTGATTAAGTTTTTTCACAGAAGGTGTAACCTGAGAATATCGTCCAACGGTCCAACCCCATTTTATCTAGACTTAATTTGTCTAGCGTTTAATTATGTATCAGTTGCACAAATATCGTAGAAGAAAGAATTATAGTGTTGGAAGGGATAATATTACCATCGTTGTAGAGTGAATCACCGTTGTAAAGAAAATCGTTAAGCGAGATTCTACTATAACCTTTACTGCTACCCATATTTATGTAAATAAAGCCCTTCATTGGGGGTTTTTTCCGTATTTTCTGGAGTTATCAGCGGATAGCAGCACAAATCATTGGTGTTTGGGGGAAATGGTTTCCTATCGACATTTAATAATTAATGAAGTTAGTTAGATGTATGCTTCCCACGGTCTTATAAAGGGTTAAAAAAATTTTGAAGCAGTTTTGTTTTAATGAAACAACTATGATACTTATGCACGATAAATTCGTGGCACCGATCGATATGGAACAATTAAAGAAACTGCCCAAATGGGCCCAATGCTGAAAAAGTGTAGACTCTGTAATCAGTCGATTTAAATACTAGTAGTAAAGAAATCCTTTGACGCAACCGGCTGAACGACACACTACAAATTTAGCACACCACTACAAATTTTAAAACTCGCGCGGTTAAAAGTAAAACTTCAATCTTATCATAAAATTGATTAATCTGAGTTCTTTTGTTCAAATGTTTAATTAAATTCAATAAATCATAAATATTAATATACGTAGAAGTTTTTCAACGCCTTTTTTCAAACTTTTTTAATTGGATGCTCTGCAATTCATATTTACTTCTCTTTCTATCAAAGCATGCCTGTCCGACTTTTTAAAAAAGTATGAGAGAGAAACAGTATACATACATTTTTTTTTTAATTTTGTCTTGTTTGTAAATCTAAGTGAACCTTAAATTCCTTTTATTAATTTTAATTGTTCATCATTTACTCATTTTTTCTCATCCAATATTTAGAATCATGGATGGATCGTGTTCGAGTATTCAGAAATTTATATCTCGCCATTGATGTCTGTATTAAAAAATATTAGATATGGGTTTGAATTCGCTTTAAGAGCTTGAACCCTAAATTTATGTTTCTTATCATAATTTAAGGTTTTATTTTATTAGCTTGGATGAAATAAATGGTTGTTTGGCTGTGTGTGATTACGGCAACGCTACACTAGGGCGATCTGCCAAGGGAGGGGTGCCTTGGCAGGGGGACTTTCGAAGGTATTCTAACGCGTATTCACGTTACATCTGGAGAAAACCTACCAAAACTCCAGACTGTTAGATTGACAGCCGCGCGATGGGACCCGAAACCTTCACACTTCGGCCATCTACCATTTTCAGTGGCATAACTAACAAGCCATGGTGAGGCTTCATGAAATAAATGAAACATTTCAGTAAACTTTTCAATTTTTAATGTTGCCCTTACCAAAATGAAGTAATTTTAGAGTGATATGAGAGAAGTTGAAGATAAAATTACTACGAATGGTGATGACGGGTTTGAATTTAATGACTCCGAATCATGTACCACAAATTCTCAAAATGCGATTCACCTTTAATTGCTGCAATTTCTTTCCGAAAAATCAACAGATTTGAAAGTTCTAAATTCATATCCGACCGTAAAAGAAATTTTCATGAAATTTAACACAAGTTTGCCGACTAGGGCTCCTGTTGAAAAACTTTTTTTTTCCTTTGAATTTTCCATCATAAATTCTCCAAAACGAAATTTACTAAGCGATAATCAGTTTGAAAAACTAGTTTTTTGAAAGCAAATCATTCTTTTTCTAAATCATAGTGCTTAGATTAATTATACTATCTTTTAAAAGCCCTTTTCATAATTTCTTAATTAAATTGCATACTGTTAAGTAAATTAGTACAATGGCACACTTTTTTGTAGCAATATATGAATGCATCTTAAAGTAGAAGTATAATTTAATTCGTCTTCGCTTAGAAGTATATTTAATTTTATATTTTAATTCCATTCATTATCACTAAAAAAAACGTTCAATAAATTCAAACGTTCAATTGTCAAACACAGTTTTGCTTTCATGCCCTTTAAGATGCAATTTATTCCAGAAAAAATTCATGTATATTAAAAAAATAAAAAATAGTTACTATTACATTTGTTTGTTCATTTCAAAATACATTGGAATAAAATAAATTAGTAGTTTTTGTAGAAAATTTTACTTATTTTTTATTAAAGTTTTAGATGTATTTTGTATTTTTTCAATTTAGAAAGTATTTTGTAATTTTCTGTGTTTGAAGAAATGTAATTTGTATTTTGTATTGACAATACATTTTTTATGTATTTTGCCCAACTCTGCCTCGCCCATTCCAACGTCGAGGAAGTTCGATATTTGTGAAACAAAACTTGTAATATTTCTTTCTCCAGTAAAGTCAACTTTTTTGCTGTATTGTAATATATATTTTTATACGCCTTCCAAACCCGGAAAGGAATTGTGAATAATCCTGTATATATAGTAAGGTAGAGCCTAAAGCGTGTGGAGTGAATATCTCTTTTGATATGCCACACAACCGAAACCCTACTATTTTGTTTGTCTTTAATTATAATCCACTGGTTATGGCTCCTGACGATGGTGCCAGTGGTTATAATTTCCAGTCCATTCTATCATCACATTGTTTATTGTACTTTATTTGGCTCAGCTTCTTTTTTTTTCAATATATACTATATAATTAATAAGTAAAACACAAAGAATACTAGTGCAAAAATGACATACCCCGTAGGAAAAAAAAGTATATCTATAAGAATCAGAGGGCCAAAACAGTATATATATATTTGTGAAAAATAAAAGGTTTATTTTTCAATTAGAAAAAAATACTAAACATATGCACACTTAACAAATTTTACATGTATTATATTTGAATAAATTCATTTCAGGTTGATGTATACAATAGTCATTGAACTGTTTTTAAATTACAATTTCATTCAATTGAGCCAATTGCAATAATAACAGAACATCTAGAGAAGTCAAATTTTTCCTCCAAAGCCCCTTGTGCCATTAATAGCACACAATATTATTATTAAACTGTTGGTCTAAATTCAATAAAATTTGATGTAAGCCATGTGAAATAATTTAAATAGTATATGTTTAGCCCTTTACCTATCGAACTAAGAAGTGACAAGAATAGCAACTTGACACTTTTTTTTCTCTTATTTCAGTTAGACAGTGAAGGATAAATACTGATTAATTTACAATAAAAAAATTATCAAAAAATTAACAAATACTAGCTGTTTGTCTGGTGACTCTTTCATAAGCAGTGAATGAACCTTTTTCAAAAGAGTACAGAACAAACAAAACGGAAGAAGTCAAGCAATACATTGACACACTTTTGGAAGTTTAGTTCTTTAATGATAAAACCGACGTCTGAAAAATCACTACTGTTCATAATTTTTATCTCTGGTTTGACATGATTAAAACAATATTACTTTAATATAACGCACAGTCTTGATTAAAGCTGATTAAATGAAGTACTTGGTAGTGATTTTGAAGAATAATGGTTACCAAGTATCAATAATTTAAAAAAAAAAAAGAAAAGAAAAAAAATTATTTTTACAGTACTTATGCGTGTCGTCACTAGATAAAGGGTTAAATGAGGAAAATAAATTCCTAACTAAAGACACAAAATTCGAACCAGAAAAGATTAAACCAGTATCACATAATTTCTTTTTGACAGTTTCTGCCGATATGGGAGTTTTTCTTGTTTTATTCAGATTCTCTCTGATCATAGCGTTTGGAACTTGTCTATTAAGTTAGCTCGTTACTATATATATTTATCTTCCACGCTTGTTGCGTATTTCAGCCTTCCAGTGTGGTCTTTTTTTATAGTCTAAATTTGCTGTTCTTAACTGAGCCGACGTGTATGCTACACTCGATTTCGGAATTTTTAATCTTGCTATTTTATCATGAGGGTAAATCCGAACCTTTGCACGCAGCTCAGTGGAATGATCTGCTCTTTTTTTCGTATTTCAGTTTATGTAGGAATTAATTTTACAAAAAATAAATAAAATATGTCATCAGTAAATTAGTTCTATAAATATAAAATTACGACTTAAATTCAGTAGTAGAATATGCAAAAACTTTTTTTTGTACATGAATATTAATTAAAATTGCTTTTTAACTAAATATTAATATTGCAAGCAAAGAAACTTAACCAAAATTTACTGTAAATTACTTAAACCGCTTAACATAACACAAGAAACTTCTAATATTCAATTCTGATTGATATGAGAATTTTCTAAAGCATATATACGTCGCTCGACCAGAAGATTTTATATTGTAAAAGATGATGAGCCGTTTCAACTAAATAAATACTTATAAATACTACACACCGAGTAACTAAATAAATACTACACACGCACCAAGAACAAAGCTAGTAAAATCACTCAATACACACATTCCACAATCATATGCGAAGCTAAGCTTGTTGCTTCTGCGTTCGAGCTTACTATCGTCTGCGTCTTCACTCCACGGTTGCCACATGAAAAAAAAAAAAAAAAAAAAGAAATGAATTAAAAATAGTTTCGCTTCTCATCCATTGACGACTTCAGGGTGAATTTTCGGAGGGGGCCATTGGACTTTTTTTATGTCTATAAATTTTTCAAAATGCAGATTGAACGTTTGAAATCGTGAATTATACGAATCAAAAGTTCCAAAATAAAAGTTCGGAGGGGCCATGGCCCCCTCGCTGGAGGCACCCTTCTCCTCACCAATGAAATGTGTCACGATCCGCCACTAGTTGTCAGCATTTAAGCCTTGCGAAAAGTGCCGGCCATTAGTAGTATTTTTAGCAATTTGTGCTGATGTATGTAGTAATAAAAGAATTTTCTATACAAATAGTAAGAAGAATTAGTACATTTTCCCTGAAAAAATATGCACAAAACATAAATAAAATAAAATATTGATACATTACTCTTTTTCGTTGGTGCATATATACTATAATATACAGAGTGTCCTAAAAAGGTGGTAACAGGCTTTGATTCTTCATGTATTAAAGTTGAATGTGCAGTGTAAATTGAAAAAAAATTCAGTATTTCTCTTGTTCATTTTCAAAAAGTTACACTTTTTTTATTTGTTTACGGCCCACGTATAAAAAATTCCCAATTAGTAAAATGTGCCCAGTACATTAATGAGGTGTTGTACAAAATGCCAGCCTTTCATCCTATAACGTCTCAAGAGATATCTCTAAAGAAAGATAATCGGGGGCTATACTTGATTTTGAATGTGAACGTATATTACAAGGGTGGTTAAAAAAAAAAAAGATTTTTTTGTAATTTGTGTACCACCCCTGAAATGTGATCATTCGATGTGATCTTTTCCCTTTGAGAGCCACTGAAATGTGGTTTAAGTCAACGTTATATTTATCTTCATTTCTCTGGCACTTTTTAAGATATAATTCTCAAAATTTGTACGTCATCCATTAGTGCACGGGATAAATAGTACTAATTGAGAATTTTTCCGTACGGATGGGACCGTGACCTATAATATGCATGTCCAATTTGCGCTCAATCGAATTTAAAGTGCTAGCGCACTTTAAAGAATTTCCGTCCATAGGCCATAGTGTAAAAGAAATATATTTTGTAGCCCTGTAAAACAATTTTCAGCCCTGTCCTATCCACACTAAAATCAAAACCGGTCGTGCGAGAGTGGTCTATATTATAATATGCCAAATCTGAGCTCAATTAAATACACCCTTTAGGAACTATCAGTAGCATAGACAGGATTTTATTTCGGGGGAGGGGAGCTGAGTGTCAAATTGTGAGCTAAAGTTAAATTGTAAGCTAAAATATCAAATTGTAAGCTAAGTAAAGGGTCCCATTTCGAGGGCTCTGGCTGCGCCTCTGGGAGCTATCGTGTTCAATCTCTCTCTCTCTCTCACGCACACACGCACACCCATACAAACATACATACATCACCGTAAAAATATCATAAATGAATTCAGAATACAGTAAATAAAAAACTTTGTAAAAAACACACATAAGATGTTATAGGTAAGTATCTTCTTACCTATAACATCTTATGTGTGTTTTTTACAAAGTATTTTATTTACTTTATCGTTTAACACCAGTATTTTGAGTGTTTTTTTCGGAATTCAGAATACCTCAAAACGTGTAAATACACTGCGTGACATTGAAATGTAACAACAAGAAGTGGTCAGATAATTATGCAAATTTCAGGGTAAATGCACCTTGCCGAGTTATGCAAATGATATAAATTGGCAGCTCGCCAGGGCACACTGAAAAAGATATACGGGAAGGAACCGGTAGAACGGACAATTTTTGTGAAAGTATTGCTGCTAGAGAAATTGTCGTAGAAATTTTATTCTTGTCTCAGAGGACACGTGTAACCAGAGAATGCCAGGACGCCGTCAACGGAGGCAGATCCAGCAGACCGGCGATTTTACGAGGGGCATGGTGAGCGGACTGAGAAGGGCAGGTAGGTCCATTCGGCAAATCTCGGCGGACACACACCTGGATGTGTCCACTGTACACCGGCTGTGGCGAAGAGGGTTGGAACAAGGAAATGTAGCACGTTTAAGGGGTGCCGGTGCAGCCAGAGTGACGTCAGCACGCGTGGATCGATGCATCCACCGACAAGCGGTGGCGACCCCGCAAGTTACTTCAACCTCCATTCTGCGACATGTTCAAGACACCTTGGATGTTTCTATATAGACCAGAACCATTTCCCGTCGAGTGGTTGCTAGTGGCCTGCACTCATGGCGTCCGTTAAGAAGACTGCCATTGGCTTCACAACATAGACGCCAACGATTGCAATGGTGCCAGGCTAGAGCGACGTGGGCGACATAATCCACGAGGTCGTGTTCTCAGATGAGTCACGCTTCTGTTTCTCCAGTGATAGTCGCCGCGTACGAGTGTGTCGTCGACGTGGAAACAGGTCCAATCTGGCAGCAATCGTAGAACGTCCCACCGCGCGACAACGTGGCTTCATTATTTGGGGAGCAATTGCGTATGACTCCAGGTCGCCTCTAGTTCGTATTCGGGGCACTATGACGGCTCAACGCAGTGGCGGATCCACGGGGGGGGGGCTCTGGGGGCTCGAGCCCCCCCCAGAGCTAGAAATACACTATGGATTAGGGAAGTTTTAAAAAAAATTGTAAATTTTCGCAGGAACTGAAATTTTAAAAAGTAGCGCTGTATATACAGTTGACTCTCTGTTTAACGGCGATCTCTTACCAAAGACGATATTTCAAAGTCCCAGCAACTCCAACGTAAAAAATTTCTATTCAAAGACGACGTCGTTTCTGGTTAACAACGATTTTTTTTTTTTTCATCTTACGCTACAGGAACAGGGGAAAATTTTTTTAAGAGTGGGAAAAAAGTGTCGGGGAATGTCAAAAGTGCAATTCGCAAGGCAATTTTAACTGCTTGAGTGTATTCTCAAAGGTATTTTAGAAGCAAAGGGAAAATTCTTGAAGCAGCACTAAAAAAAATTTTTCGGGATACAAATCTAAACGGCCGTGAAGTCAATGTGGCCGATTGGAAAAGTTTGCCAAGGCATGCAAATGGTTGCATGAAGCAAGAGCATCCTACATTCTAATTTTTGGGCCCCACCATGGCCGAATGGATAAGACACTTGACATGATAGGCGGCTGAAGTGTGAAGGTCCCACGTTTGGGCCTACCACGCGCCTGTCGATCTAACTATCTGGAGTTTTTCCAGATAGTTTTCTCCAGATTTAACGTGAATACGCGTTAGAACCTCTAAAAAAATCCTCCGACCAAGGTAACCGCCCCAGAATGCATATGCCTCTAGTATAGGCTTGCCACATAACACATAACTCCAATTTCTGGAATCCCGACGAGTGGCTGAGCCCATAGCACTCGCAACTGGGAAAAGAAAGTGCCTGGTTCAAACTCAAGTCGCGTCCACCAATCTCGCCGTTCGGAGTCTTTCGCAGTTTTCTCCGAAACTTCTCGTAAGTACGGATTAAGACCCCCACGTAGGGCATTCCGTACTCGGCCTAGATCCCTCATGTAGATAATTGTTCGTACTACCAAAATAAAATAAAATCTAGCAATTACTGCAGCGCTGTTATTCTGGCAGAAAAATTAGGAAAATTTTCAGGCTTCGGCTGGTTAGCTAGAAAAATGGAAGCTGACGCATTTCACATTTGAGAAAATCTGGAAGAAAGAATAACGGGAAGGAAAAAAATGAAACAACTGACTCATTTTGATTTTCTTGAAACCTAATTTTATTGTATTGCTTTTTTTTACTACCTTTTTTTAAAGGTAACTTAAAATAATTTTTGTGAATAATAAAATAATATAATGATAATAAAAGTAACATCTTTAAACACGCCAGTATGTCAAGAAAAATATTCAGTCCTAAGAATTTAAAGTGTAAAGGGTTGGTGTTGGTGATGTAGGATTACGGCCAATTATCTGCACATGGAATCTAAGCAGATGGGTGGGGTGGACTCCGTGGGGGTCTTTCTAAGGGGTCCCAACCCTTATTTACTCTAAGTTTCGAAGGAAAGCCCGAAAACTCCGAACAGTTAGGTCGGCGGACGCGAACTGGTTTTGAGCCAGGCACCTTCCAAAGTATAAAGGGAAATGTTATTCTTTTATAAATTCTGTTTAAGAAGATCTCTATTTAAGGACGATTTTTCACGGTTCCTTGAAAGTCGTTAAACAGACGGCCAACTGTATATATGTGTATACACCAAGAATATTTCCACCAATACTTATTGAACTCTTCTGGACTAAACATCGCTATCGCCACAGTGGCTGGAGCACAGTTCCCAGTTTTATTTGTACAGTGGAATATGTCTAATGGGACTATCCTTGGGAAGAACAAAACTGGTCACTTTATAAAGATGGTCACATTACAAAGGTGGTAAAGTCTGATGCTTGTAAAGCGAAATTGCACAAAAGTGATCACTATAGAGATAGACAGACGATCTCTTAGTCACTTTAGCGGGTTTCAACGCATTTGAATGGAAGACGGGACACTGATACAGGGAAAAAAATCTTCCGTTACTCTCTCCATTTTATAGGAGACGGAGTTTGCGGTTTAATGCAGAAATCTTTTATCGGTAAACCCCGAATTGTCATTAAAAAGTCGTAAAATTCGCGACGAGAATGCCTTCTTACTTACTGCAGTCACGTTAACGCAGCGGCAATCCGCATAGACGAACAATCCAACCCTCCGCAATTTGTACAGCTTTCATTCTTTCAACTGCTCTCATAAGTTGTCCACACCACCCAGACCTATGGGTACAAATCCTCATTATAAAAGTAAAACATATTCTAAGATATCAGACATAGCGAGTACCTGGCAATGTATAGCTGGTCTGGTTTTAAAAAAGAAAGCTCAAATTGTAAATAGCAGGTAATAGTGATATTAGTTGTAAATAGTAATTGAGGTTGGTTTACTACAGTCCTCATAGAAAAGGATGGGAATTACTTAATCTGGAAAACGTAATGCCATCCTAAAATGCAAAAATGCATACGTATAAGTAAGTTTTTTTTTTCTTCGGTCTTGTGGAGAAATGCATTATTCTTATTTTGTACATATACCGGGTAGCCATAAAGAACCTTTCCGAAATATATGGATGGAGCGGTGGATCTCTAAGGAACGGTCTGTGGCCTGATCAAGGCGATCGAGATGAAACTTTCAGAGATAGTTATTCAGAGGTATGGACTCGACGGCTCGAGACTGTGAACAACAACAAAGTGGCTTTCGCGGTTACGGTTATAGCATGGCTCACTTGGATAAATACAGGCTGTCCGAAAACCAGTTTCTCCTATGGGATTTTGCGTACGAGAAAACTTTCGCTTCTTCACCGATTTGTCGCTTTTACCCAACGAATCACTGTTGCCATCTCTGCCGGAGAAAATATGCCTAAAATCAAAGCTAAAAGTATCCAGGAATGGATAAGAATGGCCGCATTCGTAAACAATAAACTCGTTGCACGAATGCAACTCGTTTGGCATTTACGAATGCGGCCATTGTTATCCATTCCTGGCAGGGCCGCAACTAGAGTTTACGTCACCCGGGGCAAATCTTAACTTTGGCGCCCTCCCCCCCTCCCCGAAAGAAAAAAAAAACAGGCATGAGAAATATTTGAAAAGAAAACACATTCAATAAATAGAAAGAAATAAAACATGTTTCTAGCATTTTGGCAACTGAAGCAGCAGAAAGATGTTATTGTCAAGTCAGTGCAACTTTAAATTTATTTAATTTTAGTTCAAATTATTTTTACATACGATTGTGTTTTTAAATTAAGGATGTGATTTAACATTTAAAATCACAACTTGAAATTTTTTATTATTACTTATGAAGAAAAGTAATTGCAATATCGAAATCCTCTTTTATGTTTTATTATTCATAAATTTAAAATAAATTTTCATTTCAAACTTCACTTTTTCAAAAATTTCGCTTACGAGCTTTCTTTGCAGCAAAAGATTTTATGATGTCATCGTAAGATATCAATGATGCTTTTTTGTGTTCGATTGAGATAATACTCAAATTTGAAAGTCTATTTTGCTCCATAGAGTTTCTTAAATAATTTTTTTTTATAATTTTCAGCTTACTGAAACTCCTTTCACCTGATGAAACTTTTACTGGAAGAGTAATAAATATTTTCAGGGCTGTGGTCAAATTTGGATAGCCTTCTTCCAGTTTATGCTTATGAATGAGGCTCAAAAGGGTTGATGCAGGTGTTGTTTTTATAGCGTCATTAAGCAGTAGAGCGTGATGTTTAAAACTTTCTATTTCTCCTAAAAATTCCTCTTTGCATATGTCCTGCTTATAAGCAAATGCTAACTTTTGAGCTTCCGATTTTAAATCTTCTGTGTCCATCTGGTGGATTTTAATCCCATTCAGAAATCCAAATTTGCCATTAAGTGCTTCCAGAGACTGGAAAAGCGTTTTTAGCTCACTCATTCATTTTGTCGATAATTTCTAATAAAGAAATTCTGAATCGCTCTTCCTCTGATAATTTCGAAATTTCATCTTCACAAGATTCGTCAAGCATCAATTTCTTTTTCCTTTACCGTTTTTCTTTAAAATCAGGAGGAAAATTATTATTTTTAGCCGTAATTTTTGCTTCTGCAATTGCATGGAATACAGCTTTGTCTCTCATTGATTCCAGAAGATCTCGAATATGCCTGATTGCTTCATCTACAGTTATATCATCTCTTTGGAGAAATTGGTTCACGCGGTCAATATTTTTTTTTAATGTTAAACCAAAAACATGTGAAAACGATAAATTCAAATTTGTTGATACATTTTTTCAAAGAGTTAGCCTCGGTCTTTGTTTCAGATGTAGAGAGAGGATTGAATATTAATTCTTCCAGGACTTTGTTAATGCTATCAAAATACTTATAAATCACTTTCACAGCTTGCATTCTTGCTGACCATCTAGTCTTACAGTTAGCTTTAACAGAAAGTGGAACTGTTTTTTTTCCCACCTTGACGTAGAGGCTTTAAAAAACACGTATAAACAAATCACTGTTCCAAAAAATGTTTGAGCTTCAGGTGATACCCCAGCAGCATGTACCCCAACTAAATTTAGAGAATGGACCGCACATGGTACAAAAATGGCAAGTTTATGTTCTTGAAGTATTCTAGCTTAAACCCCTTTGTAATAGCCGGCCATGTTAGCTCCATTGTCATATGACTGACCTCTACAATTATTCATGTCCAAACCATTGATTTTTACTCTTTTCAAGATTTCTTCAACGAATCCAAAACCCGTTTTATCCTTGACCACAAAAAAATCAATATAACTTTCAAAAATCTCTGGTCCACTTTCTCTCATTTTCACATATCGAATAATTTCAGACATTTGATCGCTGTGGCTTATATATGAAGTGGAATCAAAAATTAAGGAGAAATATTGAGCCTCTTTTATATCGTTCAGAATGCTTTCTCTTACTTTTTCTGCAATGATTTCAAGAAATTCATTTTGAATTTTCCATGAAAAATAACTCAATTGTCCTTTTTTATGGCGTTCAATATGTTTCCGTAAATCGTCATTATAAATATAAATTTTATGAATATACTTTTATAAGAGAGAATAACATGGGAGTTTTGCCTTGATGGACTATGTCAGTATCATTACCACTGGCGTAACTAGATGGTAATTTTGCTCTTTTCTAGGGAAGAGGGGTGGCTATAGCCCCTCTACAGTTTTCCATTTCCTATTCTTCCAATAGAAAATATAAGTTTTCTAGAGGGGGCTAAAAGGTTTCTAGGCCCCAGCCAATTACGCCAATGATCATTCCTTGCAAGACCGATTCTAAGAGTTGGCGATGGAGGCAGTTGCTCAGAGCGCAGGGGCGTCAAAGTGACAACATTTCGCCTAAGCAGACAGGGGCGTCAAAATCAGGTAAGTTTTTACTTTTTTGCTTAAGTGGTGGAAAACTGGAAAGAATCGATACTTTCCGCCCTTATCTGGACCATTACCCTGACAAATGTACACCCACTCAAAGGGGGTATTCGAGTGTAAGCCAAATTTCCTATTTCATTTGTGTGAGTAACAGATTAGATATTTAAAATACACACATACAACCTGAAAGAAATGTCAGAAGTTATTGTTTTATGTCGCTTGAAGCACTTTTTCTGAAGAACAATATTTTACATTTGAAACCGATGTAGGAAATCCAACTTACTCTTGAATACTTTTTTGGGAGGGTGTATATGTAATATGACGCCACTTAGACCAAGTAAGTACGTCCATCTTGCTCCTCTTCCTATGTACAAGACATTTGACAGATATAGCGTAGGATATTTTTAAAATACCCCCTTGCAAGCTAAATTATTACTTTATTTTCCAATACAAAGTCGAAAATGACGCCCCCTTTAAATGGTTTCATCGTTTATTATGTATGTAAAATGACACAGCAGCACTTATTCATCTTCCAAAACTGAATATGTTCAGTGTCTTTTCCTTTTTCTCGTTTATATATCAATATATTCTTTATACTTTCATACTCCTTTAATAAATTCATTCAGAGACCGTATTCTTATAAAAATAAGCGTGAATTTGAAAAACACATTACTTATGAGGTTTTGTCCAACGGTTTGTCTTGAAAGGGACAAACCATTTACATCTGGACAGGGATAAGGTGACAGCTTAAAATAATTAAGACTACCCTAACAAATAGGGCTGCAGAATCAGAGACATAGTAGGACACGAAGTAGAGACCACACGTGCTGTTCCTGGAAAAGTATCATTTCGCATGATAATGGAAGTGTTTCGCGAAAATAAAAACGAAACGATTCTCGGAAGTACCACTGATAATGCAGTATGTAGTGAACTATTTGACACTTTTAAAAATGCTAAGAAAGAGTCTACGTCCATTTAAAAATGTGGCTGATGTGCCACAGTTAAAACCACAATTACGCTCTTTTCTACACAAATATTTGCATTACTCTCCTTGAAACAGAGGCGTAGATGGTCGCCTGCGGTCGGAGACCTTCCCTTCATCAACTGATACGTATATCGGTTTTCAATCATTGCCAGCCGATAGGTCTCCTGGGGATTTTTCCTTTGCTTTGTGACAAAACTCTTTCAGAATACCCCTTTCAGAAAATTGTTTGTCTCTAAAGAGGTGACACAAGACAGGATTTTTCAGGCAGGACACTTGGACAAAGTCACAAAACCAGGGGAAAAAATCTTCATTCTGTCTAGTTTTTTGTTTATTTTTTTTAATAAAATTCTTCGCTCTCATGGAAACATAACTCATTTTGGCGCCCCCTTAGCACTGCGCCCGGGGCACGTGCCCCGTTTGCACCCCCCCTAGTTGCGGCCCTGATTCCTGGATACTTTTAGCTTTGATTTTAGGCATATTTTCTCCGGCAGAGATGGCAACAGTGATTCGTTGGGTAAAAGCGACAAATCGGCGAAGAAGCGAAAATTTACTCGTACGGAAAAACGGAGCTTTTTGGACAGCCTGTATATATTCCAGATATATATATATGAGCCATGGTTATAGATACAGAAACTCGAAATTTTCGAATGGTAACACCTATTTTTTCCGTCGCAAAATAATCAGCGCATGCTATAACCCTAAGTAGCATTGGAACGGTATTTACATCACTAAAAATGGACGCTTTACCTGTGCACAAAACAGGTCTTGAACTGCCAATATAAACGCGATATATCCACTCAAAGGAATTTCGCATAGGACAGAGGCAGGACACGAGTCGCACAACAATGTTCGCTAGATATTCAGCGTAAAAAAAAACCGTTATGCGTGCACGGAAAACAACTGAACTTTCGCTACCACTGCGCACTTCTGTGCAAACTTCCCACCCTATTTTTTAAATCCTTTTTTGGCGTTTTCTGCATCAGAATAAATAAATAAATACTTCATTTCTAAAGACCTTTTTATTAATAAAACTTTGTTCTTAATTCAAAATCAACAATAACGAAAACTTTTAAGGAAATAAATAAATAAATGAACATTTCATTTCTAAAAACCTTTATTAATAAAATAAGTGTTGATTTCAAACTAAATAACAACAACGAAAACTACATATCTTCAAGTTCCTATGTGATAATTAAAAAGTAATGATAAAAAAACGAAAAAATTAACTTGTAATGAATGGCATGTTTGTGTTCTAAAGAATAAAATTAAATTAAAAAGTTTGAAAAATAAACGATAAGAGTGCGTTTCAGGGAAGGATAAGGTGACCACGCTTTCTGGTATAGCTCCCAAATTCAGGATATATTTAAATTTGTTCCCAAAATGTAAAACAGCAATTCTTGACGAATTTTTAGTAATAATAATTATTTCTTCCCATTTTTTTTAATCAATCATGTTTCTTTTATTACATGAAGGGTAATAATTCTTTAGTTGAATAAACATAAGCTCTTTTGTGAAGAGCCCTGAATTTATAAATGTTCCCAATTTTTGTTTCAGAATGGGGGACACCTTGCTTCTTTGTCCAGAATTCTTTGCTAGAAAATTTGATCAACTTGATGCTAATCATAGGCTCGTTTACATCGGAAAATGCATCATGGGTTCTACCCCGCATTTTTTCCCCTACGTAGGGGAATCAGGGTAGAAAGCAGCTATAGAGCAAAAGTTACCCTACATTTTTGTGCCTTAAACCAACACCTCCTACATATAGAAAGCCTAACAACTCAAGCTTTGACATCATCACTAGGCCTACAAAGATGACGTCATCACAGCTTTAGTTTCCCAAAAAGAAACTATTTAAAATTTCTCATGACTGCTACAAATATTAGAAAATATCTTAAATTAAACATTAAAATTAAAATTAAAATACCTTTCTCATACAAAATTATTCATTATGACCTATTGCCTTATCATATTATCTAATTAGTCATGGATATAGGCCCTTATTCAGATAGATTTAGTAGCTACTAACCCTATTGTTTAGTTACTAAATTTAGTAAAGTGGATTCAGATAGAATTTGGAGGCGGAGATACTAAACACGTGACCAAAACAAGCTGCTAAAATCACGTGACCAAACAAGCTGCTAAATCACCGACTAAATAAACGCACGCCTGGAACAAGCGCTCTGATTGGTCTCTTAGCTTCCCTGTTAACTTATCCCTACATTTTCCCTGACTTCCCTTGGTGTTGGTCACGTGATTTAGTACTAAATGTATCTGAATCCCGATTTACGAACATTTAGTATCTCCGCCCACTTACTAAGTTAGTAACTGAACAATAGGTTTAGTAGCTACTAAATCTATCTGCATAGTAGCCCTAAACTGTCATTTGTTGTAAAATTATTTTTTTATCTCAAATTATTAAAATATTGCTATTCATGGGTAAATTCACGAACAATTTTTAATAGTTTTATTTTGTGAAAGTAAAACTTTTAAATGTAGGCCTAATGATGCCCCCAAAGCTTGGTGACGTAGGAGTTGTAAAGCTTTCTATATCTAGGAGACGTTGCTTAAACGCCCTGTGTCTTAGGGGAGGGATTAAATATTGTTGGGGGCATGGAATCAGTGACGGATCCCCCCCCCAGAGCTAGATATACTATGGATTAGGGAAGTTAAAAAAAACTTTTGTTAATTTTCATATGAACTGAAATTTTAAAAAGTAGCAGTGTATGTGCAGTTGACTCTCTGTTTAACGACGATGTCTTTCCAAAGACGATATTTCAAAGTCCCGGCCCCTCCAACGTAAAAATTTCTATTCAAAGACGACGGCGTTTCTGTTTAACGAAGATTTTTTTTTAATATCTTATGCTACACGAACATTAGAAAAAAATTTTAATAGTGGGAAAAAAGTGTTGAGGGATGTCAAAAGGGCAATTCGCAAGACAATTTCAACTATCTGAGATTATTCTCAGAGGTATTTTAGAAGCAAAGAGAAAATTCTTGAAGCAGCACAAAAATTTAATTCGGGATCCAAATCCAAACAGCCGAAAAGCCAATGCGGCCGATTAGAAGAGTTTGATACGGCACTTCTGCATGCAAATGGTTTCATGAAGCAAGAACGTGAAACATTCTAATTTTTGGGCCCCACCATATCCGAGAGGATAAGACACTTGGCATGATAGACGGCTGAAGTGTGAAGGTCCCGCGTTTGGGTCTACTACGCGGCTGTCGATCAAACGGTCTGGAGTTTTGGTCGGTTTTCTGCAGATTTAACGTGAATACGCGTTAGAACTTCTGAAAAACTCCTCCGACCAAGGCAACTGCCCCAGAATGCAGATGTCTCTAGTGTAGGCTTCCCACATAACACATAACTCTTTGGCGAATACATGATGAGTGTGGATGGCGTCAAGGGCGGCTCCAGACTGAATTTTCGGAGGGGCCACTGAATTTTTCAGATGGGTATATACATTGTCCAAATTGCAAATTGAACGCACGAAGTCATGAAGTATGCAAATCTAAGGTTACAAAACAAAACTTCGGAGGGGGCCATGGCCCCCATAGCCCCCTCACTGGAGCCCGACCAGTAGCTGAGCTTATAGCTCTCTCAACCGGGAGAAGAAAAGTGCCTGGTTCAAACTCAGGTCGGACTGGCGTATTTTACGACTTTGTAATGACCAGTCGGGATCTATCAATAAGAGATTAATGTGTTAAACTGAAAACCCCGTCCCCCCACACAATGGAGAGAGCAACGGAACATTTTTTCCCCGTATCAGTCCCGTCGTCCATTGAAACGTATAGAAAACGTGGCTTGTGAGCATCGGCTTTAACTTGATCGGCATAAGGGGCACGACAACTCTGCCCCCTCCCTTCCCAGACCCAAGTTTTCTTTCGACGGTTCTTGCAGCAGACAACATACTTATTTAGTTGTGATATACCATGTCTATTTATACATTGGGAGGGTAAAGTATTGGGAAATCAATGTATCATCGTAATGAAAAACGGAGCCCCACCCAGATGGTTTCTCTGGATCCGTCCCTGCATGGAGTTAGAATCTAAAAGGAGTTGACACGCCTATAAATAGTTGCTCCCTAGTAGCAATAACCCATCGGTCGATGAGAAGCGGGTGAGTTTAATCCGAGGAGAAGGAGCAATGGGCGATCACGGCTTTTCATCCAAAAAAGGGGAAATTTCATCGGCAGCTGGTACAAAATGTCCGCTCGGGGGACCATAAAGCCAATCATCGTTTCCCGATGACTCCGATGAAATAACGGAAATAAACCGATAAACTGTTTAAAATATATTTGTTAATAAAAAATAAACGACCGGAAGCAAAATTTTCAAAAAATGTCCGTTCTGTTTATTATGTTTTCGCTTTTTGGATGCTAACTTTCCGTTTATCTGAAAAAAAAAATTCTTCCTCCACCGGTTCCGAACCCTGAGCATACGGATTGACAAACAAGCGCTTTACCTCTGCGCTACCAAGGGCGGCTCCAGTGAGGAGGCTATGGGGGCCATGGCCCCCTCCGAAGTTTTGTTTTGTAACCTTAGATTTGCATACTTCATGACTTCGTGCATTCAATTTGCAATTTGGACAATGTATATACCCATCTGAAAAATTCAATGCCCCCCTCCGAAAATTCAGTCTGGAGTCGCCCTTGACGCCATCCACACTCATCATGTATTCGCCAAAGATTAAACTTCCGGTTATTTTAGTTTCAGATTGGGACTTGGGGGTGAAATTTTGTCAAAGTACTGTTCAGCTATTATTAATAATACTCAAATTATTCAATTGGTAAGAAATTAATTTCACTTTTTACCAATGTATGTAAGTAGCAACAACATTCAAAATTAATAATTAAAAAACAATATTGGAAATTGTATAGGAATTTTAGTGTGATTTTAACTATCATATTTCTTGGATAACTTTTAAAAAATAACTGATTTCTCTTCTTGCTGTTTACATTAGAGATTTCAAAAGAGTTGCTCATTTTAATGAAGTTTCCGTTATTCTTATAATGCAGCTGACGCTCAAATTGATTTTCTTTTCTTTTTTTTTAACATATATTTTTTAAATTATTTAAATATTACAAACGATTTTATATAATAAACACTTTTTTTGTTTGTGTGTAAATATTTCTTTTCAAATTTAAATTTTGTGGGAGGGGGCATGGGGGGGGATACCACCCCCCTGACCCGTCCCAACCCCAATATAAGAAATTTGAAGTAAATTATGCAATTAATTCAAGAATTGTTCAAAATTTCCCTTAAATTATGCAAAGACACATCTAAATTACGCAAATATTTATAGGAATTTAGGTAAAATGTAAACCACTGGGACCACCTGCAAGGCCCGATGACTATAGAGCTGCAGTTTCGGATAAAAAATTGTCGGTTTCCCATCGGCAAAATTGCTCGTCTAAATCTTGCTGAAAAGCAGACCGTTCTAGTTGTCAACTTTATCGGTAGATGGCGTATGTACGCACAGAGCAGTATTTTACTTTAGCATACAAGTCATGGTGCGGGCATAGATATAGGAATAGTGAACTAGATTGCGCACAAGGGGAGGAAACTTGTTGCCAGTGCACTTCCGGAGCAGACGACACGATAGTGGCAGAAAGACGAAAACGTCGCTGCTTACGACTGCTATGCAACAGCATTAATTTACATTTAAATACAGAATTGATGATTCGATCAGAACCAAATTCAAAGAAAAAACATTTTGTTATGATATTTTGCTAGCTATTTTTAGTTCATTTTTGCTGTTAGATGGTCTAAAAATGTAACACATTAAAATAATCGATTAAATGTTTATTTTTGCACACAAGGAAAACAAAAACTTTTTCTGAACAAAGATGTGAACTGAAATTAAGTATCAATTGCGTATTGGAAGTACTAGGGTAAAAGACCGAGGTGTTATAGATCTCGTAAGAGAAAACTACGTTCATATCAAGGGGGGGGGGATTGTGCTTCTTGTTACGTTTTAAGAAAATCATAATATTGTGGCATAGTTTGGTGATTGAGTTTGGATCTTTCTTTCCCTCGTAAATGTATTTCTAACGTTCTTGAGATTCAAATACGCCTTCTTCTACTTTTTTTTTTTTTTTTTTTTAAGCAAAAAGGCTATACTTAGGAAATTTTATCCCTTTTGAAGTGGGACTCCAAAACGTGTTTTGTACACGTCCTTTATATCTTAAAAAGAAACCGATTTCCAAAAAGTTATAATGTTACATTCTAAAAATATTACAATGTAATAAACTTGGAACCCTAAATGTAAACATCAGTTTTCTAAAAATTGCCTTTCTAGAACAGTGCATTTTCGCTTATGTACATCCACAACTTTGTACAGGTAAAAACATGTTTAGCTAATATTAATATTTAGGATATTTTAAATACCCCCCCCCCCATTTTTTTTTCTGGGGTGCATGTTTTTCACATATTTCTCATAACTAACATAGTAAATATAGATTATTTTAATACAGTTAATATATTTTCAATAAAAACATTCTCCATTCTTTAATTTTACCATACTTTCGGCTAAATTTGAAGAAATATTTTTTCAAAAAGCTTGATGGGAGAAGGTATGTGGAAATGCATGCATTTAATACGTATTTATTTCATGCGTCTCCCTGTTTCCTACAGAGAAATACACACGTTTATTTCTCAGATCCCAAATACACAAAAGTTCATTATTTTTACATCCTTTTCTGACAAACATAGCTTAAAATTGTAATAGTAGGTAAATGATGATCGCATACCAAATTTTTGTTTATCTGAAATATTTGTAAAGTTCATTGGAACAATATTTTATTGTAATTTCAATATCAAATTTGCAGTATCTAAGAAATAAAGCAGGGATAAATATCAGGAATAAAGCATTATTTTATGCTGGAATTCAAGTGAGATAATTCTCCACCAAGTTGAAGCCGTACTAAAATATTTCTAAAAATCTTGTTAACTCTCAATTTAATAACAGTACATGTTCGAAGAAGGCTTACTATGTATAGCATATTTTTAGGTATTCTTCCTGATACTTTAAAAAAAAATCAAAGCTAAAAACTAAAATATGAAAGCAACATTAACAAATTCCAATGTCAAAACTCTGAATGAAAGAATGAGAGGGATGGCACAGAAGAAATCCATTTATTTGTCAATTCTTTATTAGATAGTGGAACCTAAACAATCAGAAAGTTATTAAAATCAGAAAGTCATCTAGAAAAATTAAGTAAAATGGCAGTTTGCAGCATCGAAGCATTGCACAAAGCATGTGCACTTCTTGTGCACAACATTGCACAAAAAGCATCAGAAATAATCCTCCCATGATAACTTTGCTTGGCATAACTTAACTGTTTTATGGCTTTTTAAAAATACATTTTATAGTGTACTATTGTTTGTAGGGATGTGTAAACTTAAACGTACATTCAATTAAAGCACTGATTTAATAGAATTTCAGTTAATATTAAAAATTGCGTCACCAGCCAGGTTTTTTTTTTTTTTTTTTTTTAATTAAACTGTGATTTGATACAACACTACAGAGCTGATATGCTTATTTAAAAAAAAAGTTAAAATACTTACCATAAAACACTAACTTAATAAAGCTTACTTAAACAAAAGTATAAAGAAACATAAATAAAGACTTAAACAATCACGTTGAACTAAAAAAAAATGAATTTAATATTAAAACTAGTAATTTTGAAAGTCGTTAAAAAATGCTCAAATGTGGAAAATCTAGTTAGAATAAATAAGATAAATTCAATATCCCCACTTCAAGAGTTATTTTTGAAAAATGATAGAAAAATTAATCATTTCCTGTAAAATATGATTAATAATTATTCGTAAAAAGTAAATTACGATGCTTTATCTCATTTTTTATAGTTTAAGTGCCAAGTATACAATTTAAAAATAAGTATATATATATATATATATATATATATATATATATATATATATATATATATATATCGTACGGTCAAATGTTTTAGGATTATATTTATACTAGCTGCGTACCCGTTCTCCGCCCGGTAGGGAACGAAACTTTTTCTTACATATATAATTTGAATTGATTCCAGTGATTTGGAATCTCAAAATAAGCAAAATGATTTGACACTTGGCGTAAAGTTTCTCATTCGTTATTCGTAAAGTTAGTATAAGTACTGACCTGAGACCATTGTTAATATTATGACAAAAACTATGTCGGTGTCATTCCCGATCAGAAAAAGAAAAGCGTGACGGTTTGCAGCGAAAATTCCTAACTTTCAAAATGTCTCATTTCTACATCATACTCTTTTTTAGATTTAAGTTATACCACCTTAGATACTACATGATGTGGCGAACCGTTTTATTTTATAGTTAAATAGTTGCGTACCCGCTCATCGCAAGGCAAGAAAAGAACATTTTCCCAAAATGTGATCATGACTACTTGTGACAAAACAGAATCTCCAAGAAAAAAAAGTTCAGTTACAGTCTTTTCTGTTGGAACTACCGCGGAATATATTAACGTGACGTAGAATTACTTAATGTTTAGTTAGCTGTGAAGTAAGATGGTTGTTGTAAGAGGAATAGAACACTTAGTTTCACGAAATATTTATTAATGCGTTATATTGTGCTTTGATAATTATTGCCCTAGATATCTACTAACTATTACTTATACTATCTTTTATTGATACCAATACAATATATTTTCGTTTTCCAGTCGTTAATACTTAATTTAAAGAAACGGCTTAGATATTTGCCACGAATGTAGTCTTTTATTCTTTGGTGACTTTTGCAATTTACGCATTAGTATAAACGATAATCATTTCACTTTATGATTGCCACTAAAACTGCTCTCCATACATTTGTATGCTTAATTATTGTCAGATTGGCCTATTTAGCACCAGGACCCTATTATCTCACTGGCAAATCGGGACTTCGCCCAGTGCCTCCGGTTCGAAATGGTCCCCAATTTCAAATGTTGTTCTGAAATATTCTTTTTTATAAACATATTTTATGAAAAATAAAACAAATTTCATAGATGGAGGCTCCAAAATTCATCAATGCCCGGGGTCCCTGTTTGGTATAATCAGGCCCTGTTTAGCACCGCAAAATATTTCTTGCGATTCGAAAACGTGTCCCGTTTAAAATCTCAAACGAAAATAATGCTGGATAATTCACTGGTGAAAAAACAGCATTCAATTCTTTTTCTAGCAACGTAAAATAAAATATGGAATTATTTCATGCGTGGTGTATGTTTTGCTTGTGGGTTCGTTATTCTGATTGAGTTTCGAAAGGGGTTTTAAACTCGTGACGTCAAAATGACTCGTGACGTCATTTCACATGTGAAAACTCTGTTATTTTAAAGTAATTTTATTTATTTTTTTTCAGCTGGCAATTTTAATCATTGTTACTGTTTCCAAGACAACCAAACCGCAAGATATGCCGAAATTTTTAAGCATTTAAGCAGCTGCGATTGAAATGAAAATCCTTCTTCACTTAAAAATTCGTAAAAATTCTCCTAATTTATATTTTTCCTCCGTTCTTCTTTTAAAAGTGGGCGAATTGTGTGCTTCGTCTTTTGCCTAAATATAAAAAAGTTATGACAGATAGAATTCAAGATGCAGCAGTTTTTAAAATATTTTACGAAAGTCAGCGTCAAATTTAATTTGATTTGAAAAATTCCCAAAAATCTGCAAATTATGTTACACAGTCCGAACGAACAGTTTTTAAAAGAAAATTTTCTCTTCTATACGATGATGTAAATATCGTTTTCTTGCGAGTGCAAATACTGGCGTTATGTATTACGCAAGAAAAATCGCTAAAAATCGGACAAAACATAAAATAAAACATTTTCTAATTCGAATTTCGAAAAAATCGCTTCGAGGTGTGTCGAGACCCGTCTTGGAGAATTTCCGTACAAAATTTGGTAGGTCTACGATCACCCGTTTCGGAGCTACGCGAGACACAGACAGACAGACAGACAAACGGACAGTTTACACTCTGTTTTATTTATATAGATAGAAACATAAATTAAGCAATGTATACTTTAATTCAAGAAGGATGTGCAATATCTCCTTCAATTACTTTACAAAGTGAACGAAAAGCATAGGTAAATAGGAAATTTAAAAATACTACTGTTATTGAACATCAATTGGTATTTGATTTTCAATACCACCAATTTTAAGCATTTATTACCTGTGAAAAGATATTCCAGATCCTTTCCTAAACCTGTTAGTGTAATTATACGCACAACACGACTTGGGCATGATAATGCTTAAAGTTAATTAAAAATAAATAAATAAATAAGATGCTGGACTAGTGGCGAAAATAACCATAAACCATGATCAAGACACTGCTTTCTGCCACTATCATGGGCGATGCCACCGAAGATATTTGGCAACAAGAAAAACCTCTTACTAGTATACGGATGCGTGATCTAGTTATTCCTATATCTATGGGTGCGGGAAGATTCTTTTTCAACGAAAATTAAGTAATTAAACTATTTTTCAATCGTAAAATGACGAATGTTTGTTTTGCTCCAGGTTTTAAAACGGGATATAGGAGTGCAAGAGCACGAAATTTATCCCCGGGATTGAAGAAGCCAAGTTTATTTAAAGCTCCCAAAATAAGCTTTGTTTAATACTTTTTAACGTTTAAATTCTAATTACATTGTATAATAAAAATTTTCTATATGAATCAAAAGATTCACGTATTTTTTTTTTCTTTTAGAAATTATTCATGTTATTGTTCTTGAACAGTTCAACATAATATTGATTATACTTAGCGAGAATACGTAGTTAGTGGAGAAGGTAATAACCCAAGCAACACAACAATATTGTTTCAATAAGGTTTAAATGTGAAATGCTAACATACAAAATGCTGTTATGTGAACTTTCAATGTCGTTTCCACATGATTTTGTTCAGTTTTCTCCACATTGTTTCAGCATGGACATTGATATAATATTGAAACAACATTGTGAAATCACAAGAGGAAAACAAATGAAAAAACAAGATTTTATTTCTTTCGTGCAAAATTATTAAAATCATACGGAAATTTACGAAAAATAAAATTGTTGATAATTATCTACTTGAAAACATCATTTTAATTTGTATTAAAATATAGCATTGTCATAATACATTTTTACAGCAGTAAATACGAATTAAAATGATGTTTTCAAGTAGATAATTATCAACAATTTTATTTTCGTAAATTTCCGTACGATTTTAATAATTTTGCATGAAAGAAATAAAATTTTGTTTTTTTATTTGTTTTCCTCTTGTGATTTCACAATGTTGTTTCAATATTATATCATGTCTATGCTGAAACAATGTGGAGAAAACTGAACAAAATCATGTGGAAACGACATTGAAAGTTCACATTGAAACAACATTGTTGTGTTGCTTGGGAAATAAGCATAAAAAAAAACAACGTATGGGAGCACATTTTGTAATTTTATAAAATGGAGCTGTAAATATAGTTATTGTATAAAATGTATTTAAACATTTGTAATAAAAGAATTTAAAATTAATATTGCTGTATTTCCATTTCTTTTTATTATTTCTTGAAACCAAATTTTTTTTTTATTTAGAAAGTACTATAAAAAATAAATAGGGCAAAGAACCACTTACATAAATAAAACTTATAATTGCATTTGTTAAAGTGAATATATAAAATACACCCTCCCATTTTTGGGGGGAGAGGGGTGGCTTAAAAAGATTGATTAACCCTTTAACGCCCATGGTAAAATGTATGCGACCATCCTTCAAACGCTATTTTCTTACGAAAAGCCTTTCAAAATGTAATTTTGAAGTCATAAAATCATTAATTGCACCTTAAATTAATAATAGTAGTAGTTTGAGTCCACAGATTAATATTTCAGTCCAGCATTAATATTTCAAAAGCAGCATGAAAAAGGTCAACAAAGGGAACATTTTCCCAATGATAAGTTTTTCCACTATTTTAATAATATTTAATCTGAAGAAAATTTAATAATTGTCATATGCTTTCTCACTAGATACAAAATAATTTAAAAAAAAAAGTTTATTTTATAATGTTTAGAAGAGCTTTAAATTCATGGTAACATATATGAAAAGTTTACAAAAAACATATTTTAAAGTAACATTTTTCAGAATATTTTACTATGTTTACATTATTGGATTTGAAATACCACAGTTCCAACGAGAAAATAATTTTTAGCTTAGGAATTTCTTATAGAGGGTTAAAATATTTTATGTTTGCATTTTCTCGATAAATACAATATTTAAAAATTCAGTTCTTTTTTTTTTCTTCCGTTCTTGAATTATTTAATCCAGTCAGGAAATGAAAATCGTGGATCGTTCCGTTAGGAAATAGTTTTTTTTTTTTTTTTTTTTTTTTTTGTAATACAGTGGACTCCGCTTAATGTGATCAGTTTGGGACACCGTGATTTTGATAACAATAAACGATATGCAAAATTAGATAAATTTACCCCCCCCCCACTCTAATTTACACGTACTAAATTTCAAAATAAAATGGAAAAACTCACCTTATATTTATGTAGTGTATATTATCCTTTAAAACACAAGAATTGTATAGATAATTAAAAAAATTTATCAATGGTTGTTTGTCTGCAATTTTTTCTTAGAAGGTTATTAATAAATTGTTCGTATTCATAATGTTTTTTAAAGTCATCGGAGCGGTGTTGAACTCCTCGTTTCAACACTTTTAATGCATGTCTCATTTCAGCACTTGTAGGAGGTGGCTCAATATCAACAGATTCTTCATCTGACTCGTCAGTTCCATCATTCGTCTGTTTTCCTATGGCAATCTGACAGACTTCAGATTCTGTTAATGTGGAAGCTACTGGGATGCTTTGATCTACTTCCACCCATGCCTCGAAGTCCTCAGGGGTCATATCCGAAGGAATTTCAATCTTTTCTTCAGATTTCTGGTCATTTTTTTCGCAAGATCCTGCGTAGGCGAAACAGTTTCTGATCGTTTGAGCAGAAACTCGATTCCAGGAAGCTGTTAACAGGTGCACCGCATCAAGAACGTTAGTTTTCTTGACCAAACCATTAGCTTTAAGATTTTGTGTGCACTCTAGTTCATCCAGTAATCGTGCCCGCATTTCGTGGCGATAATATGCTTTCAAAGCACGAATAATTCCTTGATCACAAGGCTGCAAAAGGGAAGTAGTGTTGGCGGGTAAAAAAAAAAAACATTAATATGCTTCAGAGTGACATTTAAAACGTGTGCAGTGCAACTGTCCACAAGGAGAAGAATATCTTGTTTTAGCTTATCGTCCCACTTACGTATCCAGTCATTGAAAATGACTGTGTTGTCATCCAGGAATTCTTGTTGGCGTAGTAGTCGACAGGAAGTTTTTTAACACCTTTAAAACAACGAGGATTCTTACTTTTCCCGATGACTAAAAGTCTCTGTTTTTCTCCAGACATACTGACGCAACATAAAACAGTGATACGTTCTTTTGAGTCTTTATGTCCTTTTAAGCTTTCATTCTTAAATAAGTATGTATGTTCTGGTAGTGCTCTAAAATACAAAGCTGTTTCGTTGGTATTGTACACAATTTCTGGTGAATATGAGGCAATTAGTTTTGGTCACTCGTCTCGTAGCCAATTTTCCGCTGCTGACTTATCGGCATCTTTTTTTTCTCCGTGAATTCTCTTGTAAACAATATTTTTGCGTGTCTTCCATCGCTAAAACCGTGGCGATGCATTTGTTGCAACAAAATCTTTTTTTCCATTTGAGCAGCTAACCTTTCTGCTTTTTGTTGCATAAGGGGTCCGTTGACTGGAGCATCACGTTCTCGAACATTTTCAAACCAAAGTCTTAGAAGCCTTTTCAACTTGCTCATATTTACCAGCTCTATTTCGTTTGCACTCTGTATTTTCATTTTGTTTATCTCTTCTAGTAAGTTCATCACGATTTTTCAAAATTTTACACAATAAAGGCTGAGAAATGTGTAACTGCACTGCAGCATTGCGCTGACTCATTTTTGGTAACCTGTCATAACGATTTAAAATTTCGATCTTTTGTTTTAACGTTAAATCATTTCGCTTTCTGGCTTCCATATCGACAAGCTGCATTTAAGGGAGCAAGGCATAAAATGTGAATACGCTCCTTCTGAGTTCCGATACTGTCCAGTTCACATGCGCTGAAGATTGAGGGGAACTCCAGGGGTAAACAATGTATTGAAGGAAACGTTCTCAGGAAAAAAGCTCCCGTTCCGTCTATCTATCATGTGAGGGGTGTGGTTTTATGGGTTACCGTTTGTCGGCTCATTCCGACTGGTCATAAGAAAAGCCATAAATTTTTCTATTACAATGCCGAGCAAGTGAAAACGGGCCAGAAAACGGTTATCTGACAACCACTGACCACCAGCAGGATGTGCGTGGAGGGGGAGGGATTCCAGGAAAGTGTGATTCCTCACTCCTTTGTTCATTCCCCTTTTCCCTAGGTGGAAGAGGGAGAATTCTGGGAAATTCAAACAGCAGCAAAGGGAAAGAAAAGAATGGGTTCCTTCTGAATACATTGTGAATATTCCTTTGCCAGTTAAAATGAGGTTCGAAAACTGATAACATTAACCGATGTAATGATCACATAAAGCGATAATTTTAACATACAAATGAATTGAGAAAATCGGGACCAAGTGATTTCGATAACAATAAGCGATTGATAACATTAACCGCGATCACATTAAGCGGAGTCCACTGTACCACTAGATGATGACCGCACTGTAATCTGGAAACGAAACTAGTACAGTGTTTTGAAACCCTTTCAGATTCTAACTCCATGGTTGGAGAGGGGGGTGACTAGATAATAGTCCTTTCATTGGTTGAACACCGTCAGAAAAGGCCCAATCAGGAAGTGAGATAGTTGCATATTTATCCACATCCGCTGATGTTGAGTTTGGTTAGAGTTGTATCCGCTAGTTACACGTAAAACGTAAACATAAATGTAAGTGAGTGTTTTTATTTATTTATTTTTTTTGATTTGGTACACCTTGAAATACTCCGAAACAATCGAGACGACAGCCCCCCTGGCTAAGGGTCTCAATACCAACCAACCACCCTGAAATAAGAAATCTTTACTCCTGACTATGGAGGATTTTAATCATAAATTATAAACGCTAGAGATGTACCTAGTACTCGGTACTCAGCCAAATTTTTGACCGAGTATTCAGCTGTTACCTAGTAGTTGTCAGAATTTCAGTATTTTTAAACATTATTGAATATAAATAATGTATGCAATAATTCAGAAATAGTTAAGTGTATAATAATATTTATATACAATAGATGTACAAAAAAATGAAGCAATAAAAAAAAAATTCTCTAAATGTGAAATTACTGCATATCAAAATCTATATATATGTTTACAAATAGCAAATGTTACCTTTAAAGCTGTGCTGGAAAGTGTGATCTTATACACTAATTTGTAGAAAAAGAAACAGAGAATAGGTATGTAACGAATACGGCTGTTTTGCCGAATACTGAACAGTATTCGGCCGAATATTGCTACATATTCAGCTGAATAATTTCAGAACAAAGAGAGTTAGGGAATAATACCGTAAGCGGGTGTCGGTTGAGTTGGCGACTTTTTTTTTGTCGCCAACGTCTAACCTTGGCGACTTATTTTTTGCGCCAGACAAAACATAAACATATACAAATATAAACAAACATAAGTAGACACATACGGAAAAATATAAACCCAAAACTACAATATACTTATCTAAACACATTAAAACATTAGCAGGCATATTTCAAATGCAATTATCAACGAAATGTACATAAACAAAGCACTAGCTCTGGGCACGTTAAAAAATAAATAAACCATAACCTTCAAATTATGCAAAATGCTAAAATATGTTTCTGCACATAATTATACAGCGAAATTTCCCTTAAAACCAGTGATGCCGCTTACGCGCTATAACGCGTCAAATACGCAAAAAATCGATGATGGGACGCAAAAGAAAAGTTACAACGCGTCCCCCGGGACGCGTAATTTCCATCATGCAAAATTTTGAAAAAAAAAAAAAAAAAAAAAAAAGGTGAGAGAGGGTAGGGTGCGTTCAGACTGCCAATTTTGGGTAAATCTCTAGTAAAACACAAACTGCTCGTGTTTTACTCGGGGAGATTGACATCGCGAACGGATTTGTGGGCCCGTTTACATGCACACAAATGCGGAGTAACACTTCCCCTACATGGGGGAGAAAAATGCAGGGTAGAAAGATCTCTAGTCGAAAGGAGGCATAGGAGTGTTCGCTTTCCCATGATGCATTGCGAGTTTTCCCCTATACTCTGCTTTTACCCGGGATATATATCGTGCTGTGCGCACACGTGGTTAAGCTGAAGAAAAAAGGGGATTACTTTGACGTTCTTCTCCTTTCTCCCTCTCCCACACTTCTGTTTTCATGTTAGAGGTTGTTCCGTTAGAGATGGTGGACTATCGGAATTGAATACAGTTTTTTCATTATTTATTTTTAATATTCGCTTGTGTAAATGTAAACAATGATTTGTTTTATATTAAATCTGACAATTATTATTTAGAAATGAAATCTATAAACTATAGAAGCGATAAATATTTTAAACAATCTAGAAGAGAAAAGGGGGGGGTGTTCCATATTTTACTGTTGTATATCCTTTCCTTCCTCAAATATATTCAGATTTTCCTTGTGATAAATTTATTAATACATAGTAATTATTTTTTTAAAATTAATATAAGATGGAGGTGCGCTTGAACGGTATTTTATTGTAGTTTTAATAATTTAAGATGTTGCGGCTGTTCTGCGAGTACATTTTACTTTCTTAAACATTTCTACCGATGCAGCCTTTCTCCCGGTTTTTACTGTACATACAAAAGGGGATTTATTATTAGGATTATTATTATTAGGATTCAGGGCGTCATCAGGAAGGCTTTGCCGTGAAGGCAAAGTAAATGACATGCATGTCACAACAAATTTTTCTTGATTAATTATAATTCATTTTATTTATTTATTTTTTGAAATATAAGTTTCAGGTTATTTATAAATAAGATATTCATACGCATCAGCACACCAAAATGGGTGAGACATGATAACATCAGTTGTGAAATTAACCAAATGCTTTTATATCGATAAGGACCCACTTTTTGGAAAAAAGGACCCGTAAATTTTGGAGTCCTGGGTCCCAAGGACCCGTCTCTTCCAAAGTCTAACGACATCACTGTAAAACGTTAAAATAACAGTTTTAAACTAATAGAAAAACACTCAAATAAACCGACTACCTCCCCCCCACCACACACACAAACAACTCAAAAATACTTATTTATTTACTATATCATATTTAACCTGAATAGTGCACGTGATTTCAAGAAAAATACACTGCAAATATTTTTATAAAATGTTAAAAACACTCTTTATAAATAACAGAAAACAACTATAATAAACCGACTACTTCCTCCCCCACATGATTTTTGCAATTTAATACCTTCAAAACACACAACATTTACACTATTAATCAGAATAGAATCAAATCTGATCACAAACTCAAAAATCCTTACATATTTATTCATATTTAACCTAAAAATTGTACGGGAATTCTGTAAATCAGAAGCAAACCCAGATATCAAATAAAATTAACCATTCCTCTTAAAACCTTTAAAAATTTTATTTTTTCATCCCAATTCACAAAAAATAACATAACATACTAAAAACCTTACATAATTATAAAAACATAAGACCATAAATATTCTCAACTATACACCGATGTACCGTAAAGCAAGGAATAAACATTTAAATAAATAAAAGCACCACATACCTTAAATTTTATTCATGAACGACGTGCGTTCACCACAAAATAATTCCATCAAAAGCATTGAAATAAGCATAACAACTGTACCTCAACACACGCTCGATTCATATTCTTCACAACTCGCAACAAACATTTTCAAATTTTTGTCGAATTTCACTTAATAAAAAATTAGAAACAACTCAGCATATAAAGGAACAACTTTCATGATAGCTCTACACAAATTATCTACATTTAATATAAAAACAGGCAAAAATTCCACTTTTCAAAAATAACCATTATAAAATACAAAACTGCAGCAGAGGACACAACTTCCATTCCCCGCTAATTCAAGTTCAGTTATTTTTCCAGTTAAACCCCTTGAAATTCCTTCAACCAATCATATAATTCCTTCAAACACACTAGTTTCTCATGACATCATAAAACAGCACAACTCCGCCGGAAGTGTTGCCAATTAGCTAATCTCGATTGGCAACGCTGCCAGGACTGTTTACAACATACAGTACGCTTTGGCGACGCATCTTCCTTGGCGATGGACACCCGCTTACGGTATTATCCCCGAGAGTTATTTATTTGTTTTGTAATTACAAAAGAAGAATTATTTATGGAAATTTTGTAGACACCCTGGGGAGAGAGCAGAAGTTCTATTGCCATAAAAGAGCTGAAGCTAATTATTGTTTTCAAATTTAAATGCTCTAAGTTGGCTTCTTTATTTGTTTTTAACATAATGATGTAGTTTCTTTATATGTCAAGCAGTTCACCAGACAGGGTGTCTACTGATCATGAATGTCATGAAAATGTCACAATTTTAGACACTGGGTCATGGAAGTCAAGATAATGTCCCGATTTTTCCTTCCTACAACCCAGTGTCCAATTGTAGGGAAGAGGAGGAAAAAAAACTGTCTTGCAATCTCATTGCCACAGTGGTTTTTCTTGCTGATTAGAATAGTCCCATTGAATTCCCTTTTGACTGTTTTCGGCAAGGGAAGAACATTCTCAGAACGAAATTTCTCCCCTTAACCCTTTCTCATGGGTTGTTGTTGCTGTTATTGGCCCAAAGTAGTCCGAGCTTCTGGCTACAGACACTCTCTCATTGGTATTACCAGAGAAACACCTTTTTACATCCTCCCTCATCTCTAATTGGGAATTTTCTGTTCAAATGAGAATTCAAGCCACATTCAGAATAAAATTCATGTTCAACTGTTTCCCCTTTGAGTAGGGAATGATGAAAACTTGACTGGACATTGGTAATGGGATGTTCGGCATTTTGAGAACAGTCTAGAATTCGAGCCTATGCAAGCCGCAGTACTTACCCCTTCCTCTTCACGTGTTAGCTTCTCGTCGAGTTAAAATTTAAACCTGTGAGGAAGAACAGTTACAAGATCTCATTGAGATTTGCTTTACCTTCTTTGTTTCAGATCTGAGGGGGGAAGAAAACGAATGGTTTTTAACTCTTTATTACTTATAATTGAAATATGCAATGTTTTTCACTGGGTTATTTAGAATTAAAATAAATTGCCTTAATCTGGTACTATAGTTATGAGTTTTAAATATGTATAAAGTTAATTTTTGTAAAAAAAAAAAAAAAAAATTAAATGTGACTATTAAGAATAATTCATATTATAATTATAATATTACTATATGTTTAAAATTAGTTACATTTTATAAAGCAACAAAATTTCGGTATGTCGTATTGTGTCATGAAAATTTCCTTGTGGTCATGAATTTTTTTTTCTGCACTCGAGTAGACACCCTGCTAGAAAAATGCCATTATAACCCCCCATGAATTTTTCAGCTGTTGAGGTAGAATGGAAAAAGTACCTTCAAAGACAGGCATGACCCTTGCTAAGACTTTTTTAATGCGGGGGGGGGGGGGGGATGTCGATAAACTGCTAAGTCAAATATCAGTTTTTACCAACTTACTTATTTTCTATCAGCTATATTACTAACTTTTTACTTTTGCCAACTGGATTTGCATAATTTTCTCGAGTATACCAAAAACAGAAAGTAAATTATTGTTTTCGTTAAAATGTTTTCACCAATTTTGCCAACTATTTTATCTTAATTTTGCCAAGTTTAATAGAATTTGGTGAGTGTTAGAGAGGAGACTCCCCTACCTCCAATTAGCAAGGGCCCTGAAGACAGGTGCAATAAGAAGGCATGTTACCGTCTTTTCGTATCGACCTGTCCATGGCAAATTCCTCCCTTTCATTTGTCAAGTATCATTAGCATGTTATGTGAGCAACTAAATACAAGTTGAACAAATAAAAAGGGAACTTTCAGAGATAAAAAAAAAAAAACTTCGCAGGCAAAAGAGGATGTCAAGTTTTTCATCATCGGAGTTTAACGTGAATCAAAAGGCAACAGGGCAGAATTTTTTTAAATGGCATCGGGATACAGCGCCCCACTGAAGCTGCCTAGAATGAGCTCTGTTTTTAGGTTATAATTTTCAAATTTTGTACATTACCTCATTAGTATATGAAGGCACATTTTACTAATTGAGAATTTTTTGAAGGGGTGGGGTCGTATACAAATTTAAAGTGCCGTTTTTTGAAACCTTGCTACAGAATTTTTTCTTTCCTACCTTATTTAGAACATTTTTTCAATTTACATTGCCCACTTATCTCCAATAAA
Source organism: Cheiracanthium punctorium (assembly GCA_038373885.1). Classification (NCBI taxonomy): domain Eukaryota; kingdom Metazoa; phylum Arthropoda; class Arachnida; order Araneae; family Cheiracanthiidae; genus Cheiracanthium; species Cheiracanthium punctorium. Next base: position 976,749 of record JAWZYV010016768.1, on the reverse strand, counting down.
GAATTAAAGTGTGTTACCACACTTTTGTAACACCCTGTATATATGTTACGGCCAAAGTCCGGAGTTCGGACATTTCGCGAATTGGCTGGCCAGTTCACGATTTGGCCAAAGTCCAAAGTATTTGCAATTAATATTGTACATTCTACTTTGGCTGGCCGTTTCGCGAAGTGGCTGGGAATCCTTGGCCAAAGCCTGAAGTGATAATGGTAGATTGACCGGTAGCTACTTGCCTATCCAAAAAATTTCATATTTTTGAAGTGATATTTCGGGAGACAATGTGATTTGGGATCTTTAACATTAGGTCTATGGAGCAGAAAAGACTAAGGATCGCTCTTAAAGGTAGTTGACAAATTGGGTACTCAATTTCTTCTTCACGCTATCACGTTGTTACAGGATATATGTTCACTGAATAATTTCTATTATGGCTTTAATATGAGAATAGAATAACACGAGATCATATTTTTATATAGAACAAGCTTATTTTTAATGCAGAGGTGTCACTTATATTTGAACTCGTTTCTGAAACAATTGTACTTGAAAAAATAAACAAACAAACAAAAAAAAAACAGTACATGGAAGTACTCATTTTTAACAGTGTATAAAACAATCTTCTCTTGATTTCTTTCTTCCTACTTTGGCCAACCGTCCCAAGCCACTTCGCGAAAGATCAAGCCCGAAATCAAGAAAAGATCGGACATTGGCCGGTAAGTTTACAGCAACGTTGGCCAAAACACAAATTGGCCGATTTTGGGCTTTGGCCGTAACATATACATGAATTTAATTTAAATTAGTATTTTGTTTCTCATTTTTTTTGTCACATACAAGAGCATTGGACATTTAATGCATTTTGTTTTTTTACTTGCAGTATGGATTCTAATGCTTGGAAAAATAGAAAGGAAAATAGTGGTAAGAAATTTGAAAAGTTTCCCTTTGACTTCATTAAATTAAAAAAAAAAAAAATGTTTTTTGTCATTACTAGAGATGATACTTTTAATCTGGAAACACATTTCTGTATATATATATATATATATATTGCTCTGTCTTTTTTTCTTTTTTAATCAATCCTCCTAATGTAGGCAGATCATATTAATAATTTTTTACAGCTTTAGAATTTGAGTGAATGATTCAATTGAATAAATTCTCTTGATGTTTCTTTTTTCTTCTTCTTTTGTATGCATGTGTGCTTTAGTATAGATTATTATACTCTGTTTATTCTTTCAAGGTTTAATATGATTTATTGCAAATTTTCTAGGGCAGAAATCTAGCCAAAGTCAACACATCAAAGAAGCATGTGAGCAGATCAGAAAAAGTGCTGAAAAATTTATGAAAGATGATAATTTTCTTGAATCTTCTGAGGAGGAGGATGAATTGGATGATTCTACTATTCTGCAGAAAACTTTATCCCAGTATTCTGGTAAATATTGAAATGCAGCATTCAGTAGTTAATGAATTATGGTTATATAATTAAGTCAGTTAATGTGAGCTGTATTTTCTCTTTAAATAATTTGAAATCTACTCATTTATGACATGTACATTTTTAGATTATATAAAATGGCAATGTATTGCAGCGAAACTAGAATTCTAAGATTGTCATTTTATGTTGAATGAGCCCAGAATGTTAATTTACTTAAAGCATGTTAAATCTATTCAAGTATTTGTACAAATTTGTTACTGTAGGGTTTATTATTCTAACAGGCAGGAGAGTTTTCTGCAGGATTCCACAATTTTGTTTATTTTAGTCGATTTCTAGCTTTTTTCCCTTGCCACATTGAGTAATTCTGCTGTTAGTTAATTAAAATTATTGGCAGGCACATTTTCATTCAGTATGCCACAGCATCCCAATTTCAATCGCTTTCATCTATCTTGAGAACAAATATTTTGTCTTTGGTCTATTTTTATCAGACTCTAATACAATAAAAGTAAAAATTGATTTTTATTTCCATGTAAAATTGTAAAGAAAAATTTAATTGAAGAGAGCAGATTCCGTTATGAATGAAAATGATACAAAATAATTAAAGTAAAAGTTTTACAAAGAAAGTTTTGATTAGAAAAAAAAATGTTTATGAAGCAAACAAAATATAAACTTTGTTCCTATGTTTTTTTTTTTTTTTTTTTTGGGGGGGGGGGGGCACAAAGCTTTTCAGATGTTATACCACAATACAATACTCTCTCTTATTTATTAAAGAACTGTCTTTTTCCCTTCCCTGTTTAAAATTATGCAAAATTTTCTTTTAAAAAGTGTGATTTTACAGTAACTGTGATTTAAATTTTTATTCTTTTTAAGTATAGTTTTGCATCATATGCTGTATGTTGTACCAAATTTCGCTTCACACCCAATATCCTCTTTTTCTCTATTTTGCCACTCTCGTCCCTGTATCTTAGAAGTCATAGTAAGCTTATTTATTTTTTAAATGTGCAATAAAACTAGATTCTAAAATATAAACTTAAATTATTCTGGTAAAACCTTTTTATTTTTATTTTTTTATATTTTTTTACTGAAAAAAAAAGCATTTGACTGGCTTATAAGTTACTTGTAAACTACTCGGTATGTTTATTAAGTATGTATGTTTCAGCAATAGCTATCATCTTAAGTAAATTATAATAAATAAAATAAACTAATTATTTTACAGATGCAGATGAACAAAACTTATTAAAAGCTAGGGAGTATCTTCAGGACATTTTAACTTCTGGAGCTGTTGTATGCCTGATATGCATTGAATCAGTTAAAAGAAATGATAAAGTATGTAGAATGTACTGCTCTTATTTTATCTGGAACATGAAAAAAATCTAACATAGTTTTAAAAACAAAGAAATGCTTTCCTCAATATGATGTGGGAATTTTATATAATATATAATTATATGCTTTTGAATAAATATTTAGGATGAGTATCAGATGATTACAAATAATTCATTTGGTTTTTAAAGTATTGTAACTGCAAAACTGTAATGCCTAGCTGTTTGTACTGATAACAAATCAAAAGAGCATACTGTAAGGTTTTTAATTTTTTTTCTCATTGCAGGCTTCCTTTTAATTTAGTAAATATCTATGAGATAAGTTTGAAAGTTGACTAACAATCAGTAGAAAGCATTTTTTGTGTTGCAGAATGAGAAGACTGAATTTTTTTTAAAGTATTTTATTTGTCCCCTCAGGGGCTTGCTCATTTATGAGTGAGTACGTGCATGGTGAACCCAAGGTGCCTGACCTATCTGGAAAAAAAACCCTTCTGTCTCAAAATCTGGAGAATCTGGAACTGGACTGATCTCTCAAAATCTTCTGTTATCTTTTGCTAACTGGAGAATGTTAGCTAAGAGGAGGTTGGAATGAAAGAAAAATGGCCATCTCAGGAAGGCCTTGGCCCACCAGGGGTTGATGTGTCGATAGAAGATTTTATTTGATGGTACATGAAAAACAATGTCAATGTAAAACTCTATGAAAAAAATCACAAAAGATCGTCTTCTCATACTACAATACATAAAATGCTTTCTATTGACTAGTCACCATTTTTCAAACTTACAACCAGGGTTGTCAGATTTCTTCCCTGGACAGCACGCCACTTTCTTTATTTTACAGTAATTTTTGAAATATAACTGAATTATAATACACTCCTTTACTTTTAATTACTTATAATTTAATTTTTTATGCAAGCATTTGTTATGTTACTGAAGTTAAGGTTAGTTTTAATAATGCTTCTTTTCTAAACTTTTATGCAGCAATAGCAAAAGAATTAAAAATGAAAATTAGTTTATTCAGTATTAATTTTACTAAGAATGATAAAAGTAATTTATCATGGCATCAGACATAGTCTCGTGATTGATAAAAGGTTTATTCAAGACTGCCATAGGCAACTAAAAACAACTGTTTCAACTATTTTTGGCATCTAGTAGCTTTTTGGATGAAAATATAGCAAAAAGCAAATGTTTTTACTATTTTTTGGAATGTGCTGAAAAAACACAAATGTAAGTTGAATATTCCATGAATAAACTTTTTTTTCTTTCTGTTATCACTTCGTCTAGTAAGATGATCAACCAATCACTTAATGATCTACAGTGTTTTGCCATAACTCCACATTGCAAAAAGTAATCAGTTGGATTAATCACAGGTTAAAAGGCTACATTTATCCCTTTATTTTCTAGATAAGGGTTTCTAAACTTCTTTGAAGCAGATTCAGATTCAGCAGCAGATGCAAATTCTGTTGAGCAGATTGAAGGTCTTTGAATTTCGACGTAGCACCTTGTACAGTTTCGTGGAGCATCTTGTGTAAATGTAGGGATAACTCATGGTCCCCATCATAAAAGAGAGGATGGGTGCAAATTGATTGTTCTTTTTAAGTAATGACAAAAAATCTATTTTAAATGAGGCCATCATAAACAGAGTTCACTATAGTATAAAGTTAGCAAAATTATTTTTAAAACTAAACCTCTCATGTGTAATCACAACAAATGTAGCTAAGTATAAAATGTGAAGATATGATTAAAAGTAGATTATCCCCATTAAAGCCCAAAGTCTTTGCCATTAAAATCTATCAAAAATGAGAGCATAAAATACTTATACAGATGTCCACCATGGCCAAATGGATAAGCACTCAAAATGATAGAGGGCTGAAGTGTGAAGGTCCAGCATTCTGGCCTGGCTTATCGCGTAGCTGTTGATCTAACAGTCTGGAGTTTTGGTCAATTTTCTCCAAATGTAACGTGAATACGCTTTAGATCCCCCCTTACATAGTCCTCCTACCACGCCCACCCATCTTTGGCAGATAATCCTTGTGCAGTTTTGGCATAGCACAACACAACTGATACAAACATCATAAGGGAATGTCTCAAACAAGTAGTTTTTAGTAGCGGGCTTGAAGTATACAACATTCATCGTAGCATAATATTCATGTAACAAAAATATTTTAAATGAATGCAACAAAAGCTATTTAATTTTGGAAACTACGAAGTCATGCAACAGTATAAAGCAACAAGTCCCCCCCCCCCCCCAAAAAAAAAAGAATATACAGTCGAGCGCCAAAAATCCACCGACCTAAAATCCGCAAACATCCAAAATCTGCACACCTTCTCTGATGTAAATAATGAAATTCGCAGTCAGCCACCAGTGATGAAATAGTTGAAAAGTGTCTTGAATCCAGATAAATGTGATTCTGATGATGACGATAAAAACTTGGGTAATAATAATAATAAAAAAACCCATTTGATAAAAGTTTTTTAAACTGTATTCAAATGGGATAAAATTTTATCAATTTAGGAGAAAAATACCTTAAATTTTTAGAACAGCAAAGTTCTGTAGCAAAACAAGAATTAATGATAGTATACAATTTGCAGAAAGAAAAAGGAAAGAATGAAAGAAGAAACTGAAAGTAGAAAAAATATTTAAAAAAAATCACCATAGAACATGCTTTCAAAATTAAAGAAAGGAAATTCTGAAACAATTTGCTTTGCTAGTCTTCATGTAATATTTTCTTTTTTTCTCCTATGCTTTTTTGTATCTAATGTGAAAATATAAGTGAAATACTTTTGACTGTGTTTTTATTTCATTGTAATTCTATTTTACCTTTTTTTAATCAGAAATGTAATGATTAATCTTTTATGGCCCGAAATCCACAAAATCCTAAAATCTGCACAAGCCATGGTCCCAAGCTGTGCGGATTTCTGGCTCTCTTCTGTACAGGGTGGTTATAATTAAACTTCCTCTAAAAATGGCTTTCTGCCACTGAAACGGGGGAGCTAATTGCCACCCAATTTGGCATATGGACTATTTACGATGTGCTTAAAAGAAAAATTAAAAAAGCTTAGTTTACAAAATGTCCACTAGGTGGCATTTTGCATGGTGAATTCAACTTAAAAAATGGCCCAAATTACTCAATAAATTAATTAAAAACTAATCCGTTCATCCATTTTAGCTGTTGAACCCTGCTTATATGGGAAGTTTAATTATAACCACCCTGTATATATACATTCACCGAAATACATTTAAAAAATTGTTTCTTTATACTGCTAATAAAAGTTTATTGAATAAAAATTAAAAGAGATGGGACTGCTTTTTGAAAAATTGATATAGCTCACATTGTTATATTTAAATCAGATGTTCCTCTATAAGCACTTTGATTTTCTTTTTTCTTGCATGAGACAAGAAAAAGCAAGACATTACTCAAAACTTGAAAAGTTTTAAATATTAGCTTTTTCTGTTGTGTAAATAAATTTTATTTTTAGACATGGTCATGCTCCCATTGCTTTGGAATTTTTCACCTTTACTGCATCCAGAAGTGGGCGAAAGACAGTTTGTATCATTTATCTGCTGATACAGATGACAGCAAAAATAAGGCAGCACCTAAGTGGCTTTGGTAAGCACATAAATCCAAATCTTATGAATGATGATTTAAACTAGATTAAAATATTAGTTAATATACTTTGAACTTTAAATTTCAAGTCAAAATACTCAGTTGTTTGATTTCATTTAGTTCAATAGTTATTACTCAATGCAATACTCAATTCTACTTCAATAGTTATTACTCATAAAACAAATTTGTTTTAAAGTATATGAAGATTAAGCTTTGTGTGTTTTATTCATTTATGAAGTAATTGTTCATAGTTACCCCAAAAAAGAAATATGAAAAAAAATTCGCTAAACTGGTTAAAGGCAGTCTCTCATTCTCAGCACTGTCTTCTCACCACATCTAAGTGGATAAGCCACTGAACATGGTAGACATAATGTAACCAATTATAACTTCATGCTGTTCGTGTAAAAAACTCAGAAAAATTAGTGAATTTTCTTACATCTATTGACGAGATGATAATGAGATTTGCACAAAATGAGAACGGTGACAAAGGGCTATGCACAGTTTTCACCAATCTGATAGATGTTTCGGGAAAAAAAGTTATTGACGTTTTATCAAATTAATGTCAGAAATTTTATTATCAATCTCCAGGTATCAGCAAAAATTGAAAAATGTAATGCAAAATGCTTGTGCCCGAAAGGGTTAATAGTTCTTCCCCTATTCTAATCATGTACAAATGCACAAAAATAAATAATAAAAACGGAATGCTGTTTTGAAGTTAAAAGGAAACTTTTTGTCCGGGAGAGTGACAACTCCCCCTGCAAATCCCCCCTTTTAATAAAATTAGCGAGGTAATGATGCTACGTAATGACCAAATTAGAAGGTAAATGTAAATGTAAAAATACAAATAAAAAAACGCTTTGAGATCTGCCTTTTTAATGATCATGGTCTGTGTTTTTAATATGTCAGTAAACCAACTGATTCTCACATGATGCCTAGATCATACCTGCCAACTTTTACAGACTATCTGTGTCCCCCAGTGGCCTAGTCACTAAGCTCCATTCCCATTTCTCTTGCCTGGACTGCTGTGGAACAGGGTATTCTAATGAGAGCTGGTACACATAAAATCTGTTTGTGGTTCTAATGTCCTACATGTTCAAACAATACCTCTGGTTTTGCCTGTTCATGTGCTAGGTCTCTCATGTGGAATGGGTTCAAAATTAGGATACCCTGAGATAGACGGTCTTTCTACCATCGGGGCTCAATAAAATGGAAGCTGCTTCTTTCGTCCATCACCATCCTTTATAGAGGATCTGGCTCCATTCTGCAGTTGCCAGAGGGCATGTGATGTGAGCTAAATTCCTTTTTAATTAATTACTTACATGGTGGCTTACTGATATGATGTGGACTTATAATGATTGGTTAGTTGGGGTTTAATGGCACAAGGCCCAAGAAAGGACATTCTGCACCAGGCTATGTATAAAGACTTATTCTGAAATGAGCATACAATTTTACAGATGTTGATTTTCCTTGGGTAGCAGATATTTAACCGCTTGCCTGATTATCCCGAATTATTTCGGATTTGTGTATACTGCAGCTAATTATTATCCCTATAAGAAAACTCGGGTGAAGCAGAATTTGTCAGTACGATTTGTTTTATCACAGTTTTACTAGACCTGGAGGAAATGAAAGGTAGTTTTCAGCTTTAACCGGCAGTTTGCCAAGTTTCAAAGGTTTTGCGGTTCTTTTGGCGGGAGTAGTCACTTGTTTCCCTATCGTATATATACGACGGCTTGTGGGTTAGAGAAGGACAGAGAGGATAGTTGCGTTGAAAAAAAGTAAAATAATGGCAATGATGCAAGATAGCGAAAGCGATGATACTGTAATAATAATAGTAATAACTGTAATAAGTGCTTTTTTCCATTTGCCCGAGATTAACTCAGGATAGTAAACTAATATTAAAACTAAATGCTACACCTGTAAAAAATTAAAAATTCAACTTAAAATCTACATATTTTGTTTTGTTTTGTTTCCTTGTATTTAATAATAAAATTTAAAAATGTGATGATTTTTTGCAATTTTTTTCAAAAAAAAAAAATGTGTAAGGGAAGCTGTTAATATATATGATCACACTGTACAGACTAAGAATTTTCTTATGCTCTGAATCAGGGTTGTCAGATTTGCTGCTTGAGTAGCTTCCCATTTTTCCCATCAGGGCGGGTTTTTTAAAACCCATGGTTTTTTTTGTGTAAAATGTTTTTTTTTAGCTAAACTTCTTTAGTAAACTTTTTTAGTAAAACTTCAATTTGCATGATTTTAAAAGAAATATATGAACAATAATTTAATTTATTGTTGAAACATTCAATTTCTTACAAAATTTTAAAGTTCTATTTCAATTCACGATTATTTTTATCACTAATAAAACTGTAAATCCTAAATCCATTCTGTTGCTTTTATGAAAAATAGAAATCTTTGTTTTCTACCAGTCTACTGTTTTCTACTGTTTAAAAGTTTCTTTTAGTAATTTTCAATAGTTGAAATTTATGTCATAAAATTTTCTATGACCAAACAAACCGTATTCTATAAAAGGGTAAAGGGTAGTTGTTTAAAGATAATATGTAGAGCTGTACAAATGCATTAGTTAATTTTTATTGAAGGCAAAAGGTGTTCATGCAAACATAATATCCAATACTTCCTCATTAGAATATTTAGAAATAAAACAACCATAAATATGTGATAATTTCTTGGCTGTATAATAAAAGCAGGTCTGGTTGAACCAACTGTTGATATTTTATTATATCACCAGATTAATATATCAATACCACAAAATAAAGAAGTACATACATTATGGAATGAAAGAAATAACAACGAATTATAACTTAATTCTGTGTTATTCATTAATTATTTAAATATTAAAAGGAAATGTGCAGGTAAGTTTTTGCCTTTCATTTTTTTATATTGCTTTAAAAACAAAAAAAAATGAAATAATTTGAGAAATTCCATGTAAAGTTATTGCTAACATTTTCTTTCATATTTAAATCACTGGAATTTCTTTAATTTTTTACAATAAATTTCTTAATAACTGTTAAGTGCTCTGTAAAAATGTTTTTACATATATGCCAAGAATATGGTATTTTGATATCTAGAATAAAATATCTTAAACTAGAGCCTCCCCCCCCCCCAAAAAAAAAATCAGTGTAACATTTTGTTTTATTGTGTATTTTACTTAGATCAGTGTTTTTTTGTCCCCCCCACTTTCTGCCCGGTGGGGGGGGGACTGTATTTGCTATTCTATTACCCCTTATCACATGTGTTGTTTTGTATAGGAACATCAACAATTCTACTAAAGCAAATTTTTTTTTTCAAATAAAAAAGGTAAAAATCTTACTAAATTTATTTTCTTCAGAACATAATATGAATTTAGTATAATTTATTTTAAGGAAGAAGAAGATTATTGTGTACTCAGTATATCACTCTTAAAAGCACGCACTGATTACCGAATAGGCCTTATTTAGGCTACATTTTTTTTATTTAAAAAAGGTAAACCCTGTATCTATAGTAAAAAATATTTGGGGGGCCTCAAAACTGTAATACTTGTTATAAATATGTATATATACTATTCTAATGTAAAATATTTTTGCTCGGGGGGAAAAAACTGTCTTTATAGTTATATCTATTTTTTATTATACATAAGCATGCCTAAAAATACAATACATTTTCAATTAAAAATTAAAATTATTATACATACCACCTTTTTTTAGGAGGGTAGGGCTAAATAGTTATATGAATAAAATGTACATTTTTTTTATTTAAAAAAGGTAAACCTTTTTCAAAAGGATATCCATATGATTAGCTTTACTACATTTCTATTTGCACAATTTTGTGCATTGGATATATATATGTGTACATATACAGGGTGTCCAGTGCTAACCGTGCCCAATGGCTGTTTCCTGAACCGTTAGTCATAGATACATAGTTCCAATTGCAAAAATGTCTATTATATTAGAAGGCCTCCCCTCCAAGTCATAAGATCAGAAACAATTGAAATCAATAAATCAATTCCTTTAAAAATTATGAAACTTAAATTGTTATACAGTCCCCCGGTGTATCAGTTATATTTAGGAAAATTTTCTTTATACAGTTTCATGCAAAATTTAAAAAAATATTCGCCCTTCTATGACCAAAATTCAACAACTTGTGAAGTAGCAAACATTTTGATTTAAATAACATTTCAAAGTTTAAAAATGTCCCGTTAGCGCAAACCGTTAAGGGACCATTTAAATATTGAAATTTTAAATTATATGTTAAAATTTCATTTTCTGGCATAATGCGGAGAAAGAAGCAAAACTTACTAATCTTTAAGCAAAGGGTTATAGTCAGGCTCTATGAAAATCTATCCAGGATCAGACTTACTAAGTCGTATATATGTGTAGCATGCAGATGTGTACCGCCAAGTATGCTACGTGAAGTACAGAAAGAGTTTTCTACACAGGTGCATATTTGCATTGCAGCCGAAGGAAGCTATACTTTGAGCAAGTATTACACTAACAAGATTTGTAATATTATTTTGAGTTTCTAAAATGTATATATTCGTACTTTAAAATGTTCAGTTTTGTAATTTAATGTTTAATTAAGTGTTATATTCTCTTTTTGTATTTTAAGTTATTTAACACCAGTTCATTTAAAAAACCTCCTTCAGTTTAAGCTATATTTTTATGTTAATTTATTGGATACACATAGTTAAACATTAGTCTTTATTGCAATCTGCAATCGTAATATAGTTGATGAAATTACTAATAAGTATTACAAAGCTCAAAACCATGTACATTAATTATTCTCAAATTCATTTTGTATACAGCCCCTATTTCGCATCTCGAAAAGTGCTCTAACTTTGAGGAGCTATAACTTGGCGACTTTTGGTCGTAGAAGAACGAATTTTTTTTATTATGGGTGAAATCATATAAGGAAAAATTTTCTAAATTTAACTTATAGAATCAGGCACCGTATAAAAATGTAAATTTCCTAATTTTTATAAGAATTGATTTATGGACTTCAATTGCCTCTGATATAATATATTATACAATTTAAAGCCTTTTTGCATTGGAACTATGTGTCTCTGACTAACCATTTAGGAAATAGCCATTGGGCACAGTTACTATTGGACACCCTGTATATACCGAGTGATTCAAAATAGATGTTAAGGCAATTATTTTTTAAACCGTATGTGATCAAAACATACTTTCAATTAGAAAAGTTTGTTAAATTAAGAGTAGCTTTCAGATATAGCCTTTTTTTTTACTGGGGTTGTATACATATTAAAATATGAAATTTTATTTTTATACAGTCCCTCCTTTCCTTCCCTTTATATTTAGAAGAATGTTGCTCTTTGCCTAAGAAAATTAATAAAACAAATCCTGTGTCTCAAAGTGAAATAGTTAGCGAGAAAATTAATTTTGAAAATGATGACTTATGCTACTTTACCTACTGTGTTGGCATCAGTTTTCGGACAAAAAAAAAAATCTTGCAAAAATCGACAAAAAAATCTCCCTCGTTTTTCAACTTTAGGGGACCAACTATGAGTTGATAAAAGATAAGTAAAGATCCCATTGTTGGGAAAAGCAATTAAATGAGTTCAAATGTGTGAAATTAACAGGTACAGTTTTACCTAAAATGATCAGTGCTGCTTTATGAAATTAGTGATAATATAGTCTTTTAGGGGGGTCATCCACTGATTGCATCACTCTTCTAGAGAAGAAATTTTTAAGTGTAAAAGAGACTGCCAAATAATAGTGTAGGTTACTATGGTGTGGTAACTTTCACTAGAAACTGCCAAACATGCTTTATAGGAAAATTGTAGCTAAATTAGGATTTGAGGAGTCAATTGTGTCTATCGGTTGACTATTTACATAAATTAAAATCAGTTGAAAAGTAATTACATTTTTCTCACCTCCCCTTATTGATTGGCAAAAAATGCCAGAATTTTCAAATTGATATCTCGGAAACTATTCCATGTAGAGACACAGGATTTGTTTTATTAATTTTCTTAGGCAAAGAGCAACATTCTTCTAAATATAAAGGGTAGTAAAGGAGGGACCATATAAAAATTAAATTTCATATTTTAATATGTATACAACATCCAGTAAAAAAAATGCTATATCTGAAAGCTACTATTAATTTGATGAACTTTTCTAACTGGATGTATGTTTTGTTCACTTACAGTTTAAGAAATAATTGCCTTAACATCTACTTTGAATCACCTGGTATATAGCTTGATATATTTTAATGGTATGTCACTTAAGTTTCTATTACTTATAATTTACTGAGCTAATAATTATTTATTCAAACGAATATACAGTGAAAGTTTTTAGAAGCAAATTTATTCATTCATTTATTTTTATTTATTTATTTTTTCTTTTGGAGGGCAGTGCCAAGTTCCCCATGTGAGTTAAACCCTAATTTTATAATCATCTATGGTTTGAAGATTGCCTTTCTATATGTACAAATTTTCAAGCTCAAGAATGAAAGATTTTGATTTCACCCAATAAAACCTGTGTTTTTTCTCACCCTAAACTCCGATTTTTAAATAAAACCCACCTGGGTTGGGCTTTTTACAAAAAAACCGGGTTTTCAATTCCTACTATTAGTTCACAATTTCCCTATGTCTTGTTCAAATTTTCAATCTTTAATAAAATACTTTTTTATCCATCCACTCAAGTTCAAATACATTTTTTTAAACTTGTGGATGACACTTGATGTTAATGCAGTTTTGGTCTGAATCGACTGGATAATTTATCTACAAGACTGCTCAAAAGATTCTAAATACATTATGCTCTATGGGCTGAAATTAATTAAAGTCACATATCTCAAAAACTATTAGACGTAGAATGTTGATTTAATAAAAAGTAACTAAAATGAAATTTGTTGTTGACTTAAGTAGGAATTGACTTTAAAAAAAAATTATATATTACTTGTTTTTTATAACCCTGCTCTGAATTAGAGCTTCTTGTTATAATACCTATATGCTTAAATTAAATACCCTTATGGTACTAGTTACAATGTAAAGTTTAAATGTGAAAGAATCTAGATTCCACGAAGTTACTTTCATGTTGTTTTAGGTTATGCTTTCATTTATTTATAAAATATAGTATGTAATTTTGTTTTTCATTTCTAAATGTAATATAAATAGCTTGATTTTTTAATATTGTAAAAAACAAATTTTATAGTTTTATTTTTATTTATTTATTTATTTATTTTCTTATAGTCCAAAATGTCGAAGTGAATATGATCCATCCCAGCAACCCCGAAAATATTTATGTTTCTGTGGTAAAGTTGAAAATCCAGTCTTTGATATGTGGACTGTACCTCATTCTTGTGGAAGAACATGTGAAAAGAGACTCAAACCGGAGTGCTCTCATATTTGCTCTTTGTTATGCCATCCAGGTACTTACTTTTATATAAGAAGTTATAATAATTTTGTTTGGATTGGTAACTATGCATCAGATATATGCTAAACAGTATTAAAACTACAGAATAAAAATAATTAAAACTTTGTAAAGTAACATACATAAAAAGTACTTATAGAGAAAATGATTGTTTCAGGTGGTACAAAAGATCTACCCTTCTTCAGTCGCAATAAAGTTCCGCCATCCACTTAACCTTTACCTTGCGGCTCAATCTGGAAAATTTTCAACCCAGATAGCGGCGGTACCTGTGAGATTTCTTCCCCCTACTTTTCAGCTGATGCACGTGCCTTCTCTTTTGTTTGGTAGGTGGGCGGAGAGAAGAGAGAGCGTGGGAAACTCGAGGTTATTGTACATTCATCGGGGTTGCCACATTTGCTAAAATAGTGCCATGCACTGGTGTATATTTTAATTTATTTTTTATTCTTTTATTATTTAATTGCAAACATTTTAGAAACTTGCTTTTTAGTACGCGATAACTAATACTATTTCTTTATGAAGTACCGTTTCTTAGTTTTTAAAATTAACAGAAAAAAATGAGTTTAAATTTCAAATTGAAAAAATCTTAAGACTGAAGTGTTTCATTTCTTGCAAGTAATTAATTGGATATTTCGGTAATACATCAAAAGCGTTTATTATTTTTAATAGCCAATTTTGAAATTTACTTAGCTAAAAAAGCATTTTACATGTCGACACTTGTTTTTATGGACCCCTTTTTTTAGCAACGAGTGCAATTTTACGCACTAGCGATCAGCCTCGAATACACTCCCGTAGACTATTATACCAAACATTTGTGGCTCTTAGGGGTTAATGAAAACAAGCATCGACTGATCGTGATAGACATATTGGCCTGTATATACAACAGCATTTCATTTTACTAATTTACTGAAAATAGCCGGAAACAAGTAGAAAAAAATCTTAAGAAACACTTTCCACACGATTTTATTTGTTATTGTTTAATACATAGTTGACCTCTTTGCTCCAGCCGCCGATAGAACGTGACGAAAGTGTTTATTCCTTCTGTACCGATCGTTGCTTCCTGACATGGGTCTTTAAATGCATTTGTTGTGGGCCAGTATATGAACTCGTGCTTAAATTCTGGTCCACACCAGGACCATTCAAAGATCCATGCCAGAAAAGAACGTAGGCAGAATCGCTGTCCTTACATCCCTACAATTATGTGTGCGACCCAGGTTAAAATCAATGACTCTAAAATATTGGTTTTAAATCACTGTTTTTAAAACCTTACTCTATGAGAGCTGTAGCCGATTGCATAATGTGTGTATTTTTGTTGTATGTCAAGGGCACTTGTTTGATTTAGATACGCCGCTGGTGCTAGTATTTGTTTAAGCAGCATCAGAATGTTAGTATGCCATATTTACTCACGTAATGGTCGCGCTTTTTTTTTGGGGGGGGGTGGCAATTTTTCATGGTGAAACTCTAAATACGACTATTATGCGGGAAAATCTACGACATAATATTCTGAACTCTAATGATGAAACGAGTTACTGGTATTATAATAAAATAAATAATTTACCAGATTAAAATTTTCCAGTTTATCTGCCATATATAAAATTAATTTTTCTTCAATTGTACACACAAAAAAAGCATTTTTCTTTTTATAGTAATATTTTTATAAACTTAAATGAAATTCAAATACGTGACTGCGACTTTTATTAGGGGAAAATATTTTGACGATTTTTTCTGCTTCAACGATTATTATGCCAGAGCGACTATTACGCGAGTAAACATGGTAAAATTTAGTTTAAAAAGGAATTTTAAAATAAATATAAATGAATTTAATACTATTAATAGATGTTTGAAAAGCTGTTTTAACATCTAGTGTGTATGCAGCGGTGTAACGAAAGTTGTTGGCGCCCGGGGTGGCACCTCGACTGTCCCGATTTTGGTAGGCCCCTGTATGTATGAAGAATAATTTGTTGGGTTTTGCTTAGGTGCATTCTTTCTTTTTTATTTTTGGCTCTCAAAAGAGAGCCTTAGCTCTAAAAAGAACTTTTATTTTCTTTAGGAGGGGGGGGGGGGGTTTCTTTCTTTTTTTTATTTATTTATTTATTTTTTTAATAGTAAGGCTGATTTTGTCTGTAATATACATATATATATATATATATATATATATCATTCTTTCATTTTATTTTTGGAATTTTTTTATGGAACTGTGGTACTCTTCAAAACAATTTCTGTCGATACATAGGCCAACATTACAAAATTTACATATAACGAATGATCGTCTTTCTTTTCCATTTTTCGAACAAACAGCGCATCTTCTCTTCTTCTTTTCTTTCAAAGGCCAATGTCCGGAATTTTCTGGATGCTGGTGGCTACTATTTTCTGCAATTGGTCTAGATATCATGACTTCGTTTTTCTCTGTCATACTTTGGATTAATTCCATTCGGAAATTTCGTTGGCTTCTTTTATATTTTGACAAGAGATAAGCATTTAATAATGAAATGTCAAGTAAATGGAAAAAGAATTTTTTTGTCCATTTCATTGTACGTCTCTGAAAAGAATAGCTGTTTGCCATTCTGTCACTCAGATCAACGTAGCCCATGTTTTTGTTGTAATCTGATATGACAACTGGCTTTTTGTCTTGAGAAGTAGTTTGGTTTTCAGCATTGTGCATATTCGAAAGCACGTATACATCACGCTTATCTTTCCAGCGCAGTGCTAACAGACCATTCGAATATCTGGAAACTATTTCACCTCGTTTTAGTTTCACTTGTGACATTTCTTTAGGATAATTTTTTCTATTGCAGCGGACAGTACCACATGAATTTATAGATTTTTCTTTAAACAGATCACTATATAGTTGAGGCGAAGGAAAAAAAATTATCCATGTATAATTTATGTCCTTTACCTTTAATGCATTCCGTCATTGTTGTGACAACATTATAGGAAGCCGAATTATATGCACTTTTATCATTCCCAAGATAAACTTTCATCTCGTACGTATAGCCTGTTTCATCAGCCAATTTATAGAGTTTGATACCCCATTGTTTTCTCTTTTTGGGTATATATTGTCTAAATGCAAAACGCCCTTTAAATTTTATCATTACTTCGTCAATAGCAATAACTTCTGTTGGATTGTAGATATCCTTGAAAGTTGCATTTATAATTTCAAAAAGTTGCCTGATCTTCCATAATCTGTCATAATCTTCTGAATCTTTTCGTGGTTTTTCATGATTATTTGAAAAATGTAAATATTTTAAAATAGCAAAAAATCTGTCTCTCGACATAATCCTTCTAAAAATTGGCGTTTCTAAAAACTTATCTGTTGTCCAGTAGTCTCTTATATTATCTTTTTCAATGTGTCCCATTAACATAATTAGCCCGAGAAACTTTTCAAACTCATCTGAGTTTATTTCGATCCATTCTGGAGAATGTTTCCGTTTTCCTGAACTGTCTGGTTTTACTTCCATCACTTGTTCTGCATATCTATTTGTTTCCTTGCAGATTACATTTACAATATCATTCGTAAATATCATTTTAAAATAATCATATGCATTATTTCCTATAGCACACGTGATTCCTGGATTTCCAGTAAAAGGTAAAACATGAGCTGTATCATTTTCATCAGGAACTTTCCACTTAAAGGTTTCTTTATCATCGTTATTTTCGTCTTCATTTTTCGTCTCATTATTTTTATCTGAATTTCTTGAAATGCTAAGAGAATTATTTTCTACTATTTCGGCTTTATCCATTTCACAATCCGAATCACTATCTGCATAATTTTCATCAAATTCATTCATCAATTTTTCAATTTCACTCTGTGTTAGACCTTTGAATCGCGGAGCCATGCTTTATCACTAGAAATGTTTGTCAAACAAAACGTACTGCAAGCAAGCGAGCACTCTCAATATTTGTCAAAGAATGAATAAAAATCGTCACTTGCAAGCCTAAACCAGTCCAGTTAGTCGCCAATAGTAAATTCAGTTTTTCCGTTATTCGTAACCAACCCATTCACCCTCCGCGGACAAAGGATTAGTCGGGAGAGGAAACGTATTCAAAGGGTCACCTGTCTTGAAGTAGAGAAATGGGGGGGAAAGAACTACCGGGTCGACAGTATTCCCGCGCGCCGACGTCTGGTCTAAAACATTTCTTGAGATGACTGTCGTCCCAGCCGGAGCCTAAAGGTTAAGCAAAAAGATTAGAACTAAAAAATCTACAGCAAAAACTAGGCTATCTTGATTAATTATGCCAAGAACATACTGTCATAGGCCTTATTTAGGCTGCTGAAATAAGTTATGTGTTAGATCAAATCCCATCATAACAATCCTTGTTCATGTTTGTCATGTCATGTTCATATTTGGAAATATACTGGAGAAGAAAGGTAGTCACTTTAAGATTTCAAAATTTCTATAGTTTATTGCAATCTGTCTCAAAGCAAAAAACAATGCCACTTTAATAAATTTAATCAGTCAAGAAGATTAGTAAAATCATGATGATTGTATTATAATTAGATAATGTAAATAAAAATAAGTAGAATTTAATTTGAGTGTTTGTTATTTGCACAATGCTTAAATAAACATCTCTTTTTAATATTTTGATTTTGTTTTTAGGTCCTTGCCCACCATGTCCTAAGACAGTTTTAATTACTTGTTGTTGCTCAAAAAGCAAGCCTATACTAAGAAGATGTAGCAACAAAGAATGGTCTTGTGGGAAAAGGTGTGAGAAATTGTTATCTTGTCAACTTCATCAGTGCGATAGCATTTGTCATAAAGGTAGTATGATTCTTTGACCTCATATTTCTTTTCTTTTTTAAATTGAAGAGTCTCTGTACATTTAACTTGTAAATGTTTTGGGAAAAAGTTATTTTGCTGGGAGAAGTAAATGCAGAAATCTTGTTAAAGATACCAATTATAAATTAACTTGACAAAATGCTCTTATTTTAAAAAGCTAGAGCATGCACATTTTCCACCAGCATGACAATAAAGTTATTGATGTTTCATTTATTTAATGGGATGTCAGAAATTATACTATCACACCAGCCATCTCCAAAAACTGTAAAATGTGTGAGCTGGAAGGATTAAACAATGACTCCTCAACAAGCATATAATGTGTTGAGATTTTTTGAATGCTCCTTCAAAAGAACTATTGATGCTATATACACCATTTTTAATAGGTTACATGATACTGTACATAGCAGACACCTTGTAACAGATGGCATTGTAATCCTCCTAAGCCTCAATAGTGGATTGGACTCCATATTCTCCCAATCTGACACCTTTAATTACCTTCTGTAGGGTACATTGAAAGATACTGTCTACCAGAACCATCCCAACATGCTGGACAAGTTTCAATTATGGCATGTGAGTCCATTTCCATTCACACATAATGCAGGCTGTAATGGCAAACTTTGTTATTCGTTTGTGCCACCTATGCATGTCGAACGGTGGACATTTTGAAAAGATTATGTAGTGACTGCTTGCTAAGAATGAGTTTACACTCATGCATGATGATTGTCGATCAATTTTAATGTACAGCATCATCTGTTAAGAGTGGTGTATGCAGGGGGGTGCTTAGGGGTACTATCACCCCCTTGTTGAAGATATTTTAACGTGAACTTTCATAATTTAAAATTAAAGATTATAGCTTTTAAAATTAAAATCACGTCCATAACTTCCTCTCTCCTTAAAGTAAATCTGTGTACACCACTCTCTGTTAGCAGCTATTGTAACTACTATTTCAAAACTACTGTATAAAAATTTTACAGGTTACATAATAAACATACTATTTGCTGCATTCTTCCATTAACTTTTGTTTTTGAGATTTTTAATTTTGAAATCAGAGTGCTATTTGCTGGACACCCTATGCTATGTTTGTGGCATTTAGAGCTTGGACAGGCAGACTTACCAAAATCATTAACACTTTGTTGGAAAGTGTTCATAAGTATAATAATTTGAACTTGTATATTATATCTTGATTATAAAAAAGTGATAACTGTTTCTATTCCCCCACTCTTTTTTTTTAACCACATTTTTTTTTTAATTTTGTGATATTTATTATTATTTAAGTCTGCTTTCCTACATTATCTTTCTCGATGGCAGGAAAAAAAAAGGAAAAGAGATTTTAATTCTTTTTTTCTTGGAATAATTTAAAATGCCATACATATGCTTAAAAATTAACTTTATTATTTTTTACCGTACATAAATATTATATGTGAGCATCATAGCATGTTAGAACTGTTTGTAAATATTAAAATTCTAGGATATAGTTACACTTATAGTTTTGGGTATAGTCCTCCAGAAATATATTTCTGCCGCTTTTCCACGGCCATCTTCAGTCCTTTTCATTCCTCAGTGGCAATGGCGTTGTTGTCTGTTCCTCCTCCTACCTTACGGATCTTCCGCCATATGACGTCATTCCAAATTTCGTTGATGTTTGAATGCATCATATCGTTGATGCTGCCCTCCGTTGTGATTATTTCTAATGATTCTTGGAGATATGCGTATGATTTGTTATTGAAGTTAGCTATTTTTTTTATCCCTACAAAGTTATTGTAATAGGTTTATTTACAATCTAGGACGTTTTTGACATGTCTGAAAAATGCACCATTGACATAGATATTTAAATTGATATGTACCAAAAAATTTGTCGATTTTTCTTACAGTACATTAAAAAAAATTCATCTGTTAAAAGGGATAGCAGTCTTTGTGTCTGATTTGTTAGTGCAATCAATAGCACTACAGGCTACCATTTTGTCTTTTTAATAAGAAATTAGATGAAGCACATTCCCCATAGCAGAAACACCACGACAATGTGACAATGTCGCGGACACAGAAATCTGCTTGCGGACAGTTTTTGCTGACATATTTTTAAAAAAAAAATTTTGTTGTCTGCCAAAAAAAATATTTTTTAATTGTCCGCAAATTTTGGGCACATCATGCCGCAGCTCGTTATGCTGCCTCCCGTCTCCACTCTGTGATGATGTCACTAAACGCAGCACAGCAGAGTCCGCACATAGAGATCTTACATAGTGAAATGGAATGCCCAAGTCCAGCTTTTACACATTTCTGCTCCCTCCTGGTTTCACATTTGTATTATTATTTTCCAAGAATCATCATTTTTTATTCCCCATACACCATTCTGGGTTCATTTTGTGGTACATCTCGAAAATACATTTATTGAAACGGCCCCTTCACAGAAATACGATTCATTACAATAACCCCATCATAAAAATAGAATAGATTGCAAATGGCCCTTCTATGAAATCGGACATTTCTCGCTGATATTTCTAATTAAAATGTCTTTTTCAAATGTTCTATTTTTCTCGAATAGAAATATTGTAATTGCATTTTTAATTGTTTTTGCTTTCATTTGCACGAACTGAGTAATCTAAAAAGTGCCACCTCTAGCATATTTCGTTTTTTGCTGACTCAATTGAGAAAGACCCTTGATCCAATCGGTAGAAGTATGTGCGCATTTCACTTAAGAGTTGAGGGAAGAAAATAAGGTTGGAAAATTCATAATTTTTTAGTCATCTAAATATTTAATTTCCTCAAATATCGGTAATTACATTTGATAAATACGTAGTTGCGAATTATTAACAATTATTATTATAGAGTTCGTCGCCAGCTGTGTAGTTATTGCTCTTCTGGATGCTTTTAATTGTTTAGCACATTTGCAAGTTTTTTCTATTCTTCCTTTCTTTTTTTTTTCTGAACGATTTACTCAATTTAATCGGCTTTCTTATTATGCATTATTCCTTACTAACCATATATACTTACGGTTGATATAGAAAGTATCTTAGCAAAATGACGTTTTGCAATTATGAAATTATGTGCGATTTCCAATAATAGATCTGAAAATCGTGAACACCACTGTCCCGCTTTTGCTTTTAAAAAGTGGAGTAATTTTAAAATTTTTTAATTCAGACTATTGACAAGATTTGGTATTCAAAATATTCAAATCATATTTCTAAAATTTTGAAAATTTTCAACATGTTAATAAATTAAGAAAAAAAAAATACAAAAGCAAAAGTAAGCTGATTCTGGGGAAGTATGTCATTAGAAAACAAATTGTCAATAAGCTAGGTATTCTTAAAATAAACTATTATCAATTTATTTTCTTTTCAAAAACTTTTTTTTAATTAGAAATTTCTGGAAGGTCTTTTTTTGATTGTTTTAATACTTTCTGTAACACGATGTCATTTATTTTAATCGGCCGATTAAAGTACTTGTTGGTTAAAATAAAGTATGTAACTTATACAATTTTGATATACTTTTTTTTACTTTAAAAATTAAAGTTTAAGAAAGAAAATTTAGTGCTTTTAAAGTATGTCACAAAAAATTAAAAAACAAAGCTTTAAAAAAAAAAGTAAATTATTAAAAATATTTTAAGCATTTCCTATCTTTTGAGAATACTGAGAGTCTAATTATTTTTATTTATTTATTTTAAGTACAGTAGACTCTCTGAAATCCGCACACCTTGGGACCAAGGGGTTTGCGGATTATAGAATTTTGCGGATTACAGATCATTGTTTTGTTTACATTTTTTTCTTACTATAGTTATGAAGCAACAGAACATTTTTAATGGCTGAAATTAATTATAGTGTCACACTTAGTTTAATTATTAAAGAATTTATTAAAATATATGAAAAAAATAATTTTATTTTACAAAACTTTTGCAGACTGAAATTTTTCTTGAAGAAGGCTTAAACTTTCATAATTTAATTTTATATTACTATTTTTTTAATTTTGCAAACATGGAATCAATTGTTGTTTGTTTTAGGGCTTTTGATTTGTGTTTAAATATTTTTTCCTGGAGTCTGTGTATTGTCATTATTTCTTGTGGTGATGCCAATGAATAATTTTGGATGAATTCTAAATATTTATAGCCTAAAGATAAGCCTTCTTCAAGAGAAATTTTTTGAAAATTTCTTTCTTTGAATAAAAAATGAATTCAAAATAAAACACGTTTCGTTAACTGAGTGTGCGAGATTGTCTCTCAGAATCTTTTCTGTCAGCTAATCATGCTTTCATTTTACTGCTCAGACTTTGTTAGGTGGGTTAAAAGAACAATTTTAATTAGATATATGCAAAAAATATGAAAAATAGCATAAAATTTCTTTTATTTCTACAACTCAACTCACCCGTAATATCCTAGTGTTACTTAACTGTTAACTGCAAATTTCACTGTTTACATCCAAAAATTATCGCAGATTATAGAGAGTTGCGGATTATAGATGTGCGGATTTCAGAGAGTCGACTGTATTAAATAATAGTGCTTTTTAAAAAAACTTAAATTCACTTTTCATGAATGCGGAAAAATTAAATTAGAAGTGTGTGTGTGAAAGAGAAAGAACAAATATATTTCAGTAACTTTATTTTAAATAGTGTTGTGCATCCAACAGTTGGATACAATACAAAATTTGTATGACTGCCATTTATTCCAGTAATATTCTCTGCTCTGGGTTCCATTTTTCTAACTTCTATAATTATCAATTAATGCATGAGTTTAATTCTTTGTTACACTTCTAAATTAGGTCTAATAAGAGCTTATCAAAGTTGCTGAACATAAATCTTAGCTTAGTACTCATTCAATAATTTTTTCAAACAAAAGAATTTAAATTCTGAAATATTTTATTAATTTTGATAACTTTTATACATCTAGCATTACAGGAATTTAAATTTTTATTATATGCTAAACACATCTACCTTAATCCACAATCCACATGCAATGGAAAGACCTTTGTTGTTTTAAAGTTTGTACCAATAAAGGTGCAATATCGAATATGAATGTGAACCAGTGTGAAAATTTGTAGCCCAGTGATAGTGTGATAAAATTGAGGAACAAGAAGTAACAGTCCCAAAAGGAATTACTCCAAATTTTCTCCAAAAGAGAAAGAAGTAGAAAGAAACTAAGGTATGCTTAAAAAAAAAAAAAAAAAAAAAAAAAAAAAAAAAAAAAACCCAATGCATTGTAAGAGAGAACACATTACAACCCTACATGTTAAAGTTTTGCCGATAAGCCCTAGTCGTTTTGAGATTGTTTCAAACCAGCTTCTACATTACATTATCTACCTGTACTTCTACAGATCTGGAAAGTTAGGGAATATCAGGGAAATGAATTTTGGTCAGGGATTTGGGAAAAAGTCAGGGAAATTGGCAAAAATTGAAGAAAGGTCAGGGAAATGCAAGAAAAATTGAATTTTGTGGTAAAATCAAGAAAATATTTGCTGTTTGAACCTAAGTATAGAAATTGTTTTATTTTCATTTTCTCATTTAACCTTATAAATAATTTTAAAATGTGTTCTTTATGAGCATATCTTGTGCAGCTGAAATATGCTTAATTTTATCCTAAATTATTATCAAAGATGGTTTTTCTCAGAATCCAGTGATGTCAAATAAGATTCTTGCATATATTAATTTTATTATTATTATTTGTAGAAAAAAGGCATAATATAAAAAAGTTATTAATTAAAAGATTTAATGTTAAAAATAGAAATGCAAAATTCGGGAAAGCACGCTAGATAAAGTCAGGGAAGAGTGTGATAGATGTCAGGGAAAAGTCAGGAAAGCAAAAGCTGTGAAATCTGTAGAAACCCTGATATTAATTATTGAGTGTTTTTAATAACGCATTATTGGCAAGACTATTCAAGAAATTGCATTCAATAGTATAAGTTCCGAAGCTAATAGAAGTAACTTAAATGTTATTACAAAATATAGTTATATAATTATTATTACTTAATTTAGTGCATTTGAATAAAAGTTTAATTTTTCTTATTATTAATATCAGAATAAATTTGTAATAAATTGAGTGTTAGAGTAATGTTTCATCATATTTATGTGGATTTTTTTACATACACATTTGTACTTGTTAACTACCTTATCAACATGCATTATTTCTCATTTAATGGAATTTTAAAAATTATTAATGTTATATTTTATTATTATAAATATATTTCTTTCTATATTAATCATTGATGTGCAAGAATCTTAGAGCTTGGATTGTCTGAACAAGTTTTGGTTCACGCAAATCAATGTTAATAAAATCTATTGGGTAACATACAAATTAATGTTAGTAAAAAATATTAAAGCAATATATATAATTCAATTTTACATTTTTTAAAACAGATTTTTGTCCGCCTTGTAAAAAGCAAAGTAAACAAAAATGTTTGTGTGGAAAAGAGAGTAAACTTCGACCTTGCGAAGATCCAGAATGGAGATGTGAAAACATGTGTACGAAACGCCTGAAATGTGGATATCATTCATGTGAAATAGTATGCCATGAGGGGCAATGTCCAGAATGCCCAAATTCAGGTCCAAGAACATGTCCTTGCTCAAAGAAGTTACTGTCCTTACATTGTACTGAAACCGTTATGCCATGTGGTGATACTTGTAACAAACTTCTTGAGTGTGAAATTCACCGTTGTTCTCAAAGATGTCACTTTGGTCCCTGTGAAAAAGTAATACTTTTTTCATTTTCCAAAGTTGTGTTTGTATTATATTTAAATTTGAAGCCATTAGAGATTTTATTTTTTCTTTGCATAAAAATAATGTAATTTACTTATTTTTATGTATTTCTTTGTAATCATTGGCATTATGAAAAATATTTAGCAGCAGTAGAATAAAATATATATTAAATATAAAAGATTACATGTGCTTTTATCCTTAGAACATATTTTATATTTTTATTCTGGAATGTTCTTTACTAGAATAAGGGTCATTCCATTTCAAATCAACCAGTAAATTCCAAAAATGTCACCCACCGTCTCGGATTTCTTTGAAATTTTTTATAAGTGTAGCCATTAGTGTTCTAACTAACAATATAAAATTTTACTTCAATATCTCTAATACTTTTTAAGATAAAAATTATTAAAATAATGGGAAAGTGACCATAAATGGCGTTTTTGCAAACAATTATTTTAATGGTGATTTTTCAGATAAAAAATCATAACTTTCTTTATTTTCAATATATTAAATCGAAATTTATACTAAAATGTTCACAAAGGTTTGGAGATTATAGAAAAAAATAATTTGATAGTCCTGTTTAGTACCGGAACCCCCCAAAAATTCATGAACTTTGTTTTTTTCAAAAAAATTTCATAAAAACAATAATTTTGCAAAAGCTGTTTCAGACAATGGTGTAGCTCTTAACAAAGCAAACTATTTTTTTACTTACACGTAAATGCATAAAGTAAGATAATTTAAAATAAAAACGGTGGGTATTTGAGTTCTAATAGGTTAATTTAATTGAAAACCAAATATTTTGAAGATTTTTCTTAAAATGTTATGCTTCATGCAGATGTTATTATAAAATAATTTTTTATTTATTTAATTTAAAAAGGTGCTGATTTTATTTAAGAGTTAATAATGAGTTAAAGTTATTTTACTTAAAATTTAAATTATTTTAAAATTAAAAATTTTTTAACAAAATTGGAAATACATATAGTTAACATGCATCAAAATTTTTCTAACTTTTTATTGTCAAGTACAAATTGATACTTTAGTTAAAAAACAAACATTTTTCTTAAAAAATTTAGCTGTATGCAATTAAATGTGTAAAAGAAAGTATTTATTTAATTAATGCTTCCTTAATTTAAAAAATGTAGACAAAATTTGAACATTAATTAGAAAATATGTGCTGAAGATTTTTTGAACATTTCTTTGAATCACTGACGACAAATTAAATAAGAAACATACTAACTTGTTTTAGAATAAAATGAAAATATTAATTATTATGACTAATTGTGACACTTATGTTCAGTATTTTACCAGAAAAAAAAAAGTAGTCCCTTCCCTGAAAATACACACATAACGTATTTAACAAAGCTTTGATAAGTTTTCTTTTTTTTCTTTAGATATCATTCAAAGAATTTAACACAGTACATTTTAAATTACATAAAACAAAAACTGTGAAGATTTTGCAGGGGTAGGGAGCAGTGACCATAATAACATGTACATTTTGATTCATGATCAATATTTCATACACTTGAATCTATTCTACAATACATTATAACAATTTAATTGCTTTGTTTTGAATTAAACATTCTAACCAGTAAGAGTTTGAAAATGAATGAATATTTATATATTAACAGATATGAATGAAATTATATCATTTAATAGGACATGCACTTTTTTAAAAATACAAGCAACAAGTATAGTCTTACTTAGAACTCAATTTTTTCCTCTACCTTTTAACTATGATGTGTTCTTTTTTTTAATATCTTTGTGTATTGCTGTTGGATAAAGTCGAGATCGCTCTTTAAAAAATAATACACTCTCCCAGATCCTTTTGTTGTTGGAGGATTTGCACAAGCTATGATGCTGCATATTGGGACAAAACAAATGTCTTCTGTAGAAGGCCAGTAAAAAGATGTAGCTGGGCCAGGAGGATGTAAGAATTTGACTTTAATATCACCTTCATCTTCATGTTTAGATAGAACTAAAGCAAAACACCATTGATTTTCATAAAAACAAGCAATATAATTTTGAATCCCAATACTTGACATTTTTACTAAGGGTTGCACGTCTGAAAAGTAAAAGATGGTGCAGAAATTTTCATCATGGCTTATTCTTTTTGTCCCTAAGGCATCTTCTGAAATGGGTACAAAATGATGAAAATTGCGTGTACCAGGGACTGTTTTTGCCCTAGAGAAACGATCTTCTAACTGCTGGCGTGCTTTTAAAAATACTTCTTTTGCAATAAACCAGAACCGAATGCTTTCAATTTTATTCTTGCAAAAAGATACTAATTTTTCTGCAGAATCAATCAAATCACCGGGACTCATTTGTAAGCTTGCTTTGGTAACTAAACGTTTAACAGTCCCACCAATACCATCGCAAGGAGACTTACCATGGCTAGTAGCAAAAAACGTCCAAGTTGCAGACAAATCGAAGTCAGTTTTATGGTGACAAAGATTAATAAAATTTTTGCAGTTTTTATATTGTGCTGCACATCCATCACTGAAATAGTTAATTTTTTTTACACTTGGATATGACGTTTTCAGAAAATCTATGATCACCTTTTGTATTTCATAAACAAATGCTGTATCATGTTCTAAATCATCAGATATTATGCATAAAGAAGTTACTATAAGATCTCCAGAAAGCCCATCCCGTGTATAAATTACTACTGGATGGAGAGAACAACTATTACGTGTCCAATGGTATGACTGAACTTCATCTTGTATCACATAAGAATAATTTTCACTAAAGTCTAGAAGAGCTACAACAGTGTCACTTTTCAAATTTTCTTTAATATCTTTTAAATACTTGGCTTGTGCTTTTGTGACATATGAGTGAGGCAAAAGCACTTCTAAACTTTGCATTAATGTTGTTAAGTATTCTTCATAACTTACTGTGAACTGTACTTGTTGTGTTCTATCAGTTGATATCCAAGCGCTGTATGTAATTTCATCCATAGGATCCCACTCTTCAAATTTTCCAATTATGAAATTTTTGAGATTTTCACTTGATGGGCACTGAGAACAGTGACGAAACATACAGTCTCTATTATGTCTAGAGTATACTAATTGATCCATTAGCTCATTATATGATTCTTCTATTGCGCATGCATGGAGCAATAGAATGACATTCTGATGAATACTGCAGACACAAACAGAATGTGTTCCAGAAGAGCCTGCAAGTACACACCATTTTGGTCTTAATATACAAAACTTGGAAAATCCTATTTTTAGATTAGGATATTCAGATTTAAAAGCTGAGTATAACTCATTTAAATTACCTAATATTAATCTTTTTTGCATATATTCATTTTTTGAAATGCTTATTTTATCTTTTGATCCTGGCATAATTCGGGAATACTCGTCACTTTGATAAAAGTTTTTAACGGTGGTAATAATATTCTCATCAAGTGGATGCCCTTTTCTAGGTTCAGGCAAAGCTATTATACCTTTGTCTCTAAGGAGTTCTCGAGCTTTTCGTACAGTGTAATCACTTACATTAAAGACATCACAATTTTTTTTTTTTTGCTCCATGAACCAGGAACAAGTGTTAAAACTTGTATTCTTTCTCTTTTTGTGATACATGTGTTAAGTTTCACTTTAATTAGTTCTATTAATTTATTCATATCATCAATCATCAGTGAAATATCTTTAGGAAGTTCAGGTGCATTCTTTTCAGGAATTTCCTGTTCTATTATCTTACTCATCTTCAATTTCAAAGTGCTGCACGCTGACTCAATTTTTCTTTTAGTATACACAGACTTGCTGTGTGAAGGTACTGCATGCAATTTCAATGGAGATTCACCTATGTTTTGTAATGATACATTAACATCTTCTAAAGCTTCTTGTTTTGAAATTGACTATTTCAAATTTATGACAGTTTCATCACTACCAGCTGATACTTTGTCACTGGTATCACTGCCGGTTGATACTTTGTCACTGGTATCACTGCCAGTTGATACTTTGTCATGAAGCTCAGAAATAAGTTTACCTTCTTCCTACAAAAACTACATATTTTTTGTCCAGGAATCGATTTTTCACAGTTTGGCAATTTGTTAATTACCTTCGATAAATTTAAATTAATGGTTCTCAAACATTTTTTTATTTTTCTTTTATGGCACTTAAATGGGTCAAAACATGATGTTTGGAGCTTTTCAAATTTATTCAAATAAAATAATTTGTGATGTTCACAAATATTAAGTAAAAGCTCTGACTGTACATTACTTCTCAAACTTATTAAATTCAAGTCCGAAGGGCTTAATAATGCAGTACTTGATACAGTTTCTACTTGAGTATAAGTCTTTTTATGGCATTCAGTTCCATTTTCTTTTCCAATACTACAGCTCGTTTGGGAATGTCCTGCTGCCATATTAAAAGGAACTGATATTCAGTAGTAGTGCAAAAAAAAACCAACATTCTAATTTAAAGTCTTTCAATTAGATAAACAAAAATGAGCTTACATATCAAGCTGAATAATTTAGCTTTAGATTATTGGTTTAACTCTTTAAAATAACTTCAACAATCCCAGAGAACACCAAAAACAATTCCAAATTAATCAAAGAACATCTTCACTTAACCAAAGAAAGGCAACACTGATTCCAATTCTCAAAGCATCTGACCAAGGAAGAGATATTCACACCTGCAAACAAGAGGATGACTCATTGGAAGAGGGAGTGGACCCCACCCCTTTACTATCCTACACTATTCAGTATCCCCCCCTGCATCTTCTCATATTACACCAGCTCCTTACCATACAACAAACAGAAAGCATGTGATCTGATCTAGTTACAGTCCATAAGCCTGTTGACTGAAAAGAGACTGTCATAGTTACTTTTAAGATGATGTAAAAATAAACAAAATTCTGATAAAAAACAAAACCTTTTTTTAAATTGTTTTAATTATAAATTAATAAATTTCATTTATAAATAAATAATTGTTTTATATATGAACAATACTATACAGATATGCCTTCTTCATGTCTCAGGCAATTTACCCCCCCCCCCCCAAATATATATATATTACAAAATTGGCTGAGACATCTAAATTTGGAAATTTGCCAACCATACAGCACATGAATTTCACTAATTTTTTTTTTTTTCTGCATGTTTCATTACTGTTACTAACCTTTCTTGAAAGTGCATAGTACAGCTTCTGAAGAGACATTCTAAAAAACTTTGAATCTCTAAATTAGGATAACTTAATTGCATAAAAATAACTTAAAAAGTTGCATCATTTCTGGAGAAAAACAAAAACAAAAACAGCCTGTTTCCACTTTTTCTCCCCAACCCCCATTTTTTTATTATTTGTTATTGACACACTCTTTTTCCTTTTTGCTTAAACTGATTAAAAAAAATACTGATTTAAACATTAATAAACTATTTTAACTTGATTTCCAATGACACATTAAAAAATTTTCAATTAAATATAAATAAATACCAAATTTTTACCTGACAGGTGAGGAGATTCCTATTATAAACAAAGCATTGTCTACATTAAAAAAGTAAAATTAAGTTATATTACTGCTCTAAAATAAGTCAGTATGAGGGTAATTTAACTTGAAGTTGACAATTAAAAAAAAAGGAAAACTTCCATGTTTTGACACATTTACTATATGTATATATTCAGATTTTGTTTAAAAAGTTTTATATTTTAAAAATAAAAAAAATTAAATTTTAAGTAAAATAACTTTGAATCTCTAAACAACACATTAACTTTTAAATAAAATAAGCACCTTTTTAAATTAAATAAATAAAAAATTATTTTATAATAACATTTGTATGCAGCATAACATTTTAAGAAAAATCTTCAAAATACTTGGTTTTTAATTAAATTAACCTATTAGGACTTAAATACCCACCGTTTTTATTTTAAATTATCTTACTTTATGCATTTACGTGTAAGTAAAAAAATAGTTTGCTTTGTTAAGAGCTACACCATTGTCTGAAACAGCTTTTGCAAAATTATTGTTTTTATGAAATTTTTTTGAAAAAAACAAAGTTTATGAATTTTTGGGGGGTTCCGGTACTAAACAGGACTATCAAATTATTTTTTTCTATAATCTCCAAACCTTTGTGAACATTTTAGTATAAATTTCGATTTAATATATTGAAAATAAAGAAAGTTATGATTTTTTATCTGAAAAACCACCATTAAAATAATTGTTTGCAAAAACGCCATTTATGGTCACTTTCCCATTATTTTAATAATTTTTATCTTAAAAAGTATTAGAGATATTGAAGTAAAATTTTATATTGTTAGTTAGAACACTAATGGCTACATTTATAAAAATTTTCAAAGAAATCCGAGACGGTGGGTGACATGGCCTGGTTGATTTGAAATGGAATGACCCATAAGACTTTATCTTAGAATGAGACTTTATCATCAAAAGTATGAGCAGGAATAAAAATTTCAATATAGTAAGACAAAACTGAGAAGTGCTCTTAGTCTTTCGTGTTTTCCAAAAATTAACATATTTTCAGATGCTTCTTTTTATCATATTCTGCCAGAAAGCAAAATAGATTACAAGGCCAATAATTAAGAACCAATATAATAGGGTATCTATAGAAAATAGTTATGAAATAAAGAAAATTTCAAGAAAAAGCTTTTGCTGATTTTGTAAAAATCAAAAGTAAATAACTTGATTTACTCTTGATAAAACTCAGATTTGAAGTTATTGCAGTTGTGTAAGTGGAAAGATGTAACCTAAAAATGAGTACCATTTTTTAAACCCCAAATAAACTAATTTTTTAGCAGTTTGGTAAAAATAAAATTATTAAAAAATATGGTATTTAAATAATTTTTCTTCTGCAAGTCTTTCCTATATCTTTTGTGTCTAAAATGAATTTAAAGTATGAATAAACTTGTATATGGCTATTAACACAGACATAAGAGTTAGAGGAATTCCTCACTTTTATTTATTTTTTTTTTTTTCTGGGTAGTTTTTTCCACTCAAATTCTGCTGTTTGTGTATTAATTTTTGGGGGGAAGGAAAAATTCTGATGAGTATTAGGCTGTAAGATCATAACTTCAATCTTCATCCAATTTCACATACTCTATTATTTATTTATTTGTTTTAAAGTATATGATGCCTTATAAAACTTGAACAGCATGTCACTAGAATTTTTATTTTTTTCTATATGGAAGTAAAGTGCTAGAGCTAATAGTTTAAAAAGTAGCCCTCTTATATAATTAATTTATATAGTAGAAAGAAATGTTTACCTGTGTTGCACTAAGAAAATGTTATTTGTTGGTGCTTCCTCAACAGGCAGGTATTGGCAGCTACATCTGCATTGAAGAGTTGATACAGAAACAACTCACTACTCTTCCTTCATGGATTAACATAAACTTAGGAAGAGGTGTGGGCACATAAGGAGATCTCGCAGACATATTGTTCAAATATTGTTTTTGGCGAGTTATGCTTTAACACCCTGTGAAATACTGGTCTGTTCAGCAGATAGAAAACTGACATTTTTTTCAGAAAGTTTTGTCTATAACACACCCATGCCACTCTGGGCTATGTAGCTAAACTAGTACTCGATATATTTCTCTGAGCAAATATCAGATGATTATGTTTGTGAAAATGATGTTTGAAGAAACCAAGTAGAATGGATCTTTTCTTGAAGATTGATACTATTATTTTGTGAATCTTCTGCTTGCGAAAGGCCAGTATTTTTTAAACACTTTTTTAAGCTTATAAAGAGGATTTTAAAATTTTATTATGAATGTGCATAAATGCAATTATGTTGCTGATTTCTCAAACATTTTCAGAAATAACTTTAAGGTGTAAATTATTTTGTTATTCAAAGATCTAAAAGTTAACTTAAAAGTACAAAATTTTGTATTTCAGTGTTTACAGATGCGTGTCATGAAATGTAGATGTGGGCAGCGAGAAAAATCTGTGCCTTGCTGTAAAGTATTTATTTGTGACACAAAATGTAAACGCCGTCGAGATTGTGAGAAACATTTTTGTAATAGAAAAGTGAGTATAAATTTACAATATTTGCTGATGTCTAGACAATTTTAATCTGTTAAGAGCTTTTATATATTTGTTTTATTTATGAATAAAAACTTTTATACCTAAATATATTAGAGCATTTATTTAACTGTAGTTAAGGTGTAACAAATATCGATTTCATCAGATGCTAAATTCTTCATTGTTTAATTTAGAATTCAAATTGAAATAATTTTGAAGGCTAGGTAAAATTAATTTGCTTAACTTGACTGTATAAGTAAACTTTCACAATAAATATCTGTACAGAATGTAAGGGTTTAATATTTTCAGTTTTGTTATAAGAACAAACTCTTCAGACCTGTGTTTATGGTTTAATCAGTGGTGGCTCGTGCATAGCAGCTGCAGCAGCCATAGTCTTCACAAAATGTTATTCATAATTACAAATACATTTTTTTTTAATCCTTAATTAATATTTGTACCTTACACATTCATTAAGACTGAAGTCAGTTGCATAGCAGTAATGAAAATGTCCCAAAAAATATTTTTTTAAATCTGGTAACTATAATAAAAATCTATGAGTAAAACTATCCCCTGTACAGTACACGCAAGATTGCGTTTGATTACTCTACGCAGGCTATTTCTCCTATTCTCTTATGTTTGATTACTTTACGCAGACTATTTCTACCTATCTCAGAGCAAATCCCCTTGGAAGTCCAAGGGGATTCGCTCTGAAATAGGTAGAAATAGCAGAGAGAGGCACTGTGGAAATTACAGTTCCCGTCTCCAGCCAGGTAGCATTACTCCTATGATTTGGCAAATATAAGCAATGTAGGACATAGTTAAAACAGGGCCTGGCATTTTATCACCTTTTTATGATATGGACCATATGTGTAAGCATTTCATATTTAAAATGTCCTTTTTTTTTTTTTAATGTGAAAATTACATTAAAATGAGTGGAAAATATACTTTTTTATGTGCTCGCAAAAGTAAGGTGCCCTCAGCTCAGCCTAGCTAACTTAGCAGTAATGAGAAATAGTGATTGCAATTTTATCACGTTTAGTATTTAGTGATAAAATTAACATATTATCTTCATACCTCCCTTTTGCAGATAACCCTAGTGTACTTTGCCTTGACAAAAACAACAACAAAAATAACAGTACAGTACAATTTGTTTATAGTTTTGGAGAAATGGATGATTTTGAAACATTACTCATACTGTTTAAAGTTTATGTGAAAATTTATGCAGTCATTTATATAAAATATTAGCTTTAACTGTCGTAAAATAACTGATTTCCTCAACGTTACTTTTTTGTTTTTGACCAGTATTTATAAAACATTCTGCAACAGATAATAGAAGTTTTATCTACAAGTTTTTAAAATTTCTTTTCACAGTACAGAATTTTCTCCATATTTCTCTATTGCTGCTATTTATACAACATTAAGATACAATGGGTTATATTTTTAAGCAGCACCCCAAAAACTGCTGCTATGAGCCACCACACCATTATGTTTAATGGGCTGTGTGCATATTTATTGTCTACTGAACTTTGAAACTTCTTGTATTAACCATTATTTTTGTTTACTAAAATGTTCTTTGAATCCTAGTTACCCCATATGCCAACTAGGTTTCTAATTTTGACAAGTGTAACAAAATGTGCTGATGTTAAGGGGTAGTCCACCCCTGTCCTACCCTTCGCAAAAGATTAATGATGATCTGTATTGATTTGGCAATTGTAAACTATATGTACACCATAACAACTTATATTTTTATCAACAAAATTCTGGAAAAGTCATGGAATTTTGTTTAGAGACAACTACATTGCCTAAACAATGACAAAGCTTTATGAAATCACAATGTCCCTTACTTTAAATACTCCTGCAAATGAAAATCGGGATATGTCCTGTCAAGGCAAAAGAAAATGCACAGTTTCGTACACTTTTGATCAACAGCCAATCCGATCGAGCTTTGGCATATTGTATCAAATGACGTCATCTCTGGGTTGGATTATAAGCGAACTGCATACACAGGTTGTTCAGTTATGTAATGGAACAAAATAGTGACCATGTTGTCAAGCAGTAATCGGAAAGCCATGGTAAGAAAAATAGACATAACTAATCCATTTAAAATGATTCAAACTAAAATAAAAAGATAAGGTGGACCTAGAAACACCAAGAAACCCAAAAACTAGAAATGTGATACTGCTAAGTCTGTACTTGGCTAACAGTTATAGCTGCACACATACAGATATGAACATGTCAACACATAGCAACAAGCAGTTACCCATAACTCTGTTATATCATATTGCAAAACTTTTCTAGTACATGTGTTCATTTTACTGTTTGAAGTTGCTCTTAATATCAGTCAAAGTGAATAGCCATCTGTTATTTTTGAACATTTATGAATAGAGATTAAATTTTAAAATATTTTACAGTGTTGTATTGGACAGTGTCCTCCTTGTGAAATTCCTTGTGGAAAAACATTGAATTGTGGTCGTCACAAGTGTTCCAGCATCTGTCATCAAGGTATTTGCTTTTAAATTATTGTATTAATTGCTTTTTTAATATCCTTGTATTAATGTCTAACCAGGAAAGTGCATAATTTCAGGGTCATTCATTTTGATAAAATTTTGCAAATATGTATAAAGAATGTACATGTGAATGTAGCTCAAAATTCCTTTGTAAGTGATATGCGGTTAGCCATGGAAATAAGTAAACCTGACATAAGGCAAGAAATTTATATCATATATGTATTAAACACATATTGCTATGAATTTTCGAGGCAACTCACTGTTCTGGGGTTTAAAATAGTTTAAAATTCATATTCTATGTGTCAAATAGTTAAATTTTGCTTTTTGTTGCATCAAAATTGGTTAACTGGAACTCGAGATACGGAGTTTTATGTTTCTCCATTTGTTTCTATAGCATTTTCTAGAAATCTCAAGAAATATCGATCATTGGCCTTCACTAACCTCACTTTTGGGGACTTATTTTTGGTGCTAAATTGGGCAATATTTCACCAAAAAGTTGCCAAGCTTGGTGACATTTTGGACATTTCGGACGATTTTTCCAGTGAGGCCTTTAAAGTTTGTTTTACTGCATTAGCATTACATAATAGCCTGATGATTCGGATGACATAATCAAAATCCGTGCTTTAAGGGTAACCTTAGGAAAATTCTAATAGCTTCTGCCTCACTTATAAATAGAAGTGGGTGGCCTCAATTTAGTCAGTCTTGTTTCTGCTTGTGCCAAGAGCAGATGTCCGGGAAAGCTTAAGGCTTTGTATTGGCGCTTAGAAAAGCTATGTTTAGCTTGTTTTAGAAGCTTTGTTTTTGAGTGCTGTGTGTAAATTCTTCATTGTTGAGTCTACTGTAGAACTGTATTGTACTTTAGAGTGACAAACCCAGGAATAAAGCAAAGTATTCCCCAACAATGTTGACATAAGATGTAAAAATACTTGATGATATAGTTAACTCACTGCAAAATTTCATTTATTTAATTACATCATGTAAAATTTTATTAAAAGAATTAGAGAAATTACTATTGAGTAAAAAGGAGATTTGATAGGACTTATTCTTCAGTAAGTCATGTGAAAACTTCTCTTTTTTTTTTTTTATAATTGCTTGTATTATTTGGTTCATAGAACCTGGCAGAGCTTGAAAGGTGTCAAGACAATGTTTTTTAGGAATTCATGTTATTTTCAGATTACAGTTGTTGTGCTTTCAGGGGTCTGTCCAGGTCGAAATCGGGTCCGAAAACGGACCCTTCACAAAATTCAATATCAGAAAAACGGACCCTTCACAAAATTCAATATCGGGAAAACGGACCCTTCACAAAATTCAGTTTGACCAAAACGGCCCTTTCACAAAATAACTATTGCACTTTTCAATTGAGTTTAGGAATTATTATCAGTTAGCGATCGCCGATCGGCACCCAATATCTTGGCCTAAATGTAAACAACGTTGACGATGATGACGGGAGGTAGGTTGATTGGAGGCTCCTAAAGCCAGGGGGGTAAATTACACCGCCTACGATTGCAGTTTAAAGCAGACGCCTGCACTTGTTTGTTCTTCCTCCTAAGTTTCCCCCACCTGCTATGTAGGAGCTCTCTTTCTGGGAATAAAAAT
The DNA here is from genome assembly GCA_038373885.1 of Cheiracanthium punctorium. Taxonomy (NCBI): domain Eukaryota; kingdom Metazoa; phylum Arthropoda; class Arachnida; order Araneae; family Cheiracanthiidae; genus Cheiracanthium; species Cheiracanthium punctorium. Next base: position 939,514 of record JAWZYV010016768.1, on the reverse strand, counting down.
CGGACTAGTAGCGAGCGCTCATTTATTATTTTTTTTCATGTGAGTTGTGTTTATGCCAAAAAATTAAACATCAAGACTTATTCCACTATAATATTAATAAGGGTCATTGCTAGAAGAAAAGGTGATGACAGCTGTCATTCTCGGATAATTACAACGTTCTTCATGAATAAAGCCAGTGGCGTATGTAAAAAGGGCAGCCAGGTTGGGGAGGAGATTAAAAGAAAGCACTTTGTTTTCCAAACTGGCACATTTATGCACTATGCATTAAATGTTCAGAAATCGTTTGATGCAATCTCAAAATAATTAACTTAGTCCTAAATCTTATTCTAAAAGACAAACATAAATTCAGATCAATGCAATGTTTCAAAATCGCGCAAACGTTCTAACTCGCAATAATTCGTTTTGCATTTTGAAATGAATCCGTACTTCTCTAATGTTTAGTAAATATCTGTAATAACTATAAATAATCTGAAGTAGAAAGGCCATGTAATTATTACACTAAAAGCAATCATTAAGAACAACTTGCAACAGTGCATAACATCCAATTCAAAACAACGGGAGCTGCCGTCATTACGTGGCTAAGTCTAAGCTTATTGTTTATTAATTCACAACTGCATACTTATCAAACATAACATTCTTACGGGTGAAATCATTTTCAACTCCCTTCTTTCCCCTCCAACTGAAAGCGTAATGTGCCAGATGGCCCTTTTACATTGCTGAAAAAACAAACATTCCAAGGGCATCTTTCAGATCACGCAAATAAAAGAAAACAGAAAAAATAATTATTTATAAAAGGACATTTTATCTCCTTGCATTAGAAGAAGAAGAAGAAAAAAAAAAAAGCTGATTAGATTTTTTTGAAGGAACAGTTATACCTCCTGTTTTGTAAAGGGTCATTTAAACATCAATTTTGACTTCATTGTATTGTCTCCTGTATAAGAAAACTGTATGGTAAGGAAGGAGAAAAAGTTTTGGCAAATAAGAATGGAAAAACGGACCGACATACCCAGGCATAGGGGGGAGAAAAAGGACTGCCAGACGTTAAAGGATTGCCGGGTGCCGCGCCCTGTTTCATCGGTCGAGAATCCATACTGTGGAATGTGAAATGGGATAAATATAGGTCAATCATTGCTCAAGGCTGGAAAGGGGGGGGGGTAGAAATAGTGTAATACTGCATTTTTTCATTCTTGGGAGTGAACAACAAAGCATAGGAGTGATTTTATTGGGATTTAATGTCTTTTTAAAGAGCGGTCATAGGGGTACACTACAGAGAAATGCTATCATCACAGGCAGGGCCGTAGCGAGCAAAAAATGATAGACTGAAAATTTATAACTTAATTAAATTTTTTAAACTTAATGTATGGGCACGTCTTACAGATTGGGAATTTTCTGTTTGGAGACCATACAAAAGTGTACATTTGTATTTATTTAGATTTAATCTTCCAAAATATATAATCATTACTGTAAAATTCTGTACTTTTTATTTACATAAATTTGTGATTTACTGTAAAATATTTGTGAAAAATATTTAAGGTATAAAACCCCAGGTCAGTGTTTTTGGGATATTCTGTGTACACTGACAAGTAATTTTTCTTTAATGGTACAAGTTGAAATTAATTTTTAAAAATACAATGTTAGCTAATTTCTCCCATCTGTAATTATCTACAACTTATTTTTGCTTTCCCTTCAATTGTTGTAATTTAACTAGATTTAAAAATTGCATTTTTCACATCGTTAGTATTAGAGTATTTCCAGTCGAAACTGACAGACATTGTAATATTTAAAAATTACTAAAGTTTGAATTTGGGGTGTAAATAAGTGTTTAGTATCTGCAATTTAAAATCAAAACTACCATGGCCTACGCTTATTATAAAATCTATTTTTTAATTATTTAAAAGTAAAAGATTTAAAGCTTTATATTTTTAATTTTAATCAAATTATTTTTTTTTAAACTTGTTCCAGGGTATGACTATCCCGGATGTTCAGTGAACAAGAATTATTCAGTTTTGGCCAACTTTTTTTAAGGGAACTAACTATACCCATTTTGTTTTTAATTTTTTTAAAAATATTCAATTTTATTTCGTGATTGCTTTCTTGCTCAAAAATGAAAAAGAAAATTGGAAGAAGTTCACAAAATAAGGAAAGATTCACAAAAATAGAAAAAATTCACAAAATTAGGTATAAATTCACAAAATTAGGTAAAATTTCACAAAAATAAGACCCTGGGAAAGAAACCTGGACCAACCCCTGGCTTTACTACCATTCATTCTTATAAATATTTTGAGCTAGAATGCCCCAGAATTTTTCAATTAGATTCAGGTCAGTACTCCAAGATGTTGATTGAAGTATCTTCACCTCATTTGCCTTCAACTAGGACTTTGTGGACCTTGAAACATGCACAGATGTATTGACTTGTTAAAATGTCTACATGCCTGATGTAATTAGAGAGGCAACCTGCAACAAATGATCAGTTAAAATGTCTTATAACTTGAATTAATTTTATCAACAAAACTAATTTCGGTTATATCATCGCTGCAAATCCAGCCCAAACCATGACAGATCACTCTCCAATTTGGTGTTTTAAAAAAGATCGTGTTCTTTTTGCAGGTCATACCAAGATGGCCTCATTACTTTATGGTCAGTTAAGGTATTTGCCCTCCCCCCCCTCAAGGTATGTAGGGCCTCCAAATTGTTCATTAAATATCATTTTACCTCTACTAATAGTTTGAATTGCTCTGGAAAAAAATTATCCATAGAGAATTCTATCGAATTTTAAATTAATTTAGGTATCGTTGTTTTCTAATTGTTTACTAATATATATATATATATATATATATATATATATATATATGTATATATATATATGTGTGTATTTTTTTTTACTTTTCATCATTTACGTGTAATATTTACACTAACTGACTAATCAATTGAACACATTTGACTGTATTCTGACTTAATGATTTAAAAATAATGTCAAATTGATGTCTTACTGTATACTGTACTATACAATAGTACGAGTATTCTAGAATTTTACATTTTTTTTTTAATTACTTCGGTGATGTAACTGAGAAATTAGATTCTAGTGATATAATTAATCAATTTGCTTGTATAAAATCACAAGACAAAGCCTCATGTTAATTTTAAATATAATGCTATGCTATGTATTGCAGGGGATTTACTGAAAAATTAGGTCTGATACATATAAATTACTTGTACGAAGTTGGGGGTATGAAGAACATTACATTGTTTCAAGCTTGATGTACAGGCTTATTGAGTGCGAGAAAAAGGTTAAAGGACATAAGTAGAGTATGATTTTTAAAATTTTGTTAATTTAGCACTATATTTTCTGAAGAGGGCAGGGCTCCAAATTGTCTGAAGTTCAGGAGCCCGATAATCGGGGCCTGCATACCAATAAACTTAAAGCTATCTGGCCCGTCTAAATTAATTTTTTTTTTATATTCATCCATCTACAAGAGCATGTTTGATCTTGTTGCAACTGAGAAAGGCTGGACCTTTTGATCATATTGTTGATATGTATCATTTTATGTGTGTTATTTGACATTCTCACTCTAAGCAGTTTTTGTTGAGTGTTTTTGTTAATTCTTTTCTATGTTTTATTAGAATGTGGCTCTAACTAATCATTTCTTTTTAGGACCATGTTTTCCTTGCAGAAATACTGAAACCCTTACTTGTAATTGTGGAATCACTAAAGTAGCAGTCCAATGTGGTAGAAAAAAGTCAGCTGTACCTCCCAAATGTTCAGCAAATTGCAGGTAAATGGCAACTTTCTGTAATTCTAAAAAATACCTTGAATTTCTTTTCTTTACTAAGCTATTTTTGAGATAATTTCAATTTCATTTTTAAAAATGTAGTTTATAAATTCTTTTTTGTTGTCCTTAAAAATTCCAAAATGTTTACTTTTATGATTTTAAAAGTTTTGTATTGTGTGGCCTAACTATGTAATTTCATTTAAAGACAGTCATCAGATTGCCATCATCCTGAACGTCATAAACATAAATGTCATTTTGGTCCATGCCCTCCATGTCGACTCATTTGTGGCAAAGCTTTAAGTTGTGGCCATACATGTCCAGTAAAATGTCATTCAGCAGTTTTCACAAAGATTGAAACAAAAGAAGTAAATTTTTTCATTATATTTATTTTGTAAATAATATGTTGTATTTTAGTAGGATGTTTGTAGTAGTGTTCTTTTTAAAGTTGATATTGCTTTTTTAATACCATATTTATTTTATTTATATTTTTAGCATATGTATGCACATATTTTAAAGGGTATAGTTTGTAAAAAATGAAAATTATTTTGCATGCAATTAGGGGTATAGCTAGAGGGTCATGGGGTTAATCTATGCCTGGGTCACGTGTGATAGGAGATACAAAATCAACAGAAATGGGAATAATTATAACAAAATAATATTGCCTAATGAAATGTCTACATAATTTTCCCATTGCACATTTATCTTAAAAGTTATTTTGGGCAGAATTGTTATTAATATTTTCATGCATTAACTATAATATTTTAATTGTTCTTACTATTGAATTAATTCTTACAAAGGCAAGTGAATGATGAAAAATTGAATGAATTATTTTAATTGGTATAAGAACATAAAAACTGAAAAAAATTAATAAAAATGAAAATTTTCATTTAGAACAACTTAACGGTTAATAAACCGTTTCTTAATTTAGTTAAACTTGCATTGATGATTCTTAACAATGTGATCAAATAAATCTTTTATTAAAATCTGCTTCTTATGCAAAATGTTTACTTAATTAAGCATGTTCTTGTGTGATAGGTACACTTGGGTGATAAAAAGAAAAAAATCTTTTAAAGAAATATGCTTATTAACTTAACTATTTATAATTTAACAAAGTAATTAACTCTTTTACATTACTTAGCTTTATCAACTTAATTAATGTTATCTAATTTTTCATAAATACTAGTAATTAATTTATTAATAAAGATTGCTAATTAATTATTATTAATTTATTAATCAATAAAACATTGTTTCACACATTTTTTTTTGCTAATTAGAAGTGCTTTTAATTATTATATGTACTGCCCTTTTTAAAAATCTTTGCCCCCTGCCCTTTTTTTCTACCTAAAATGAGCTCTGATTTTTAGATTCAAGGTTGAATGCGGAGGGGAGCCATTGAGCTAAGAGTGGTTTACTGGTAGTTTATCGAATTGCGAGTCCATTATAAATATTTTACTGCTATAGCAAAAAGTTTTGCCAACACAAGACAAGAAAGTTTGTACGAAGTCTCCAGCATGTAAACACGTTACAGTTCATTAAAATTGTACTATAAATATACAAAAATATAAGTGTTTTCACGTTAAAAAAATCTTCCTTTTTTCGACTCTAAATCTTCCTGTATATGGAAGTTTCAATGTTGGCAGAGCTATGCTATAATAAGCATGTTTAATAAAGTGATGGATGAGGGAGAGTAAAATTCATGTTTTAAATGTACAAAAATCTAGAAGCGTACTTAATATATTTTTTTTAATTAGTTTATTAATGTGTTTATTCTTTAGTTTTTCCTCTGGGAGTTCACGTGCTCATGTGCTCAAATGGAGGAGCTGCCACTGGCTATAGTTCAAGTTGCATGTTACACATATTATGTCACTAGATTTCATTTTATATGCTTTAGTTGTTCTTACGTGATGTGTGGAAAAAAATTGCTCATTTTAAGATTTTCAAAAAAATCTCAATCTAATCAAACTTTTTTAAGAATTTGTTACCTATAGTTCAAGTTGAGTGTCCATCTATCATGCCACTAATTTTCATTTCATTCGCATTACATGATACACAAACATTTATGCTGTTTGGAACAATTTTTGCAAAATCTCAAAATATAATCAAAACTTTTTTAAAAATTGACACTTACAGTTTAAGTTGAGTGCCCACTTATCGTATCAATAAATTTCATTTCAGTCACTATAGCGGATGTTACGTGATGGGCAAACAAATATTTACGCAGTTTGAAACAATTTTTGCAAAACCTCAAAATTGCTGAAATTTTTTTTTAATTTGTCATCATAGTTTAAGTAGAGTGACCAACTATCATGTCACCACATTTTAATTCCTTCACCTTAGTCATTATTATGTGGTGCACAAACATAAATATACAAAATTTGAAACAATTTTCACAAAATCTGATCAAAAATTTTTTTTAATTCGACTTCTATAATTTAAGTTGAGTGACGTTCTATCATGTCACCAAATTTCATTTCATTTTCTTGAATCCTTTTTATGTTGTTTCATTAAAAATTAAATCAGCATGTTTTTCTGCTCATTTCTTACGTGTCAATTACTGGAAAAGGAAGTGTCAATCACTGGTGTTGTCACCATGATAGCATATAGAAATTTCTAATATTCTGTAATGAATTATACCTTACATGAATTTTCAAAGTTCATTTAAGTTTTGAAAGCAAAAATTTTCTTAGATAGCTTTAGTAATTAGCAATTACTATAGTTAATGCTTATTATTGCTCTTAAAGTGTCAATTACTGGTGCCCTTACCCTATTCTTATAGCCTTGTAAGACAATTATTTCTGTGTAGTTTTCATAGTTTATTGTACATTTATTTAAAGGATTCATGTTTGGCCTCTGATAATACAATATTAAAGAGGCTCTAAAAATACTACTGCATTGTTCCCATTATGAGATGACACTACTTTTTTTTTAAAGTCTTCCTATGTAAAAGTATGTACATGATAGTAGCCAGAGAGATGCTGAATCTACTTCTTCCTTCCCTGCCCCCTCAAAAAAGAAAAACATCATTGCTAATTAAATGATAAAGTAGTTTTTTTTTTCCCTCTATCTCTTAAACTTTTTTCTGGCTATGAGCTTGCTTGAACCAAGTAAACTAGTAGTTGTTACAGACTTCATAAAAATCTAAGTGATAAAATTAAATTGTTTCATAGTAAAACAAGGTACCATGAGTACTAAAGCTGATAAAGCTTTCACTGATCAATGGAGTTAGAAGATATGAAGTTTTCTCACCACACTATGTAAATGGTCCTACATTCATGTTCAGAACGACATGGTATGCTCGGCTATTGCCATCTAGTGATGATAAACAAATTATTCAATAATGCAGTATTCTGTCTCAGATTTCCCGACATAAAGAAGATATTTCTTTTAAAAAAGTGGTAATTATAATACATATATAAACTATATTTCAAATCACATAACATCTTGTTTGTCATAAAATGATAGACTAGCATGTTAAGTTTGACAACAACCTTTTCAGACACCCTGTGTAAATATATGTATTTGCTGAATCTAGTATAAAATATCCAGTTTTTAATGAATAATACAGTATTTCAAATCCATTTCTTTGCTAATTTTGGTTATAATTTTCATGTTTTGTTTTTCACTTCATTTTCATGGTGCATAATTTTTTTTTTTTTTTTAAGTTTTTTAAAATGAATTTTCTGAGTAAAATTTTTTAGAAATGTATCAATTATAATTTTTTGCAGAGTGAGAAATACGGGATAGCAATATTATAGTTTTAAAACCAACAGTTAACTTGTGTAGTTGGTTTGTTTCTTATTTTTTATCCTCTTTAACACATGAAACCCACTGCTTCTGCTTTATGCTCCAATAACCCTAGTTGCAACCTGAAGAAAACATGCATTTGTCATTTCCAATTTCAAATAGAAATTTCATAAAAAAAATTCAGCTTCTTTCTTAGGATATGTATGTTGAAGTAATAATGCAAGAAGCTGCAGTGCCAACTGTTATCGCAGACTAGCTATAATTTTTAGGTTCATTCTTTAAAAGCGATCACCTAGGTAATTTGCAATAGCTAGGGAGTCCTGCTAATTCCATGATCAGATATATGACCATGAGCAGTTCCTTTTAGTCTCGAGTGCAATGCATTTAAGACCATTATAATCAGGGGCGAAGCCTTCAGTCCTCGCACGATGCGCAGATGAGTAGCAGGTTTCTGAAAAATGCGAAGAGTTTTGAACTTGAATTCAGCATATTTAAAAACCCAATTTTATAAAATTTTCGCAATAGAATAATCTTTTATTTTTTCAAAGGAATGGCTTATAAGGTAATTTTATTATTTTCTTGTTTGGTTTCGCAGAGAAACCTCCGTTTATACAAGATTCTTACTGCTGCCATCTTTTGGTCATAAAGGAAATCGTCCCGACCCGAAAAGAGATGCGCTGATAACAGAGCATCTCGTCCGATGACGCGCGCAGTTCCTTGGGCAATCAAATAGCGCAAAAATTTCGGGAGGAATATACGGTGAAAAGTGAGCCAGGTCATCTCTAAAAAGATAGCATCCAACCAGCGTTTTAACACCACTAAGCGACTGAACTGATTGATTGTACAAAAAATATATAAATACGTGTGTATGTGAAAGTTGACACGAACGAATTACAGAACGGCAGTGTCTATCTGTGGGATGCGTTTAATTTGGTTTTAAATTAAAATAAATAAAATCATTTTTTAAAATGATTTTTGAAATTAAATCATTTCTTGTCTCTTCTTACTTGAAATTCTTGCATAATTTCTTTATATAATAAGAAAATGCACTGCTGTTTCATGTAACTTATTCTGAATATAATAAAATTACTTGTTATGTTGAAAATATTTTGTTTGTTCTTTTGATAAATACTTTAATGCGAAAAAAGAAAAAAATAATAAATTTCTATATTAAAAAAAATGTCCTATGCATTTGTAATTTGAATATCTCAAAAAATGGACTATTTGTCGGAGGCTACAAGACCCATGCTTTAAAAAGAATTCACACATGTAAGAGATTCACCCAAAGTGAAAATCGGATGAGTAATATTTCATTGCTATCGATCGAGAAAGAAATGTTAGCATCCTTAAGACAAAGATTTTTACGACATAATCGGAAAATATTCATCCAAAATAAGAATGGATTTTATTTTCAAATAATGGATGAATATTATTCTTTACTGTTTTGATAAGTACAATATCTGTACATATTAAAAATGTCCCATTTCTAATTAATAAATTTCTAAATAAATACTACTAATAACTATTTAAGATTATTTTTCATTTTTAATTATTAAATCTCTAAATAAATAATACAAATAACCATTTAGTTTTTTTTTTTTTTTTTTTTTTTTTTTCAAACGTTAGATTATCTTATTTGCTTTGAAGTAAATCCAAAATGTTCTTTTTTCTTACACCACCTCATTAAAATATTCGAGTGTAAGACAAATTTACTGTGTTAATGTGTTCGATCTTATGTATATTGTGTTACATAAAAAATAAATTATAGTCCAATGACAACGTCTAGTATTTCTTTTGAGTTATGTGTTTTTTGAAAAATGAATCAGTAATCAACCGAATCAAATAAGAAATTCAGCTTGGACTAGAATAGGAATTTTTTTTTAAATATTTTTGTACTAAATATTTAACTTAAATGTTGATAAAATATATGAACATAATATTTTTGACTATTTGCATCACACCTTTTGACTATTTGCATCACACCATGAACAAAATTTTCTTTTCGTCGGTCGTTTCATTAGAACTTATAACACAGTGTGTGGATGTGTGCTTGCGCTGGCGGGGAAGAGGGGGATAAATCTGTAAGCAGCGATGACCATGGCATATATTCACGCCTCGCCCCTGATTATAATTTGTAAAGACCACAGTTTGATTTAGGTTAATCTCCTCTTGTTAGTACTAGATGATTTTATCTTATTTAATAATAACATGGATTATGGTGTACTTATGTGGTAGTCATAAACATAAAAGAAAGTATTGTGTTCTACGTTATTACAGTGATGATGAGAAATATTTTCTGAAACCAGCCTTTGCTCTTTACAAATTTTACTGCCAAGTCATACAGCAAAATTTAATGTATTGCAAAATTTTGTTTTTAGGTTTGCTGTTAATGCATAATTCATAGTTATTTTATATTAATTGTGTACTTCTCCATTCTAGAAAAAGGATGGTCCATGGGACTTGATTAATTTTTATAAAACAGAACTAGTTGAAAAGCCGTGTCCTCCATGTATGGTACCAGTTCCTGTATTGTGCCTTGGAGGACATGAAGTGAGTAATTTCATATAAGTTTTATGTTTTAATTTTGTAATACTTAAGCTATTCTTTAATAAAACAATACATATCATATGTATCTGAAACACCTTTAAGCAATTTTTTTTTTTCAGCTACTTAACATTCCAGAAAGATTCTTCATAAGCTCTAAAATTCACTCTTATAAATTACATGTCTGTTAGGCTTATGAAAAATAGTAAAACTTAAGAACTGTATCTATTAACCCATAAAAGAACTTTGTTTCTGAAATGCCACAGCTGTACTCCAAACGTAGTGTCAGCACTTTAGTAATTATATCCACCCTCTCAAAGGGTGAAAAAAAAGGAGGAGGAGCATTGAAGATAATATGAAATGGTCAAAAAACAAAATTAAATTGTACGAGTACAGTAGCATTTTGTGGAAGAGCAGGATTAAAAATTTCACGAGTCAACAAAGAAAGGAATAAGCATACCTATAAAGCTAAAAACATAATCCAAAGAATTATAGCAGTTTTAGATAAATTAGCAAGCAATATCAGGAATATCCAAAATAAATTTGATTTGTAAAAATTTGGAGCAAACCAGGTTGTTATATTGGAGTAACAAAAAGGAAAAAGAACTTAAAAATCATCTTAAAAATTTAATTAATTACAGTTTTATTTATATTAATTCAAGTGACTCCAATAGGCATAGATTTGAAAGCATTGAAAAACTAGCAAGATATTGTAACAAAGGTAAACCCATTAAAGGTTAGCTTGGAAAATAACAACTGAGTGCAGTAACATAATATACACATGCATGGATGAAAGGCGAATGAAATTACTTAAGCATTGAAACAAATGCAGGATAATTGAGGACGGCTGTAGCATTTCAGTCCTAAGTTCTTTTATGGGCTAATAAGTACTGTCTTTAAGTTTTTACTATAGATACGATTTGTATTATAACTTCTAATGTTATTCTAAAGTGGTATGAAACTTCTAGCAAACAATTTTTCATGTTTAAGAATATATTCTGAATGTTTGATAATCCTTAAATTTGCTGTATATAAGTGTACACAGTAGGACATAACTCGTTAGCAATACAAATTCTACACAAATCATTAATGTGAAATATTTGTGACCACCGTATGATAAATGTTTGGGTAAATTTGTGGTAATTAATAATTTTTCCCAGAACTTCTTTAACATTAAAAAAATATGAAAAATTAGTACATTTAGGTAAAAATCTGAAAAAATATTCTCTAGCATTTATTTGGCTGAAAAAATAGCCTTTGTATTTCTTATTAATAAATGTTTCAGAAAATTGTCATGATGTTATGTAATATATTAAAATGAGTACTTGTCACTGTGACTTACGCGTGTTTCTCAACTTTTATTTTAAGATTCAGGATATTCCTTGTTGTGAAGCAACCCCAAGATCTTGCGGCAGGCCATGTGGACGACAATTACTTTGTGGAAATCATATATGTCAGTTAGAATGTCATCAAATTAGTGATGCAACTGATAATCTGGTATGTATATATATATATATATATATATGTATATTTATCCAGGCTTTATATTGTCTGTGTGAATTGCCTTTATGATATTACTAGTGGTTGCTTATGTTGAACTAAATCGAACATAAAATAATTGTAATATAGAAAGTTAGAAATAATACAATTATATTTTTTTTCATGGCTAAACAAGAGTTCTCACTCTCCTTAAAGAAGGTCTAATTAGCCCTTAAATCAGTTTAGAGGCCCTAAAAAGCTTTAAAGTTTGCAGAAAACCCTTCAAAATGATCCATTTCTTTTCTAATGATCCTTTAAAAAATTCTCAAAGTAGTTTCTTCATAGCACAGAGCTGAGTCATCATGTGGCTTAAAATAAATTTTTCAATCTAATAGTTTGTACCATTCATCTAAAAATAAAAAAAAAAAAAAAAAAATAGAACCGAATAAAATGTTGAAAAAAATTAATGAAATGATTTCAACTTTTAAAAAGTAATGATTATCATTTTGTAGCCTGTTTATGGTTTGCATGTAAAACATCTGCAAAGAAAAAACCCTCTTTTCTTGTTGATTCATTGCATATTGTATTATTTTCCTTCTTAACTTAATTGGCTTTATTTAGTCTTGCTATAAAACTTACACTCAAAATTTTAAAGGTTCATCCTAACCTAAGTATTTAAAATACAGAATGATTTATAGTCTTAAACTCAAAATGAAATATTTTAAAGTAAACTAATCTAAAAAGCTTTATTTATTTTTTTTTTTTTTAATTTACTGAAGTTAGTTATTTCATAGATGTTTTGACAATTACTCTATGATATTTCTCAACAGTAAAATAGCCTTAAAAAGGCTTCAAATTTTCTCATTAGAGTGGAAACCTTATTAAATAGTCTCCATATTTTATATTTATACAATAAGTTTGAGATAAAATTATTAAATTCTGTATATTTAATAAAACTTAGCTGTGACAGTCCTAACATGGATTATTCTTATTATTAAACTATAATTACTGTAAATTATAAAATCTTTATTAGGCAAGTTGGAGTGTATAGGCTGATTATTTTACCAACTATGCGAAAAATTCCAGAGCTGGGGCTCGAACCCAGGACTACCGTTTAACGTGCGGGTGCTCTACCACTGAGCTACTCTGGGACGATTCCCAGATGAAATTTCTCGCTTTTGAACCGTTGGCATTTATCATCTTCCTCTGCAAACCACAGATGGAACAGATGAAACAATTAATTCGCAACAACTCCATTACACCGCGGAAGTTACATATATTTTTAGAAAGTGATTGTATCAACCTTTCAAGTATATTAGGCAAGTTGGAGTGTATAGGCTGATTATTTTACCAATAAATATAAAATCTTTTTTAAGTAAGTTATTTAAGTAATCTACTCAATTTATCAGTTTAAAGACTGTATTCTCAATTACATAGCTGCCAACCTTCCAAGAAAAAAATAAGGAACACAGCACGTGCTCATAAAATCAGAAATAAGGAACAAAGTGTGTGATCATGAAATGTATGATTAAATATACAATTAAAGATCTTACATTAACAAAATTAAATTATCATGTGTAGAGAGATGATGTGCATATATAAGCATTAATTTATAAAAATAAAATATACTTAACTTAGCTCAGTTTCTACAATACACTTAAATGTTTAATGTAATAAATACTTGAAAGAATAATAAGATAAATATCATTCAATTAAATTTATTGACTTGTCTACAAGGATAAATGATTTACCGAAAGCTAAATATGTACACAATTTTCCTTTTTTCTTATAATTTTAAAAAATTCTTACACAGAAGCTGAAAAACGGAACATTTTGGCTTAAAAACGTATTTACGGAACAAAGCTCAAAAAACGGAACGAATCCGTATAAAACGGAACACTTGGCAGCTATGCAATTATATTGAATAATACAAAATTCTATCAATGACTTTACATATTACACACCTTACTTTATATAGCAAAGTCCAGAATGTGAATCCTGTGAAGAAAATTGCCAAAGACCAAGAAAACCCGGTTGTAGCCATCCTTGCTTGAAGCAATGTCACCCTAAAGAATGCAGCCCTTGTCAGCAAAGTATAAAATTTAAATGCCATTGTGAAATTAATACTCTGTACATTGCATGTGATGTATGGATTGAGGCAGACGAAGAAAGAAAAGAAGCTTTGCAATCTTGTTCAAATAGATGTCCTAAGCAGGTAAAAATGTTTTTGTGATACTGTTATGTGCTTAGAATCAGTTACAGTGAAACCTCGATTTTATGTCCCCGGAATCTACGTTTTTCCCACATTTTACATTTTTTTAATCAGGTCCTAGTTTTTCTGTATAACTGTAATTTTAATTTAACCTAGATCATAAATTTGTTATTTATAGAATTTCCCGCATTTTACATTTTCTCTGGAAAATAAAAAAATAAAATGTTCTAAAATAAGTAATATGTTTCCTTTTGTGCTTTTTAAAGCTGATCCATGTTGTTGAAAGTTAATCTATGAAAACAGAAATGCATTCCACAAACTTCTATCTTCTGAAACTGGTTTCTTCTCATTCTTTGAGGACACATCATGGCTTGGTCTCTTACCCGCCCCACTTCTTTTTTGAACGCCTGCTGTCGCAGACTGCTCCCTTCCCTGAATACAGGACAGCTGGCTGGGGAGCAAAGTACAGAAACAACACACTATTGGTGTACGGATGAGATGGGTAGGGGAAGAGACATTCTAGTTACCTATTAGATGGGGTGGCTCCTTTTCTTTCACCAGGGAGGGAAAGGAGTCCTTACCCTTCTACACATTTTCAGATTCAGTTGCTGTTTAGTATGCGGTGGTCGCATTTCTAACCTTTTTGTGTCAAAGTGACAAGTAAAAAATATAAAAAAATTTCTGTTGCTGAGAAAGCCGAAATTGTTAAACAATTTGATGAATTTCATGGAACCAAAGTAGTGTTCGCTCAATTGCAAGGAATTCCCATGACAATCCTGCAATCCATACTACAGAAAAAAAATGCATTGAAAAAATATCGAGAAAGTGGGTGAGAAAAATGCCAAGAAACTGAGAACATTTAAAAAAATCACCATACAAGCTGCAAGGTATCTTAGTAAAGTGGTTTAAAGAAGCTCGTGCAGCGAATGTACCTGTAAATGGCACGATACTAAGAAAAAAAGCTATATAAATCACCGATAGGCTTGTTGGTTTGAAAGACTTCACAGCTTCAAATAGCTGGATTGACCAGATGAAAAATATACATAATCTTGTGTATAGCTTGCTTTCGGGAGAATCATCAAGTGTAGATGAAGCTGCAATAAAAGAATGGAAGAAAAATTTAACCTCCTACCAAATAAATTGCATTACTAAAGGAGACTGCTGCCATGGAGGGAAGATGTCTAAATTACATCTTACAGTTTTACTGTGCTGGATTCCTTATGGAAGTGAGAAGCTAACGCCTCTTGTTGCTGGAAAGTCGTACCACCCACGATGTTTCAAAACATCAGAAGTTTGCCAGCAAAGTACAAAGCAAACAAAAAAGCATGGATAGCACAAGCCCTTTTTGAATACTTTGCACAAACTAAACAAAAAATGAAGTTGCAAAATCGTAAAATAATTTTGTTCAATGCAGTGCTCATCCAGATTTGCAGCTGTCTAATGTGCATGTCGAATTTTTTCCTGCAAATTGCAGCCTTATGATCTCGGCATTATTTAATCGCTCAAGGTTTTTTAAAGAAAGTAACTTGTCTGGAAAGCTGTAGCTGAACTAGAAAATAGAAACCTAAATGAAACTGCAAACTAAAGTTAAGTGTTCTAGAGGCTATGCATTTTATTTCTGTGTCGTGGAGAAACGTTACGCAACAGTGCATTTCCCATTGTTTTGAAGAAAGCGGAATCATGGCATCTAATGAACAAGGAACAGATGAAGAATCAGCTGTGGTAGACTCGGAGAATGGCATTGAAACAGTTATCTATGACTTCGACGATTACATCCCGGAAAATTTAGCAAAATGAGAAGCTGAAAAAGCTGCTCCATCCATAGACAACCTTATAGACTTTTTGTCCACTGATGAAGATGAACAATAAGAAACAGAAGCACAACCCATCCCTTCTTTCAATATGGCATTGAAGAGCTTACAAATAGTGAAAGACTATTTTCGTACTCATAAAGACCAGGAAAAAACTTAGCATCCAACAAGTATTTCAATCCTGGAAGATGCTACATGCACTTTAAACTCAATGACTAATAAACAATCCACTATTACAGAACTATTTTCAACCTAAACTCCAGGATTCGCAACTAAATGTGTTAAAATGGTATCTATAATAATGTTTTTTATAAAATATACATTATATACCTTTTCAAAGAGTAGTCTTTACTACCTTTAGATTTTTTCTATTTGATTTTTTGCTTTCTATGTCTTTCCTGTTTTTTTTTTTTTACCCTGCCCCTTGAGAAACGTAAAATTGGGGTTTTACTGTATTCAGTGAATTATTTTGTATATGTGTCATTTAAAATAAGCAGAACAAAGCTAAACATGGATAAATTCACCAATATTTGTTTTATTTTTACATTTACCACAGCAAAGCATATGCAATCATTAAAAAATTGGCCTCCTATTTTAAATTTGTAAGTCTGATTATTTAAGACTTTACTAAAATTAAAAGAAAAAACACATATGATTTTTTGTTACTGCAATTTTACTCCTTTCTTAGTTACTGTCTGAATAAAACACTATTGCTAGTATTAACACTTTTAATTCTCAAAGAATGTTACAAAATGCAAATTATTTATTAGAAATATTTTGTATTTTTTGCTAAAGTATTCTTTTATTAGTTTTAGGGTTTGACATGAAATTTCTGTAGCTGTAATTATTTTTTACATTTAATTTTCTAAATAGACATAAATCCTCCATCTTGAGTTTTAGATATTTTTTCTAATCACCTTATTTCTGTGCATGAAGATTTCTTTGTAAAGTTATAATGGAAATGGATTTCTAGAGGTGTTTCTTCTTTCAGCAATTTTTTTTTTTGGGGGGGGGGGGGGGCATTATATGCTTTGGGGGCATATATCCCTATTTCAGCTTGAACCAGTGTTAATTACTGTGCTTTTCAGATGTCATGTAACTTTAATGATAAAACCAGCTACCTTAAAATCTAAGTGTTAAAAATATTGTATGGAAGCACTTTTTGGTCACCATCTGTGACCAGTCATCACTTTTACTGACTTCCAGTGCTCACTGATGCTTCGTTCCTGTTCAAGCACCATGTGGCATTATCTTTTGTCAATTAAAGCATGTGCCAGGTAATTAACAGCTTCATGGATTGGATTATTTGTGTCGCTTCG
This sequence comes from Cheiracanthium punctorium, assembly GCA_038373885.1. Lineage (NCBI taxonomy): Eukaryota > Metazoa > Arthropoda > Arachnida > Araneae > Cheiracanthiidae > Cheiracanthium > Cheiracanthium punctorium. The sequence continues at coordinate 922,635 of JAWZYV010016768.1, read as the reverse complement.
TGATAAACTGTAACTTTTATTTTGATAATTTTGGTGTTTTCATTTATTGCTATGTTTTCTTTTTGGGCGATACAAGATAGTGCTGTGCTTAATTTTCTGAATTTTAAATCTGCTTCTCATATTCTTTTTTCCTTTCTTTGATATAAAGCTTCTAAATAAGTTGTGTGACAAGATTATATAAGCATGCATGGAAAATACTGGTTTCATTTCATTTCACAGCTACTGGGTAGTAGTAATACCGGACACAGAATCCTGCCGCCTAATAGTCATGAAAGTAAAGATATTAATTTACCAGAAGCTCTTAGTGTATCACATGCTCTGCAATCATGAAAGTGCCCTAACATAAAAAAGGCTGAACTTTACATGGCATTAAATCTGAGGATGGGAGGAGACAACTTTGTAAACCTGTACATTTTAACTGTCACTAAAAGATTTGTCAATGTCACATATGCATTTTGAGTACTTATTAATTTTAATAAATAAGACTAAATCAATTCCCACACAAAAACCTGGTGTTTAAAGGTTTCACGGAAAATTCATTAGGAACATAACAGGAAAATAACATACATAAAAAAATATCTGTGTGTGTGTTATTTGATGAACTTCTTAATTCCATTTCTGCTATATTATATTTTGCTCTCTCTCTGTCTATGTCTATTTTAAATAAGTGAAATATCATGTTATAATTTTCATTAACTATAACAGTTAAAGAAAAACGAATGATCTATTGTGTTTTTGAATAAATCTTTCAAAAACACATGCAAATCTTTAGGTAGATTGATCTTAAAAATCAGTTTTAACTTAGAAAAAATTGTCATTCCCAAGAAAGACAGAAAAGATTGAAAAGGGAATGAATGCTAGAGCATGTTTTCAGTGCTATTTAAATAATGCAGTTTTTACTGAAAAAGGCAGATTTCCATGCCTGACTGTGAAAGAAGCTGCAGTGTCAGGCATGGCAAAATTCTATAAGCGATGATAAAGGAGAGCTTGTGGAAACTTAATGACTGAAACAATAAATGTTATAAGGTACAAAAGGCATACATTGTCTGCATTATAACAGTATTAATATAAGACAATAAGATGACATTTTAAAGCACAGAAGTGGACTAAAGTTCAATCTGACAGATTGTATTTCATTTCATGTTATCCAGCACCTGTACGTGGTTCTTCAACCATTTTGTGTCAAACCTCTCTGCAGTGTTTGACTATGTAATGGCAAATCTAGATGCTCAGCATCCATTCTTGCACAATGGGTAGTGATGTAGCAGAGCCTCGCAGATCTTATACTGTGGACGTGAGGGAGGGGGGCGAGGAATAAGGGACTCCAAAGATCTGGCATTAAATTAATTTTGCTACACTATGTGTGACATCCAGAAGCGGTAAGTGAAGCCAAAACAATGTACTTGTGGGAAGTCTCCCCCCATTCAAGGCACCATCAGATGGTACAAATTAAAAATTTGATTTTTAAAAACTATATATTTATTCTATGTTTATATATCATTTTTTTAAATAGATGTCATGTGGTCATCGCTGTAACATGCGTTGTCATAAAGGACTGTGTGGTACTGGAGAAAACTGCAAAAAGAAAGTAGTATTACGTTGCCCATGTAAACGACAGAAAAAAGAGGTACAATGCTTCTTGCAGTTAAAAAATCCCATTGTTCTCACTTGTGATAGTGAATGCATTAAAATTAAAGAATTACAAGAAGCAGAAAAATTAAAAAATGAACTAAAATCAAAAGAAGAAGAAAGGAAGAAAGAAGAATTAGAACTGAAAGAATTTTTAAGGAAAACTGAAGGGAAAAAGAGAAGAAAGAAAAAAATTTCTGAAGAAATTACTAAGTCAAGCTATTCAATTTATTATTTATTGTCGGTTGCAATTTTATGTACTTCTGGATTTATGTTATTTTACTCAATAGAATGGTAATGTACATAAATATTCTTGAATATAAAATATTTTGTAAATAAATTCAGTATTTTTTTACTGTGTTAATGTTTATTGCAAACTGAAATAATGAATAAATTACATTCTAATTAATTTATAGGGTTTGAATGGAGCTAAATTTGTTTATCAACCATGTTACAAACAGAGTTGACAAACTCATCAAAGTCTTTCATATCTTCTTCATATTTAACTAGCTGGTTAGTAACATCAGATAAACTTTCAGCAAGAGGCTGACCAGAAAAGGATGCCAGTGGAGGTGCACTTTGAAATTCCTTGAAAAAAGCACCAATGTCATGATCAGCACTACATATTGCAAATGCTGGTTTCTAAAAAAAAAAATATATATATATATATAATCATATAGTTTTATACAATATTTAATAAAATACATTCAATGGCAAGTTCTCCCTAGGCTTATTTGTCTCAATAAAAGCCATCATTTAGTTTAACCCCTTGCTTGTGGAATATATTTGAGAAAAGCATGGAAAAAAAAAAAATCTCTAATTTTGTCAATTAACTTTGGTTGGGCATTCCAAAATTGGCGCATTTGCATGCGCCAATTTTGGCCGAACTGAGTTCGGGCATCACAGGCAAGGGATTAATTGGTTCCTCAGAAAAAAAGTTATCAATGCTTTAATTTGATTCAATTTACGCATGGCTGACAAAAATTTCCAAAATAATCAGTTATTAAGCAACTCTAATTTTTTATTTTACAGAAGCTCTTAAAAGATTATTATGCTTTTATAGAGCTAGTTAAGCACATTATCAATATGATTTTCATTTTACTTGTGCGCTCTTCTATAAAATTTAGATACTAAATTTAATATGATATGAACTTACATGCATCAATACACCTGACATACAATATCAGCTGCATCATATGTTATGTTGAAAGTTATGTTTCATAATTTTATGCAAATAAAATATATTGTCAGTTTAATTACATACTTTAAATTATAATTTTCAATCTTTTTTTTTTTTTTTTTTTTTAATATAATGTCTGAATTTTGTACCGCAATAGTCAACTATTATTTCAGTTCTAGTAAAATGTTTTTGCTACTAAATGTGTCACATAGCTTGGTAGAATCCAATATAAATAGGGGGTAAAGTTATTAAATATTTAATGGAACATACTCAGAAATGGGCAAAATATAGATTTTTATTTCATTAGCTCATAACTTTTGTAAATCTTGGCGAAGTCTCTGAGCTGTATCTTATATTGGCAGCTTGAGAACAAGATAGATTTATATGTACATATATGCATAGTTGTAACAGTGCATTGAATTAGCATTACTCTTATAACTGACAACCTAATTATCCATGTAAAGTTATGTAAAAGTGTGTATAAACCATTAAATGTCAATTTAAAAAACATTGAAAAGTTATTGTGTATGTTGATTTACAAGTTGAAAAATAAATCATTCGAACATATGGAACAAAGTCAAATGCAGACATGCAAAATTCTGTATGTTTTGCTAACCATATGGATAGGTGTTTCAAATTGAACAGCGCAGCACTTAGTAAAATTTTAACTTAACACTGTCTTTCCAATCACTAAAAGTCTGCTAATGACATGCAATTACTTTAATAAGGAGCTGTATATTAAAAAATTTGAAAAAATAACTTTTTTGCAAGTACACAGCCACATGGCTCTGCAAAGGTTTAATAAATTGTTAATTCAAAAAGAAAAAAGTCCAATCTTTCAAATACTAAGATTATAGATATATATCAAAGTAAGAATTTTCATTTTTTAAACATATTAATAGATATTAAAAAACATTTTTTTTTGCAAATTACTGTTTTGGCACTTAATGTTGAATCAGACAGAAGACAAACAGTCTAGTTGTTGGTGACTTAAAAAATAATACTCAAATATGCTAGATGATTATTTAACTAGTTTACCAGCAGAGTCATAAAAACAAAAATATGAAATCAGTATGAGCTAGCAATTTTTTTTTTTTTTTTTTTTAAAGTTCAAGAAGAATTTGTTATCTAAAAGCAAATAGGCTTAATAAACAAAGCATTAGTTCTAAAATTGGTCCATAAACAACAAATTTAACTAAAGGTTAAAAAGATAAAACTCTGCAATAAGCAAATTAATACTAGGCCTGCCTGGAAAGGAGAACATTACTTTCAGTATGAAGTCCTTTTAACTAAGTACATGAATTACTACCTCAAAGGAGGACAAGACATACAGCTGAAGTTAGCTCAGCTTTATATATGTTGCTGAATGAGTTTTGCATAGACTATTATTTCTAGCCAAATGTGATATCATCACAACAGCCAGATAAAAGTTGAATTGTACTACTGGTGAAGAACAAAAACTGGATTTATTGATAACTCACTTAACAAATTTCATTTCTATGCTTTTCACTTCTTTTTAAGATGATGAAATTGAATTTCAAAATAGCTGTTGTTTACACCAGTGTATTCAGGTACTCTTAGTGGGTAAACCTTTTTTATAACATTTAAAAATACTGTTTTTATGCTAAATATTAAGTGCAATAAAAACCATTTTACATTTATAAAAACACACTGCAAAAATATGTTAACACCCAAGGCAGTACACACGGATTCTCTGATTGTGACTACATATTTTATATTGTGTAAAGGGAGCAAGTGACAGAAGCTGGTTTCAAACCCTTACAGTTGTGTGGTAGATGGTGTTATCCAACCTGACAAAAGGTACCACTTTGCTCGGCCTTCACTTAGCAAGATTTATGGCCGTATTCACCAAGAACTTGACACCCGTGTTAACCCCTTCAGACTTTAAAATAGACATCAAATATACACCCATTTGACATCTGACTCTCGTTTTGGTGGGTTGAACGGGTGTCAAGTACTTGGTGAATACAGCCAATAGTGTGCAGTGTTGGTCTCTTGGTGCCATACTCCTTATCTTGCAGCTTCAAAAAAGGCTTACCAGCTATTAATTTTCAGAGTTAGATGAAGTTTAATTTATAAAGCTACTTTCCACAGATGACACAAATCCTTATTCACTCAATCACTATTATTCCATGTTAAAAAAGGACTTGGATCAGCCATCACTAAAATCTGCATCATTTAAAAAGGTAAGACCCAGCCTCTATCACCACCATCTGCAGGTGTGCTACAAGCACTTGATCTCTATTTCTTAAGCCAAAACAGGCTTTTCCAATACTTCCATTTGTACCACCCTGTCTATGCTTTACGTTTGCTAATTACTTTAATTTAAAAGGAAAAACAAAACTTATACTTTACTAAGACTAAACATAAAAGCATTTTTTATGTGTTACAAAAAACATTTCTATGTACTGAATATGAAAATAAGTACCAGTTCTTCAAAATAACAAGCCATAAACACTGCTTGGAGTGGTTACTGGGGAGAAAAAAAAGGGAAGCTTTAGCTTATATCATAGGATTTTGCAGAGGCCTAAATGGTTGATAATAAAATTTAGATTAACAATAAATTAGAAGGAAAAATTAATTAAATATCTTTATTTTTACTTAATTCCTGTGCCACCTGATGGGGGCTTTGTAGCGTAACTGGAAATGGACTGCTGTAGAATAAATATTTTGCTTCTTTTGGGTGTAAATTGAACAATCTACAAGTGCAAAATCAATATGTACTATTTATTTAAATTACCATAATGAAATCGTCACTTTCTGAGCTTGAAGCTAGTTTTCTTTTTTCTTTTTCGTTGCGATTGCAATTTTCATCATTAGATGCTTCATTCGCATTTAGGTTATCAGAAATATCCAATTCCTCTTCATGAATTGATCCTTCCTGGAGGCTTCTAGAAGGAAAACTCCTGAGGAAAGTTTTCTCTAGTAATGAGAGATCTTCAAACATTTCATTTTCAGGCAAGGGACTAGGTGAAGCAAATGCACCAATTTTTCTGGCATCATTATGGCAATTGTTAAGACTAAAATAAAATAACAAATGCACATAAATAAAAACATAGTAAGTGCAAACTGGGGCATTTATTTCAGCACAGAATTAAAAAGCTTAGTGATTATAAATATGCAAAACATGAGAAAGTAAAATTTTAGTTGAGAATGACGTATTCATTTCATATTTCTACTGCTTCATTAACCCCTTAAAGGTTGTATTATTTTCAAGAAAATGGTCATAAAAGCACCTATTTCTTTTATCCAAGAAAATTCTATAAAAATAACTGTATGTACAAGTATTCGTTTTACGGTTTTGAACATTTTTAGCATGAGATAAAATATTAATTTTTTGGAAAAGCCAGCATTAGGGTTATAAGTGACAATGTGTGCTACACTAAACGGGGATTTTACTAAACTTTGTAACATACGAGGTGTGACAATTGAATAACTGGACTGGTGCTACAAAAATTTTTATTGATCACCAATTACATTAGAAAATTTATCACCGTCAATGTACTCTCCTTGTCAATCCGTACAACGGTTTAAATGAATTTTCCACTGTTCAAAACAGTAGTCCATTTTTGATAGCTTGTTGAGAACCTAAATCACTTTTGCTCTCACCTCTTCCACACTGTCAAATCTTGTCCCTTTAACTTGGGAAATATACAAGGGGTGATCAAATGAAAAGGTACGAAACATCATAACAACGTAGCCATTAACATATTTGCCTATTCCGCTGTGGGAAAACGTAGCGGGACATCTAGGGATGCGATTGGAGTCTTTGGAGTGGATAGGAGCATGAAGGAGCACGCAGGAGAGAGCAAAAGCTCTTATAAAAAGCACCCTCCTGCATCCAATGGACGCGGCTGTGCGTGTGAGGACAGGATGGCCTTCACACTGCAAAATTCGGCGATTTAGGAGGAGCAAGGCGTTATTTGGTTTCTGACAATGGAAGATGTTAAACCGGCCACTATTCATCTCCCGATGAAGACCGTATACAGGGAAGACTGTGTGTCCCACAAGTCTGAGAAAATGGAGTGTCCATTTTCGCCAAGGAACAGGCCAATTCGAAGTGGGAACAGCTTGATCATCCGCACTACAGTCCTGAGATTTCCATGTGTTTGGCCCCCTCAAAAAAACATCTAAAAGGGGAGCGTTTCAACTCAGACGACGTACTCAAGAACGCTATGACGGACTGGGTCTCGTCACGGCCACAGGAATTCTGAGAACAAGGAATCCTGCAGCTTGTTTATCATTGGGATCGTTGTGCTCAGGCCTATGGTATATATTTTGAATAAAGTCTACATTTGTACCCACCGTGTCGTTTCGTACCTTTTCATTTGATCACCCCTTGTACATTGACATGGATCCAAAAAGTTTTAGATAGAGTGATTACTTGTGATGAATCCTGATATTTTTAAAATTATAATCCAGAAACAAAACACTATTTGATGTAGAGTTCAAGCTCTCTACGAAAAGAAATAAATAAAATAAAATAAAAATTCAGAGCCCTGTTTTTTTGGAGGGGGGGGGGGGAAGATTTGTTTATGTTCACTGGATTGCCAAAGGTCAGACATACTCAACCAACATTATTGCATTAATGTTCTAACTGCAGTTCTTGAACAAGTGAGAAGATGAAGACCCGATTTATGGAAGAGAAAGTCCTGGATGCTTCACCAAGACAATGCAGCAGCCCCTTTCACTTTCTTTTTATAAGTGTTTTTTGCAAAATATGGCATTATCATCAAACTAGCCGGACATGGCCCTCTGGTTTTTTTTTTCCTCCAAGGTCAAATCCAAGCTTAAGGGACAAGATTTGACAATGTGGAAGAGGTGAAAGCAAAAGTGGCGGAGTTTCTCGACAGGCTAACAGAAATGGACTACCAGAATAGTTTTGAACATTGGAAAGTTTGTATGAAGCATTGTAGGGATTGGCTAGGCGAGTACATTGAAGGTGGGGGGGGGGGGGGCAAATGGCCCGGGCCCCCCACGAAATTTTTTCATTTGATATGTAGTTAGTGTATTAAATTCAATTCTTTTGACTTTAAATTGTAATAGAGATATATATTTTGCAATTTGTAAAAATGGATCATGTCAGAATCCTTGTTGTGAAGCATTTTCTCATCTTTCTGATAAATGCTTTCTAGACCCTTTCCCATTGAGAATAGGAAAAAAAAAAAAGGAAGTAAAAGGTTAAAAAGTGCCTTTAATCACTAACCCGAGGTGACTTCCGACTGTCCTACATGTCTAAACATCAGAAAAATACATATCTAGGCAATAATCCCACTCCCGGGATAATAAAACTTTGCCCTTTAACGTCAGTCATGGTATCAGCTCGTTTTCCTTGTACCCTGTGAAGTATCCCCTAGTGTTATCTGCTTTCAGGACCACCTGTGGTGTTTTTAAACTATGGTGTATACAAAAATCTTTCTTACTATTGACGATAAAATTTCAAGGTGGGCACACTGGCCACTACAATTCCCAGGGTCTAGATGCTTGTGTTTTTTACTAGTGCATTTTGCTCTCGAGTTGGTGTAGTAAAGTTTGCAGAGATTATGCCTCAAGAAAGCACCTGTTGAGTAGAAGTATAACAGAATTTTTTACTAAATTTTAAAAAACCTTCATAGTTTGCCTACTGACAATGAAGATTCAAATCTTCAGGAAGCGGGAGAAGGCCATAGATGAACAGATATATCCAGAAAAGCAGATAATTTCAGGAAGCACACCAAGAAAAGAAACTAAGGTAAATACAGTGGTTTTGCAATAAGTCAAATATCCAGCAACCTCTCAAGTTTTTATGCAGTTCCAGTCTGAATTAAAGACTATTTGATGAGTCGAACTTACAATAAGTTGAAGTTTTTCGTCAGTCCCCAAGAATTCAACTTACTGTGTAGCCACTGTACTCAATATTTCATTGTGTTTTAAAATTATAATATATTCTTAAGTATGTTGAAAATTTTGTATTTATCATATTTTCATTAATATGTAATTTAAGAAATGTTTCTTTTATACCATCTCAAATGACAAGAGGATAAATTTGTAATTGGTTTTTCTGTTTTAAAATTTTATAAATAATATTTTCCAATGCATTCTGGCAAAGAATAAATAAATATTTGAAATATCTAGGAATGCACAGAATATCCGGCTGATTTATTAATATCCAAAATATCATCGGATACCTGACTTCTCTGTGGGATATTCGACTCATGACTAGATACTTACAGTCCACTAAGTCTGTATTTTTTAAATAAAAATTACTCATTAATGTATTCTTCTTAATATTTTTACTACTCACAGTTAAAAATTACTTATAGTATTCTAAAGTGCTTTCTTTAGTAATTTTTAACTGCAACTAATGAGAACAGCAATTTGGTTTGAAATTAATCTGAAACCAAATAAATGTATTAAACATTTATTTTCTGACTGTAAAATAAGATATTGAGTTGTTTATTAAAATGTGACTTATTAATTACCCTTCTTTCTCTTAAGTTAAACAATTAAACAGACCTATTTTTATATTTGTTTTTTAAATTGTATGTTAAAACTATACTTATTCACAGGGTGGCAAACAAACTTATTTTCAAACTCCCTGATATTTTTCTAATATTCTCTGTTATTTAGACAGATTAAGCTCTATGAGGCCCCTAGGGACTATGAAATTTTTTAGGCCCATCTACAAAAACCGACTAGACTTGAAGATAATGAGCATTTCTATCCATGGCCTCTGACCTCACTTTTCAATAAATTTCTGACCAGTGGGTATTATAATATACATACTATTGCCATGCTTTGAAATAAAAATGTATTCTATTTTATTAAAATTTATTTAACTGAGCAAATCACAGACATACGCACAATTTTAAATGGGTTATTAGAAATGAGTTTCACATCTACCTCCAATTTTTCATGTGCCTATTAGCTAACAAGTGACTTAGCTGTAAATATTTCCTATACATGCAATTACTAATACATTAAATATGACATTTTAAAATTTTTATAAGTGTAATTTTAGTTACATTTTTTCTCTTTGACTTGCCTCCATGCGGGCCACTGAAATGCTCGGGGCCCATAGGCTAAAGCCTGCTAAGCTTAATGGATAATTCAGTCTGGCTTTTGTTTCAGATCAGAATACACAGAATTCATTGAACTAATTTTTGCAAATTCTCTGATATTTATATAACTTTGAGTTAACCTTTCACAGGTGTACCCACCCCCTAGACTTATGGCTCACCCCCTAGTCATGAGTGCCAAGCCTCCTAATAATTTTAAGAACTTATCCATTCTGGAGCGTTTTGTGCTCCTGGTTTAAAAAAAAACAAAAAACAAGTGTATTTTTACCCTTTAATCTTCCCAATATTATGTAACTAGTACTTTGATTTAATTAACAACTCAACACTTATTAAAGTAGAAAATTGGCCATTAATTTTATATTTTTAAGACTACTTAAGTAGAAAATTTCTATATTTTGAACATACACCATTTTGTTGTTTTTATCTTTTCCTCATTACTTTATTAAGAAGAAAATGGTTAAAAGTAAAGTCATGTTAGAAAATTAATCTATAATTTCTTCCTTGGTAATTTTTTGAAGGTCTCTCTCGGCAGACATTATTAATAGATTGGAGAGCCATGCATCACTAATACACAGTCTATTCTGACCTGACCTGCCTGGAAACCTTGAAATGTGTGGGATGGACCAACTCAGAGAGATGTTTACTGAGACTAAGGTGGGCCACTCCACCTTCAGAAAATTGATTTCTCCATGGTAAAATGTTTCACTCCTCCCCCTCCTCCCATGGCATCACCGAAATATATTGCGGATGTAAAGTTCATCACCCTCTTGAACTTTGCTTTAGTAGATAAAGATAAGATTACCATAGTGGCTTCCTCTGACTGCATGTACGCCTTATATAGTTTTTTAAAAATGTGCTTTGCTCATGCTCTTTATAGCTATAATATTTTAATCCTGTCACCAACCTTATGCAAAAGGGCAGAGTTTTGGACGATTCTCCTTAAGTCATGTCTTTGTTATTTTAATATTGTATTAGCATTGTGTAGGGTATTTTAATTTTGAGATCAACTTTATTCCAAAAACCAGAATTTTGGAAGATTTTCTTTTAGTAACATCCGTGATATTTTAATATTTTGTTAGTAATGAGCATAAAAATTTTAATCTTGTGATCAAACCTTATTCCAAAGAGCAGAGTGTTGGAAGATTTTATTCAAGTAATGTCTGTGTTATTTTAATATTGCATATGCATTGTATATAATATTTTAATCCTGTCACCAACTTTATACGGAAGGGCAGAATGTTGGAAGTCTCCTTAAGTCATATCCTTGTTATTTTAATATTGTATTAGCATTGTGTAGAGTATTTTAAAACTTTTGATCAACTTTATTCCAAAAACCAGAATTTTGGACGATTTTTTATTCAAGTGATGGCTGTGTTATTTTAATATTGTGTCTGCATTATTTAGAATTAAAAAGTGAAAAAGTAATACGGAGATATTCCATTGTTAATTTGATAAATTTGGATAAATTTGATAAATTGGGAAATTTGATAAATTTGTTAATTTTTGATACATTGGGGTCACAAAAAGAAAAATTAAAGATCGTCAAACAGAACATATTAACGACATTAAATTCAATAGAGAATCAACAGCCTTATCCCGCCTCGCACTAAACACCCCTATTACAATAGATTTTCAAGCAATACAAAAAATAGCCAACTTCAATAACCATACATACGCCTATTTGCGAGAATCATTGGAAATATTAACAACGGAGGGCAGCATCAACGACATGACGCACGCCAGCGTAGACGAAACATGGAATGACATCATGCGCAATAAGAACGGCGCGGAAGAAGAGGAGGAGGGGAAGAGTGTCATTCCCACGAGAACATCGGACTGAAGACGGCTGTGATGGTGGGCAGCCGAAATATATTTCTCCGGAAGATGTGGTAGTATTTTTATCAAATTAACAATTATTTAGAATATTTTAAGTTTGTGAGCAACCTTATATTAAAAACAAGCGTTTTGGAAAAAGAAAATTTAGTCTTAAGATTTTCAGAGAGAATTGTGTGTTACTGCATAAAACTGTATATTTTGACTTATTAATTGCAATAAGAAACTGTGTTAGTATAGCCTCTGGTTTATAATTGAAATTATTCATTTTTTTTAAATTAGTATTGCCATCCTGGCAGTTACTTTTAAAAACAATAATAGGTTTGTATTTACATGTTTTTCATTACAAAATATGCATTAGTTATATTCAGCTATGTATGAGCTGATTGAAAACCAGGGATAAATTGATATATTTCCTGTTTATAATAAGAAAATTTTGCATAGAAATATTTTTTTTTTTTTTTTACTATAGCCGTTTTTATTGAGATTTAAACAGCATTTATTTAGTTTTCCTTTCAGTATCTTTCTTTGGATATATTTATTCTAGGAGCAGGTAGGGGCCTAGATAAAAAAAAAAAATATTCTCTAGGTTGAGATACTCTCCAAACTCGTATGAAAGCATCTACAGGGTGTCTAGCAAATAACACCCTGATTTCAAAAACAAAGATCATTATAAAAGAATGCAGTAAAAGGTATGTTTATTATACAACCCATAAAAATTTTATACATAAGTTTCGAAACAGTAGCTACAATAGCTATTAACATATAGTGGCGTACACAGACTCATTTAAAGGGAGGGGGATAATGGTCGTAATCTTCATGTTGAAAATTAAAAATTAAAGAATTTTATGTTAAATAATATTCCATTCCCTCCCCCAAACCCCACTTTGCATATGCCACTGCTAACAGATGGCACTGCACATCAAAACTGATTGATGATCATTATGTATAAGCATAAATTCATTCTCTGCAAGCAATCACAGCACAATCTTTTCAAAATGTCCACCTTTATGTCATCCAGAGGTGGCCGAATGAATAATGAAATTTGTCATCACAGCCGGTAATGTTTCAAATGAAATGGATTCACATGTCACATAAATCAATAATTCAAGTTTGCCCAGCATGTTGGGATGGTTCCGGTAGACAGTTTTTTTTTTTTCCTGTGAACCTCAGAAAATAGTCACAATGAGTCAGATCAAGAGAATATGGAGACCAATCCATTATGGAAGCCTAAGATTACAGTGGCATCTGTTAGCAGTTTTTGTAACTACTATTTTGAAAGCTTTGTATAAAATTTTTACAGATTGCATAATAAATATACCGTTTACTGCACCCTTTTATTGATCTTTGTTTTTGAGTTTTTTAACTTTTAAATCAGGGTGTTATCTGTGGGGCACCCTGATTATTATATTGAAGAACTATTAATTAACTTGCGAAAGTAATACTGAATAGCATCTTTAAACATATATTTAAGGATTTTTTAAAATTGAATTTTGAATTTATATGTATACATAATACTCTAATTAGAATTAATAATTAAATATTATTTCTAATTACAATGAATAATTATATCATTAATTAAATATTTATTCAACTGGACAAAACTGTCTGTCTCCCCCACACACACACACACCGAAACGAAATCCTGGCTACACCAGTGCTTCTGACCTTATTTTGAATATTTTTTCAATCTACATTGCCTACTTATCTGTACAACTGCATTTATTTTCATGATTTTTATTATAAATGAAAAAAAAAAATAAATAAAAGTCAAAAAATAAACACAATAATTAGTTCCTCAATTCAAACATACAAGATTAACGTAAAATACAATGATTTTTGAACAGACTGGTAAAATTTAACGTCATTTTAACATGACGCAATTTTTTGCCTACTTTTACATAAAATTTTCACCAATGAATAACCAAGAAAAATTCAGGTTTGGCAAAACATGTACATTCAGGAAGAACATTAACTGTGCATGTGTCAAGTATAATAAATAAAAAATGTCTCTAATGACATTCAATCTGCCTCACATAGGAATCTACGATCAGGAAAAACTTTTCTTTTTTGTAAGAACTAAAGTAAAATGACTTATAAAGCTCTGAGGTAGTTTTCCTGATGAGGATAATCTTGGTAATGGTAACTTAATAGTATTAGTAAAATTGTCCAGAAAAATTTCTTTTTTTTTTGTTTTTTTTAATCCTTGGGCCAGTTTCCTGTAATCCTTATAAATATAAAAAATTATAAATTGTACCAATTTCCCAGCTATATTAACAGTATACTGAGCTGAGTACAAATGGTAACTGTTTTATCAAATTAACTTATCTATTTTTTTCTCTAGCAAGAGATCAGTCAAATGCTTGCTAATATTGGCATCCAGTAATATCTGTAACAGCAGTAAAACTAACATGCACTGTAGAGAAATATGAATGTGTGTAGTTTTTAATTATCCAATTACAAAACTAATATCAGAAATTGGAGTATTAAAAACTATTCAGCAAGCTAGTCTGACCTAAGATGCTTTTAAAATTATATTTAACTGCAATCACTGAACATTGTTGGGATCCAACCGTACTTTTGATTTTAGTTCAGCTCAACCTACTTGCAAACCCTGTTCCCCCAGTGAATATGATTGTATTTAGGATTTCAATATCTAAAAAACATAGTCTTGTTAGAGTTGGTTTCATTGTTCCCCACTTTTTTCTTAGCCATTAATTTATAATTACTAAAAAATAAACGTCATAACTATAGTTTTTTCTACAAACATAATTTCTGCCGAATTAAAAAATAAGTTTAAAGGTACAATTTAACATAAATCAAAGGAGAATTTTCAAAATGAAGAGCAACTAATGCAAGAATGAGTATTCTAAAGTAAATAATTTTTAAGACAAAGATTTTAACTCCACAAAATTTTGTATGCAATTATGAACAAGTACTTTTGATTCAGCTACAAAACATTAAAATAAACTTTTCTTACTTTCTATCAATTTTAATTCCTCCTAATGGCAAATTTTGGGGACTCATATCTGGCTTAAAATAATCACTTTTCATCATGAAAGGACTTCCTTTTTCAACTTTTTGTGGTGTAATAGTCATATCATCTTTCGAGCGATAAGAAACTGTCATCTTAATAGTACCTACAGGTAACAGTACTTCTCCTATTTTATTTTTTTGGTAATGCTCTCCAAGTTGGTGTACCTATTACAAAGAGGAGGGAAATTATTTGAAGAATACTAAAAATTAAGAAATTCTTATAAATCAAGCATGATTCGTAAGTATAACTGTATTTAAAACAGGACATGGATTTCACTATGAACATTCTGAACACTGAATGATTCATCAGCATAATTTCATGAAGTACACTAAATGATTCACAAGCAGGGCTTAATTTGCATAGGAGTTCACCGGTGCTAAGCTTCTGTACTTTTTTTTTTTTTTTTTTTTTACTGAATTTTTACATACTAGGCAAAACCCAGCGGAGCTCATGAATATTGTGCTCTGGAGCCCACCAGTACAACAACTTGAAAGTTTCCCCTTTTTCACACACCGATTGATTTCAGCAGATAGACCAATCAGGACTCATTTCGCCTCAGGCCGATCTGAGTGTCCTGAGACCAACATATTTTTGGTCTTCTACTGTGTATTGTTCAGATTTCTTTATGCTAATTTCAGGCTATTTCATTACATTTCCCTCTTCTGTGAAATAATGAAAATATGTCCAATACTATTAAATGGAAAATCTTTGAATTAACATTATTTTAATAGAATGTACTACTAACTCCAGTATTGCAGAAGTCGCAGGTATTTACAGCATGCCACTGAGTATGAACATGAGCTCTAGAGAATATCAGGGCTCTGGCACTTTTTTGCTAGAAATTAAGCCTTGTTCATAAGTACAAGAAATCCATATCCAAACAGGATATGGATTTCACTATGGGCATTCTGAACATCAAGTATGGCATTTTATGCTAATGACAGTTAAAAATGAGAATGAAGACACATGAATCATTAATAGTCACATTATTAAATGTTTGTCTCTGTTGAAATAATACTGTGACAAAGCTTGCCATATCTGCTCATCTGTATGGCCACCGTTCATCCTTACAGTGTGAGCGCCTTCCAAGGAGTGCAATGATCTTGTGTGGTAGCATAATACCCTCATCTGATGATATCCCCTCTGCCATTTACAAGCACATTGAGCAAGTGAGGTGTATTTTCTGAACATAGACTATGATGGATGACTCGTGAAGTGTTGAAATTAATTCAGGGATGATTTTTCTCCCCACCTTGTGCAGGTCAGAACTTTTGTTCCCCTGTACTAGCTTTGTTTAAAGTGACCATTTATTTTTTCCTTCAAAATGGGACATCTACTGTTTTTAAGGTAATAATGTAGGAAGACTGAATTTCAGGTGTGGGTACAGGGCCTGATTAACGCACGGGCCGACTGGGCCCAGGCCCAGGGGCCGATCGCTATTAGGGGCCGTTTTGTTTTTTTAGTTTTAACTAAAAAATGTACAAATATTTCGTAAAATATTACTTAACAAAAATTGGCACACTTTATTATTATAAAAAAAACCCATAGTGGAATATATAATTTATTTTTAAAAACTTCTGGAAAACTTTTGTAATTATTGAATTGATTTAAAAGGTAAACTTTTTATTTTATTATTGTATTTTCTAATGTGAGAGATTTCTGAAAAGTATATTATGCATTTATGGAAAATGGAGGTTATATAAATTATAACTATGGTTTTAGCCAAGATTATTTATTGACTGTGCAATTCTTATGTGTGTGTGTGTATGTATATATGTGTGTATATAAATATGATGATAAAAATGATTGATTTTTGTTTATTGCTGTCAAATTGTAAGATTGCTCTCTAAAATATCTATACGGATATTTCCACAATCCAATTCAAAATGATTCACTTTAAATTTTAATTTAAGTTACCACACCTTTGCTAGTTTACTGGAAAATTACTCACTTAACAATGACGATATTTTACATTTTTTTCAGAATAAATAAATTAAAAAAACTGGTAAAAATCGCATAAAAGACTTTTTTATGATTAAAAGAATGCATCAAACAATGAATGTGTATTAGTCCTGATTTATATGTTTATGTAATATACTGAACTGCATCAAAATTAAATAAAAAATTTTTACAAGTATAAAAAGGACGGGGTAGGGCCCAAATGAGTATTTGGCCCTGGGCCCACTTTTGGCTTGATCGGGCTCTGTGTGGGTATCTTTTAGTTGGTAAAAAAAAACTAGTATTAATGTTAATTTCAAAATAAAAAGAAAAAAAAACTGCTAAAACACACATATACTATAAAAAATAGTGCAGGACGTAGGTTTCGGGTGGTACAAGGGGTAGGCCCTTCTTCGACATCAAAAATACCATCTTACACAAGGCAAGAAGGAAGGAAAATCAGAAATGTAAACAAAAGGACACACAGAAAAAAGGAAGTTGTCATTTGGAAGGGAAAAAAAATTCTTAGAAAACCAGAGTGAAAAGGCAAAATAAAGTGGAGATTCTGGAGTGGAGGGGGTAAATAAGCAAAAAAGAAATAAAAATTAAATAAATTTACATAGCTGACAAAAAAAGAACATTAAAAGAACAAACACAAAAACAATACATCTCCCTGGCATTTTCTTTGCATCTCAAGATGGGCAAGAGATAGGTTAATTTTTTTTTTTTTTTTTTTTTTTTTTTTTTTTTTTTTTTACAGACACTGCTGTTGGATGATTTTATATTTTTAGCGGCCTTTATTGAAATCATTATCATGAGTTGCTCTCTTTCTAAAAACGGGACATTAAGGTGTCCCGAAGCTGTGCTTGGGGACAACGGGACTGTTCCGTTTAAAACAGGATGTATGGTCACCTTAGCTTAGTTATACCCTGAAGAAGACCACTTTCCCTTCTACTCCAGTGATATTTTATGACTTTGTGCATCCTAAATGTTTGTTTTTTTTTTAGACCTCCAGATTTCTTTAATTTAATAGTGTGCCTGTGATAATCAAATCAGGTATCATGAATGAAAATTCTGAGTAATCTTCTGTATATTTTGTGTCTACAAAAAAAGATCGCCAGCATGATGTATCACCATTTTTTATGGCCATTTTTCTTCTAGCCATTTCTTTTTTGTGATCATCGACAGATGATTCTTTATGTGCGTGGTGTTAAATGAAAATTTGTGGCTCTAAGTGAGCAATTATAAAAAGGAATCCCATGATTTTTGTGAGGTGTTATAAGTAAAATAAAAAGTTTTTGTGTCTCCCGGTGAACAATTTAATAAGGTAATTATCAAAAGCAAGTTCAGTGCATATGTAATCACACCCCTTTCCTATTTTAAAATGATGTTGAAACCATGTTCCTATTTATATATTTTTCTTCTATTTTTATGATATTTAATCCAGAAATAAATGTGATGATTTTTATTGCTTTTTTTTTTTTTAAGATGCCAGTATTATCTTTCTTTACTGTTCTTTTAAAGTAGCTAGCACTTCATTACTGATGATCATTCCTGTGATTACATTTTTTTGGCAAAGTCTGCTCTAGTTGCCCTCTATATGTTTTGGGGTACCTTTTCATAATGTGTGTGTCCAAATTTTTACAATGCAACTCCACCACAAATATTTAGTGTGAACATTTTTATTTATAAATTTGTCTTCATTTAAAAAAAAAAAAAAAAAAAAAAAAAAGTATTGTAGAATTTTATTTTGATGTCTACACTCTTTAGTATGGGTGGTGAATCTTTAGTAGAACAATGATACCTTCTAAAAAAATGCACAAGGTTGAAAATTAGTCACTTTACAATAAGGAAAAAACCTTATTGCCCTGAAAAGTTTAGCCTACCTCGCAATCTACTAGTTTTTATGTCTATTCAAGGTTTTGTGATTTTAAATTAAAATCTCAAATATAATTAAAACTGTAAAATGAAGCATAAAAAAAGTACTTATCATTAGGACAATTATTTCAGGCAGTACAAACAAGTTCACCATTCATTCTAAGATCAGCTTTTCTCTGACAAATTTTTCATTATTTCACTTTTCAAATGAAAAATAAAAAAGTTTCCAAAATAAAGCTTATTTAACTTACCTGAGGCTCACCAGGATAGATGCGAAACAATATGACATACATATCAGCACTTTGCCGGGATGATAATTTATAAGCAGGAGTTATTCTTGTCACAGCAATAACAGATTTCAGAAGAAGGCTCATTCTAGAATATACCGAAGCTAAGCTAGTATAGGATATATGAGGTGAATCACTGAAAAAATCAGAAGTAGTCATTCTCAAACTCCATGTTTCTAAAACTAAAGTGTCTCCATCAGCAGTTTTAAGTAGAATTTCAGTACAGATGCAAAAATCTTTTAATGGCGAAATGTTACTATAAGCTTCTTTGGCTTTTACTTGAATTTCTGAATTATCTTCAACAGCTAAATTAAACTGAAAGAAAAAGCAATGAAGATAAAATTATTAATAAAACACAAGAAAATGAAAAAGATAATTAAGAAGTGAGCGTCAACACACACACACAATTTACAAACATTTGAATTTTATGAGGATGCCACCACATACAATAGATAAAAATAATAAATTTAAATAAAATAAAGCAGCCAGAGAAAAGTTTTATTTTTCCTAAATATTAAGAAACAAGACTGTTTGTCCCACCCCATAACTGGCATAATATTTGCTCAATTATGTACAAGCAAATAATTTATACTTCACTTTAGAAGTACTGTAATTTCCCTGATAAATGTTATGTCGTTTACAAGTTTAAAACTTAAAATTTTCTATCCATGCAGCACTTACATGCACTAGAAAAGAATATTTGATTAATTTTGGGATTCAAAGAAACAAATTATAACAGACTTGGATCTAGAATTAGATCAGGATATGCTAAATCTTTTTGATTTCTGTTAGAAAAAGTAAAATTTGAAATTTTCATCTTTCAATTCAGTATTTCTTGCTTGCATTTTTTTTAAATACCATAATATGAGTAATATGTATATGACTTCTTTAGAGGATAAAATATAAGTACATTCACTAATATAAGTACATTTTCATAATTTCTCACATACAATTTATTTTTCTGTTGCGATTTGATTTCATTCATTTCTCTAGATGATATGCCATACATAATGAAAGAGAACAAGGGTTTGTGACTATGACGTTCAAGGCAATGTTGCAAGCAATTTCATCTAGTCCGATGAAAATTCACAAGGAGGAGGTACGACCTCGGGGAAATGGATTTCAATGATCTTTGGCACAGTGGTAGTATACCGTGTGAATATACTATGTGTAAAATACTAAGACGCCATACTCAAATACAGTCGAGAAAAATTAATATTTATTTTACAGTCACTTCACCAAAAATTTAAATATAAGTTACGCATAAATTAACTTAAGCGCCATGGCGAAATGGTTAGAACGGAGGTTTTCTACTCTGGGGTCCCAGCTTCGAATCTCGTACTGAACAAGCATTTTTCCCCGCTCTCTCTTTTTTTAAATACATCAATACTGGTAATTAATTCTTTTTTCAGTCGAGTAAATATTTATTTACTGTTTCATTTATCTATTTTTACTACTTATTGAATTTTTTTTATTATTTATTTACATATTTTTTTATTTTTATTTTATTTCTACTATTCGAAGTCTATTTTTACAATTGATTATAGTTATGATTTTTTTAATAGAATAATTATAATGAATAATATAGTTATGACAATTGAATTTCATTTTTTCTCCCCATCTAGTACATAGTCATCAGACGAGTTATCTTTAACCGATTCGAAATTTTCTCCTATACACTCTTCTTGAACATGGATCAATTTCTCTGCAATTACTAACTTCTTTTCATTCAACACATCCTATGCATTATTGTACAATTATATGCCTATCATCATAGCTTCTTCAGGAGTGTATCAGAAGCTGGCAATTTTTTTTTTTGGAGAAGCGAACTTTTGTGATACGCTACTCCATTTTTTAGTCACTGCTTCAAAACATCACTGTACGTAGAACAATCAGTAGCTTTTTCATCAGTAGCTTGGCCTGGTGGCATATTTGTAACTGATATAATTCTTCAAAATAAGTTTCACTGCTTAAATACGTATATTCGAAATTTTCACGTGATATTTTAAATTGAAAACACATCAACAGAGGACAGACGATTAAAAGAAATAATGCTGTTGCTGTGGCATCACGAATGGGTGAAAATTAGACAAAAATGTCTGTCTTATGATTCAGGTATGGAAAATCAAAAAATCAGTTTTGGAGCAGTCTTGGAGCAGGAAAATCTCAGTTTTGGAGCAGTCTTGGAGCAGAAAAATCTCACTTTTGGAGCAGAAAAATCTCACTTTTGGAGCAGCTTCGAGCACAAAAATCTCACTTTTGGAGCAGTCCAAATGCATAATTATAGCAAGAAAATGTAGATTTGTAGCAGTTAATTTCAATTAAAAGGCTGTTTAAAGCTTGTGTGTGATTAATAGAAGTGTAATAAACAGTAAAAAGGGAGGGAATTGTAGTAAACTTAAGAAAGAAAAACAAAAAACAATTTTCTAAGTTAGAAACCATTTATTACTAGATATGAGAAGAAAAAAAAAAAAAAGACTTGGTTTAAATTAATCAAATCTAAGTGCATTTTTTCTTTGTAGTTGAGACAATTGATAATTGTAGATGTCTATTTTTCTCTAATTCTTTTAAGTATTTCGACATGTTATCTTTAGATTCTTTTAAAAGAACTTGACCACTTTCTATTATAGATATGTCTTTTTTTTGTAAACCATCTGAAATCATTTGGTTGGCTCGATCCAGCATATTTTGTGATGCTGAAATGCGTTTGTCAAGTTCATCTGCTTCTTTTTTCAGATTTGTAGCTGAATCATCTTGCTGTTCTTGATCCAATTTTCTTTTCTGACCTATTACTTTGAGAGTTTTTAAACGTTCTCTATATTGTGAGCCAGCATTCTTGACTGATTTTAGCAGATCAGTGTTTATTTTCAAATTTTCAACATTACCACCAAGTCTTTTTATATGACTTTTCATGTGACGTATACCATTGATGCTTTCAATTTTTAACAAAGAACGCCCTTCTAATATATTTTTATTATAGCTGAAGCCACGCTCACACTCTGCATTGCCATGTGCTAGTGATAATAATGCTTTCACAAGCGTTGGTAATCTTTTAAATCTCAATTTGCCTACTTGATCTTTAATTTCAAATATTTTCTGCCAATAATGGTCTATCCTCATATACGATGTGACAGTCTGATTTCCTACTTCTACTGAATCATTCTCAGAATCAGTTAACACACTGCTATTATCACTCGTTTTTTCAAAATTAAAGTCCAATTCCATAGTTTGTAGCAAAAGCCATTCATCAACAAGTGATGAGACATCAGAGCTTTCTATTACTTGAGGAAGTTCTGCAGCAAGCATCCTTAAAACCTGGGATGATCTTTCTGCCAATCTATATAAAGGGTGCAACAATTTTAAATTTTCTAAGAATTTATTATTCAGGGGAAGAGATTTTAAAAGACTTTGAGCACAAGCTATATAAAAGGATCTTGCAGCTTTATGAAATGTTGCATGGCTTTGTTGTTTGCAGCTGTCAACTAATTCCTTTTGAGTATCCAGACCTATTTCAGGTGTCTTTAACCATAAACTTCCATCTGAGACATCAAGAGATTGCAGTTCAAAACCAGTCTTGTTTATGAAAGCTTCTGGTTTAATGAAACGTCCCAATAATTTTTTTGTAAGTGTAACAAATTCATCATACAATATGTGCACAAGGGGCTCTTCTCTTTGAAATAATAACAAAAATCCACTGAAGAGCTCTCCAACATTTTTTATAAAGAGGGCCTTGGGCAAAATAGTTTTATCCAATAAAGTTTTTTTTATTCTTTTTAATCTTGCACTTTCCTTCCTTGATGTTAAGTCTTTTTGAAAGTACACTTTCAATGCAGGGTATTGCTCTAAAAATCTCAAAACAGCCGAATGAAGTGTTAGCCATCTGCTACTAACGTGGCGAATAAAAATGTGCTCAGGGAGCCCTAGAGATGCTTGTTCTTCTTTAAAATCACTAGACTGCACTGGTGATCGTTTGAAAAAATAGTACAAATCTATCAATAAAAGTTCAAATTCAGCATCAAAGGCTTCTATACCAAGGCCAAATGCATTATGAACCTTATGCAATGAGCACTCTCCAATATTAACAATGTTCTGATTTAAGTTACAAAGTTTTGCTTTTAAACTTTTCATTACGTTAGGGCCATCACTAAAGAATGACAGCAAGTGGCTTTTGGGTAAGTCAGCTAAGGCTGACTCAATAGCATCATACATATCACAAGATTTGGCATGTCCCAAGAAAAAGGACTCTAAATGGTGGACAACAATTTCCTTATCTTGATTACTAAAATAACGAATTAATACATCAAACTGATTTATGCGTTTTTCCGGAATTGGTGTCTCATCCACTTGAACAGTGTAGAATGCTTTGCTATTAATAATGTCATTTATAAGTTCTCTTTTTAAATGAGGTCCAACTCCATCAGAAATTGTATATGAAATTTTTTTTCGATTCATATTAAAATCTCCAGCTATCTTTGAGTCAGAGAACATCTTGGGGAAAATTTTGGTCATTGTATCGCCATAATTATATGCAATATCACACATGGCAACCGAGAAGGCAAAATAGGTTTCAGCTGCCAAAACCTTATCCCAATGAGACATTATAGCTGATGCTGTTCCAGTATTTTCAAATAATCTGGATTGCTTAGGCTTTAATATGCCTTCACAGTCCCTCAGCTTCTCACATATTTCTTTGTGCTTTTTTGAAGAAGCATGGCGTTTTACTGCTGAAATGCCATGCTGAGCACAGTTGATGACAGTGTTACACACTAAGCATACAGCCTCTTGAGGTTTCTTGCCTGCTTGGCACCACACAGAAATATGATCTCCATTACAATCCTTTTCTTTCAACACATCAGGATTAAAACGACTGGAGCGTGCTGAAAGTAAATAAATGAATGTAATTAACAACATGTATGTAATATTTGTTTAAAGTTAATGTAATTTTATAGAATAGAAATTACAAACTTAATTTCTGCTATAGACATAAATTACGGCTATGAGAATTACAGGTCTGATCTAGTTATTCACATTTTAAAAAGTATCCTGCACTAAGTATTAATAAGTATTTTACAAAGTATCCCAACTTTTCTCTTTCCCTGGTTTGTCACTGACCGCATTTGCCTGGGTGTCGTGTTGGGAGCGTACATTTTTGTGATTTTGAAAAAGATAGTTTAGTTTGGAAATGAAAAACAACTCCGAGAAGAAGTCATCCATTTTTGGGCACCCACTCGGTTCCCGTTTTAGTCAGTGGACAAAATATAAAGGCTTTTTGAAGCCATTTCAGTATTTTTTTAAGGCTATAATAATAATAAAAAGGAATAATAATATAAGGAATATATAATAATAATATAATATAATAAAATAATATAAGGAATAATTATCAAACTGCCAAACTAATTAATACTTTTAATAAATAAATTTAAATATTTTTAATAAATAATTAATTCTTTTAATTAATATTTTTCTTTTAATTTATAATTAAAAATTTTTTTAAATAATTTTAAACTATTTTATAAATATTTCATTTTGAGTTCAACATTGTAAATCAAAAGGATAAATCATACTATTTTTTAATAATTAATTAACCTTTTTTATTTTTATTTATTTATTTTGGAAATCGGCCAAAAAAACTGTTCTTTAAATGAAAACAAAATGTAGCCACATTTTACTTTATATGATTTATATTGCATCTTACTTGTAGTAATAATCACACACCTACAAGTTTGTGGGACAAAATGGCCGCTACAAATTCGGAGTTGCATTTTATCGGAGCGCTTTTCTTTCCCATTGTTACTGCCAGATGTACGCTCCTAACACGTAACCATTCGCCCGTATAGCGGCTTTCGGCCGCGTCTTCCTACTCCCGCGAAGTGGTGAATTGGCAGGAGTGGACCGAGACATCGGCCGGTCGGGCCAAGGGCGGGGCGGAGGGGGCGACCGCCCCGCTCCCCGAGAAAAAAGAAATTAATGTCAAAGATCCTATCTTACTTCCATAAAATTGATGTATATGTCAATCTTTTAACTACCCCCCCCCCGACAAACTTGCATTAATGCGCCACTGGGTCGGGCTAACGTCGGATAGGCCGGTAGTCTTTAGGGCAGTAGAGACCAGTGCATTGGGGAGGACGAATTTTCATTTAATTCACCATAATCATAACAATATCAAACACTTGGCTTGGGACTTCCATCTCCCACGTTGGGGAGAAAAAACGTGAGCTAAAAATAGATTTCACTCTCCTGTTAACAACGTGCAAAATAGCAGCGGAAACAGGGTTGCCAGGTCGCCAAACCAAATAGCCGGACAGACCAGCCAGTTTGGCCGGACATTTGGGTAAAAAGGTCGGTCAGCCTACAATATTGAGGATTTTGTCTCAGTATTAATAGGTACGACAAAAAAATTGTATGTAAAATCAAGCTTTTTTTATTATTACCATGAATCTTGTTAAATTCTAATGGCATATAAATAACATCGAATGCCAAATCAGTTCAAGTAAGTACTTTATTACTCATCAGCCAAAGTCACCAGTAAAAAGCCTAACAAAAGCCGGACACCGTTCAGTTTGGCCGGACACGCAATCAAAAAGCCTAACTATGTCCGGCTTTATCCGGACGCCTGGCAACGCTAAGCGGAAAGAAATTTACGCCCAAGCAGATTTTTTTTTTTTTTTTTTCACATTTTACAGGCAAAATTAATTGCATTACTAATATATGCTAAAAATCGAAATTGGAAGAGGGGGGGGGGGTTAATATAATATATAATACATTGATTAAATTAGCTTCAAAGGATAGTTTGTATCAAATTAAAATTAATTGCAGTCAAAAGAGCACTGCTGCAGAGTGAAGAATGCAAGATTGCGTTATCAGTTCTTTCCCAGATCATTGATATGTATGAGTTTTAAAAAACATGCAATCTTTCAGAAGTTGCGAAATCACGTTAAACACGTGGCTTTCGGCTCCTACCAGACGCATTCCGTTGTTTCCCTCTAAGGAAAGAGCGAAATGCGATCATATTAAATTATAAAATTAATAGATGTTAAATTAGTATCTGAAAATATTATTTAAGCATTTTAACAAGAAGAAAGAAACACATACGCACCTTTCGGGGGCATTTCGCATACGGCACGGGCTTTCACTTGTGCTTCTATAAAAACCAAACACTGATGGGCTCTTCTCACAGCTCGACGACATGAAAGCGAATTCCAATCTCGGAAGTCATGTGATCACATTTTGGCATGGATAGTGGGAGGGGCTCAGCCATGCAGCTACAGATAGAGTTAAGTTCCAATCTAAGTCCATGGGCTTAGCTCTCCCAACGGAATCGGGTGCAGCTGGTGGGTTTGCCGTAACTAACGATGACGGGGTTGCTTTCGTGCGCATCGTTGCCGACTTTTCGCAATTTCTTCCCAATTCTGACACTCTCCAACTTTCCATTATACTGCTTTTAAGAGTTTTTATTTTGAGGGAGGTGACAAAAATGTAAAACTCGTAGTTTTGGCGCAGTTTGGCGCAAAATTCGAAATTTTTGCAATTTTGTAGCAGGATGGCGCTTAATGTGGAAATTGGCGCAGTTTGGCGCAATTGGCGCAGATTTTCCATCCCTGTATGATTGTGACAAAAAGAAATGTACCTTAAATAAATAATGAATTTTGCGAATGTTAAAAGTGTAAAATTCTGATTCCAAAGTAAAGATTTTGCAAGCAGAAATAAAATTTAAATAATAAATAAAAAAATCAATAAATTATTTACTTGACTAAAAAATGAATGAATTATCAGTATTGTTGTATTTAAAAAAAGAGTGAGGAAAAAAAAAACCACTTGTGCAGCACGAGATTCGAACCTGAGACCCCAGAGTAGAAGACAACCATTCTAACCATTTCGCCACGGTGCTTAAGCTGCTTTACCCGTAACTTATATTTAAAGTTTTGGTGAAGTGGTTCGAAAATAGATATTAATTTTTCTCAACAGTATTTGAGTATATCGTCTTAGTATTTTACACGAGTATATATCGTCTTAGTATTTTACACTTAGTATATTCATATGGTATACAACCACTATGCCAAAGATAATTGAAATCCTTTTCCCCGAGACCGTGCCTCCTTCTTGTCAGCTATCAAAATGTATAGAAATATAAGTTTGATCTAAATTTGAATTCATGTATAGAAATATAAATTTTGATCAGTTATGAAATAGAAAATATTACTTATGAGCTGTTTATTACTTTAGGCCATAATACTTAGGAAATTTTTCATAACGTTACTAATTTTCAGAGTGATCTGCTCTTCCGGGGTTCAGTTTAATCAAAAAATGTTCAATGTATCATATGATTAAACTGCATTTTGTTGCATTAAATTAGTTAATTAGAAAGAAAACTACAGTCGACTCCAGTTATAGTGACCCTCTGGGGACCGGCAAATTTCCTTCACTATATCCAAAGTTCACTATAAGCAAAGTGTCCCCAAATGAACAAGGAATACATTGCATACCCGCAGTGAATATTTGTATAAATCAAACATAATTAATAGTATTTATGTCTCATTACTCCTAAGTGCTACAAAAATTTGGGAGATTCCATTCAATTGGCCGGAAAGTGCTATAGCCAATCAAGCAATAGCGTGTAGTGGTAGTCCTTAACCTGTGCAATTGCACCGGGAATGGAAAATGGAATCGTTCGAGGACAAGAGAGACATGTCTGTTTTTGTTCACTATGAAATGTATCATGTACCGTACTTTTTGTTAAGTACTTAGTAGCAGAAAAATGCCAATAATTTTAAACGACTAAGAATTTAATCCCCTTTGACAGATGTCCACGGATAACAAGCGTGAATACAATTAGGAGGGGCACAGTTTGATGAATTGGATTGAAGCGCTTCTGCTCCTTTCTTTCTGGTCAAGAATGAGAATGAAAAAATTTGCATGTTTCTTTTTAAAATTATCATTGCTACCTTCTACATTGTGGAAGTGTGGGTGCCACGGTCTTTCATGCAGGGTAGAAAAGATGAGCTTGTCTTTTAAGGACTGGGGGTATCCGATTAAAGTAGTATAAGGAGAAATACACCAGAAGACTTCAGATATTTCGTAATTGAATTGGAGATCTAAAGATAAGTATTCATTACTGCAATGGATAAGTTCCTGGTTTCACAGCGGTCAAGAGTCTAAAAGCCCTTTCCCTAGGGCGCTATTGTTTCCCTCTCCCCTTCGCCATGTTAGCCTAGCCACAGACAATTCCCCTGTATTTCGGAATAGATGGTCGATAATCTCTTTGTGTATTTATCGAATGCAATACAGACAACCTTTGACATCGAAAAATTTTATCTCCGCGATTTCCAAAGTTTTTGAAGTTCAGTTTATAGGTTCACTATAACCGAAGTCATGTTCACTAAAACCGAAAAATGCTATGCACATTTCTAATGTAAGTGAATCGGGACTAACGATTTGCGTTCACTATATCCGGGTTCACTATAACCGGAGTTGACTGTATTAATCTTTGAATTTCTCATAGGGTAACATTATGGTTAGCAGTTTCCTGCCAAATATTGGTGATATCCCTAAGCTGGCTTAAATTTTGAGGGCATATTTTTGGCACCAAATGTGGCAATATTTCAACAAAAGTTACCAAGCTTGGCAAAAGACTGCCATGATTTTAGCTATGGTGTCTGTAGGTTTGCTTCTTCGCATATCAATAGTATTAATGAATTACGTGAAAGTTATGCAACTAGTGGATACAAATGCCCAAATGCATGGTCATAACAACAAAGAGGAGCAATTGCCCCCATCACAAAAAAAAAAAAAATCAAGATTTAGATATCAGCTATTTGAAAATATTTTCTACAGTAGCAAACATCCCCCCCCCCATCCTTAATGCCAATTTACGCCAATGCCTATATGTTAGAAATATCCCCAGAAAGTATAAATAGGAGAGATCTGCCTGGACAAGTTAGTTTATGATTTTCGCTTGCAAAGAATGTTGTTAATATTTCATTGTAGAACAGCCTTTGATGGTTATTTGTTAAGCTGTATCCTGAAAGTTATTTTTGAATTGTATGAGTGAAAAATTGTGTGTATTTATAATGCTGTGGAGCAGTTGAAGCTCTGCTTGTGTATTCCATTGAGTTTTAGTTTGTGAAATGTTTTTGTTCTTTTTGTATGCAAATTGCAACTTCTGAGCTCTGTCGACTGACAGTTATCCACTGAATTAATGTGAATTATGAAGACTGTACAAGTTTTTAGAAGATATAAAATTTATCTTTTGTCTTGACAACTCGACTGGCCAGAAGAAATAAAAATTTCTAGATCATCCTGGTCTAGAAAGGTTCTGGTCGTGGAACTTTCTAGACCATTAGAATTTCCAAATATATACCAGTACAAACCCATTAGCTTTTCAGAGCAAAAGAAAAACATTCAGCAGAGTTTTGCAATGATGCTAATATTCAAGATTTCAATTCTGTTGTGAAATCATAAAACAAGAAATTTGTTCTATAACATGCTTTTATTTAGTTGAAATTTAATAGCACAGTCGAATAAATCTAAACCAAATTAGTCAAATCTTGGCTTAAAACATCACTAAACTACTCACAATCCATGTTTTCTGTGTGTGTATAAGTAAACTTACTTTTCGCCAAGAGATAGTTTCTAGTCACCTAGGTGATTGGGTGCCTGGGTTTAGTCAAACCCTGATCCTAAAGAATTTAAATAACCAAGGTTTAGAATTTTTTTTTCTTCCTCCCAAAAATTTCAATTTTCTGCCATTCATGGTTGTAGGGAGACCCCTTTCCCAGGAAAAAAAAAAAAATGAGCTTGAAGTCTTGCTAATGAAAAACTCAGTAAAAGATCTGTCCAAGACATAGTTTAAATTAAATAAAAATGTTTTTGGTCTGGGTAAACAAAGGGAAGTGTATGCAACAACAACAACCAAAAAAAAAAAAAAAAAAAGCCATCATTAATGTATCTAATATTTTTTTAACCAAATAACATTCTACAGCATACAGTATTAAAATATAGTTTTTATTTTAATACTGTTTAAATACAAATTTATTTAAAATACAAGTTTTTATTTTAAAAAATAAAAGAAAATGGAAAAAAGTAACAAAAAAATCATTTTTTTTTAAATCAATGTATTAAGATTTGAAATAACTGATTACTAGAAATGCACATTTTATTTTAATACTGTAGAAAAAAAATAATTTGCTGATGTGTTACCCAATCATGGAAAGAGGATTTGAAACTGGGCACTGCTTTCCTTTTTTCACCAAATCGTGACTGCACAATAACTTGAGACATCTTGAAAATGAGAAATCTGACATATTTCTCTAATTCAGTTCTCTCCCGGGATGGTAATTTATTTATAGGATTTGGATTCATCTTTATTTATAAAATTAACTGAATTTTCCTTGACTGGTGTTCTTTAAAAAATGGGTAGTTCCAACAAAGCTGAGATGACTTGTATATTCCACACTCATGACTCTTTATAACCTGAAATTGTTTTAAAATGCCAGTTATAAAAAGGGCTTTAATTGTTAAAAGTCATGCAACTTCAGAACAATTTAAAATAAACGCAAATTACATTAAATTCTTGAGAACACACACACAAAATCAACCTCTCTTATACTGTATTATATATTCATGCATGCAACAATGAATGAGGGTTTTATAATTTTGTAACTTACCCATTATGTCTCCCTTTATATTTTTGACTAAATGCATTTTAAAAACAAATCTATTAGCATATATTGTAAAATGCATCAGTTCTATTACATTTTTGAGTAAAAAACATGTTTTTTACATTCATTTAGAGATTTTGTAGCAATTTCTGCAAGATTGTGTTTTTAAGAAACTATGCTGTAGGATTTATTTTATACCTTAAAACACATTTTTTTCTTTTTTTTTGCAATTATAATATTATTTACAATTAATATTATTTTATCAATATATAGACCAGTTGTGTTTATACAGCACTTCGATTAAATTATTTAAATAAATCGTTAAAGTATATTTACTATATTGGCCGAATATAATACTGTACTTTTTGACTGATCATTGCCCGTAAAATCCTGGCATACCAAATTCAAGGCGTAAATATAGGACTTTCTAATTATCTTGATGAAAAATTCCAGAGTTGCATTATATTCAGGCCAATACGGTATATATTGAAGTACACAAGCAAGTGTATTTACTCCCAACAGTGGAAAAGTGAACATAGCATGTGCTTGGGCAGTAGCATATATAGGTTTCCATTTTGGAGGAGTCAATCGGTATTTACTAAATATAAATGTTTTAAAATAGCTGATTTTTAATAATTGCTTTGGGCTCCAGGCCCCCTCCTCCACCCCGCCACCTAAATATGCAATTGCACTTGGGACACAATACCTTTTAGCATTCCACTCTGGAAAAACATTCAATAATTTAATATAATAGTATATAATTTTGTTTCATTTGTACATATAAAATATTGTTCTTCATAAGAAATGAATAATGTATCAAACACTAATTTTTCATATTTATTTAAATTTTTGCATTTTTCAAAAAATGTATTGGTTCACAAAAATAAAATAAGAAATTTGGCTTACACTAACACTTTTTTGAGAGGATGTACCAATAATAATAGATTGTAATACCTATCTTAAAATACTCTAAAATACTTTACAAACAATCACTACATAATTAAATCATGCTTCTACAAAATACTATATTGTTTTGAGGATTAACAGGAACACAGGCTCATGTTAGGCTTTATATTTGAGACAAAAAAAAAAAAAAAAAAAAATGTTACAAAATGAAGAATGAATTATCATAATATTAGTTTAACTCAAACAACAAATTTCGAAAGTTTGTAAAATTTTGAATCATTTTCAAAAATACTGTAAATTTTGATGGCGTCACACGATAGCCATAACTTGCAATTCTTTAGAAATATAGCAAGATTGGATAATGAGACTTTATTATTATTATTATTCCATGGAAATTAAAATCAGTAAAACATGATCTACTGAAGCTATTTATTTGTAACAATGTTGTTATCATTAAATTCTGGGTGTAAACTGCTATTTTAGCATTTTGCTAATGCTTTCTTTCTTTTCAATTTTGCCTTTTTGTTAAAGGATTTTTCCGAGAGATACGAGAGATAGAGTGTAACCTACTGCGATGCAAAACCACAATGCTCAATGGAAATAACAAGCAAAAACTGGTGATCAGATAATTGAACAGATTTTTGAATAAAAAAATAAATAAGCAAAAAAAAAATTCAAAATAAAATATTTATTTTACAAAACAACTGAAAATTAAAATTCTGCATCAAATGTACAAGAACATTGGGTGCTAAAAAAGCAGAAATAGAAACATTAAAATCAAAGACGGAACATTTGGTATAAAGCCAGTTTTCATGTTATTTTTGCACATAGTGATTTAATCTATTTGAACACAGATAAAGGAAAAATAACACATTTCAGTAAAATTTTTTAATACTTATGAAAACAGCAAACAGTATAAAAATCGATAGTTAACTACATAACCATTTGTAAGACGTATTATTCCATAAAACATGCCCATTTTAATAAAGCGAAACAAATAAGAGAAATTTGTTTCTCTTCATAATTACCTTCAACAGTATGAAAATCAATAGTTCAATAGATAACATTTTCGTTAAGACGTATTATTCCATAAAACGTGCGCATTTTAATAAAGAGAAAAAAAGCAGAGAAATTATTTCTCTTCATATTTACCTCCATTGATATATCTAATTTTTATTTCACTCAAACTTTAAATAGGATTACTTCTTCATAAGTTTTTAATATTATATAAAGTAAAAAAGGTAAAGCTTTATCGGATTCTCACAAAATTAATAAGCTACATTGTAATTAGACTCTTAAAAAGCAATCGAGATATGTAATTGAAAAATTCTTTGTGCATTATTACTAAATCTTGCATTTTTTGTTTAAAATTTATAGTACAGAGAAAAATAGTGTTGAATTTCGGAGATGTATATCCATGAAGACATCAGTGATTCCAGTCGTTGGAGCACACCCCTTTACAACCCCTCTCTGGAAAAACTAGCCCTTGTTTATCCAAGAGTTTATTAGGAGCAGCCAATGAAATTGCTCCAACCACAGACTTGGGGTTGCAGTGTGACTCGGGGCCTTCGCAATTAGAAACGGGCCTGTGCGTGTAATTTGATGAGCCATCCAAAGAAGCCTACGGATGCTGGAGTCTTCAGGTATACATCAGGCATTTCTTAACCCATTTGTGCCTGGATACTTTTGCGACTTTCTTCGATTTTTACTGATAACAGAAATAATAGAAAAATTTCTGATGTCAACTTCTTGAGCAAGGGATGATTTCTTTTAAAATCATTATGCATAAAAATTGAAATATCAACATACTACTGGGTCATGTTAAAATATTTTGTAGAGTTGAGGCTCAATACTCATGAATAAAGGCTAGGAAAAATAAATAACGTTTTCGACTAATAGCGAAAATGCCGTCCCAAAAAAGGGACACTAGGCATAAATGGGTTAAGCTTCCCAGTGCTTTCAAACGTTATTTAATGTAATTTTAAGTAGTAATTGTGTTACTAATTCAAGTACGAACTCATGATTAATTTGTTTGCTATGATACATATTGACATTAAGAAAATAGATGCATATAATTTGAAGGAAAAACAAAGTAGCGCTTACTCTCATGATTAACGATTGCTTATTTTAGTTTCACCAGTGGATATTTAATATACTTTAAAATAACTAAATACACAAATGAGAAAGACATTTTTATAATGAATATTTCATGAACGTAGTCGTATTTCCTACGTTATTTTAAACAATTTAACATTAATCTTTAAAAACAATGTTTAATGTTAAAAATAATGTTTAATCTTTAAAAATAATGTTATAAAAGCGCATTTCAGTGTTTTCGGGATATCCTGTATATTGGAGAAATTTGATAAAATACGCTCTATAGCGCGATCCCTCAATTAATAATTCTTTAATAAAACATTTCATGTAGTATATGTTATTCGTTTGTCGCTTTCTCAATCGAACTTTGGAATTGAGCAAGCATAATGCTTGTACAAAATATTAACTACATTTGAAGTTTCTATATAAACGGGCAAAAATCAATAATTTATAATTTACTGTATTTCTGTACTGTACCAGATGTAAGTCTGAATCACATAATCAAGGCATATATAACTGATAAATAAATGTTATTTATCAGTTATATATTTTCAACTGACAAAATTAAATTGTCTAACTAGTATCACAACGTCATGCTTATTTACAAGAATAAACTACTCAAGTAATACGATTTCTGATTAAAATAATTTATTTATAAATAACACATGAGTAATTATTCACTAAACATGATTTGCATACATATTTTTAGAAATTCTAAATAAATTATAAAAGTGTTCACTTACCTTTACATTCAGAGCAAAATGTTCGAATTTTATGATAAATTTTCATGAAAGAAAACGGCGTAAGATTCACAAAACGATTACCTACATCTAAAGTTCTTTAGTACGGCAAAACTATAAAAAAATTGTTTTAAAATAATAAAATATTTGCGCATAATAAACTCATGCGCAGGCCCGTTGCTTAGCGACGGCCCCGTGTGACTGCGGCTGGGAAGATCAGCGACTTCTTAACCAGAAGCCATCGTATACCACGTGACTTATGCTGTTTAGGGCAATAACTTGGTCCATTCATCGGTAGTTTGGCGCGTTTTCGGTAAGGGCGAGATTTTGTTTTGTTTTTTGCGTCATATTATCAGTTTTATCGCAGTCTTTTCTCAATAATTTTTTTAATAATAATAATAGCACAGTTGTTTTTTTTATCGCAGGCAGAGGGAGAGCAGGGGAAATATCCCCAGGGCCTCACCTTGGGAAGGTGCCCTACTTGTTGCTGCTTCTATATAATACTTAATTGTGTGTTGTCAATTTTGAAAAAAAAAAGTCCAAATACAGAATATGTCCCCAGAGGTTTCCAATTAATTTTTAAACAAAATTACAAAAACCAGCTAGAGCATAATCCACCAACTTCACAAAAACGAGGAGTGTTAGTGATTTAGTCTCCTTTTTCAAGAAAAGTTTTTTTTGAGACACACTGTTAAGTAGTGGAAGAAAGGGCATAGCCAGAGGAGAGACTATGGACCCACCCAACCAAATAAATTTTGATTTTTCCTTGACAAAATGTTAAAGATTAAGACTTTCTATGAGAAATTTTGAACTTTCCAGTTTTTTTACTTCTGAAATTTTTTGGCTGCCTGCTTGAATGGAAGTACTATGAATAAAAATATTATTTTTTCAATACTGAGGAAACAAGCCATGCAAAAACGGGCCGTTGCTATCCGGACCGGCCGATAGCCTACAGACTATCCGCACCGACGGCGCCGTTAGTATGTAGGCTATTGGGCCCGTTGTTTAGTGCTGCCATCTATACATGGTTTCTTGAACTAATACTGTATATTTAAAGTAGTATATTTATACAAGTTATATATTTTTTACTGTGTAATCTGTGTTATTTTACCTTTTAAAATCACTTTAAATTTATGCCTTTATCTTGTTTAAAGAAGGTTTAACGTTGCTAGTTTTGCCTATAAAGATGTTTTGATTGTTTTTCTAAGAAACATGCTTTTGTAAGTTTTCCTACTTAAAAAAGAATAAATGAATAAATAAATATAAAAAAGTAATTCATTTTAAAATATTTAACTTAACATGTAAATTATAGGTACTTAAAAAAAGTAAGTAAAACGATTTTTTCTTCATATTATACAAGTGCTGTAAAATAATTTAATAATATTAAAATAATTTTTTAATAAATAGTAATAATATTAAAATAATTTTTTAAATAACGTAAATTTATGCATTGAAGTTATGAAATGTGCATAGAAAATATAATTTGTGTAGATTTGGATAAGCCCTACTCTACACAAGTCCTCCTCCAAGGCAACCATCCTTAGGAAAATACCCCTCGTGTAGGTTTAGCTTAATCACAAAAGAAACAAACAAGTTTTACACCAAGTTACGCCCCTGATTTAAAAACAAATCCTTATTTACCGCAATCTTTCATTAAAAATACGTTACTAAAATATCAAAATACAGATAAAATCCGAATGCACGACTTTTTAAAAAAATCATGCATTTTTTATGCTTTGCTACGCAAATAAATAAATAAAATATCAAGAAATTATTTTTAAAAATCTTGTTAACTACTGTTCTCTTATAATGGTTTCTTCAGCTATAAAAGTAAAAGACAATTTTACAGTCTGAAATATTTACACATGTACTGAAAAATTTTAGCAGTGTGATACAAAACACTCACAATAGCACTTCTACAAAAAATTCACAATACAGAAAGAAAAAAAAAATAACCCTTCATCGAAAGCTAAAGGGCAATAAAGCGTTTCGGACGGACATCGGGATACTGTGCATAGTTAGTGTGTGTACTGACAAATCAGACCACTCTCCTTGGAAAAGTTATCTGAATGTCAATTTTCAATAGCGATAAATGCAAAATACATGAATGTACCTCTGTTTGCGCCCTTTCGGGTGCCCACTCCTGCCTTACATTTATTATTAACACGCCCCCCCCCCTCACTCATCTAAAAAATAACCCCTTGAATATTGTGCGCTTTTTTCCGACCACTTATGGGTACATATTTACATTTTAATAAAATTTAAACTTTCAATTCCTTAGTACTCATTTAATGGTGATTGACTGTCATATGGAAGATAAGAGATGGAACTCAAAAGTGTAGGGTACCCTATTTCGAAACGACTTGCCTTTAATTTCATTATATTGCAGTATGATCAGCGATCCTTGTTCTTGTTTAGTAAAAAAATATAGTTAATTTGATATATTGGTAATTGTATAAACCCTTTTTTTTATTCTGAAGAAGTATATGTGCGTGAAAAAATGGAGGAGGATATCTTAGTCCGTTCTCATAATGGCTGAACTGTACAAGTGCATAACCATGCAAAACAGATTATACAGTACTTTTATGAATATTTCGCAGTGCCAAATTCTCTTTGGTCATTTGAGAGTAAAATGAATGGATACATTGTACTGCATTGTGTATTTAAGGTAAACACTACACGTAGGGTAATCTGTATAGGGGATGTCTTGGGGGGGGAACTTTCTAAGGGGTTCAAACGCGTATTCACGTGAGATCTAGAGAAAACCGCCCAAAGTTCCCGATCGACAGCCGCGCGGTAGGCTAGAATACTTGAATGACTGGTGACAATATTGATGATACTGAATTCTCAGAACCAATTTTTGATGTTTTGAATGTATAAATAGAACAAATGAAATGCTAATTACTAAAATACAAGTGCTGTAAAATATATAAAATAACGTCACTGTTTATTTAGTATTTTGCTTAATATTCTTTAAATATGACAATTTATCTAATAGAATACTTACTCATTTTACCATTTCACGTCATAGGACAAACTGCTCATAAAACTTAAAAAAGAAAAATGTTATGGGAATATGTTTTATTAGGGGAAACATTTTAAAAATTTATTAAATGTGTACAACTTTACTTGTAACTAGCGCAATGCAAAGTGACTAAGAAAATTTAAAATCTAAAATGTACTATGCTTATAACTATTTAAAATTAAAAATTATTCATTTTATGACCTGACCCTTTTTTTATATTGTTAAACCTGACACTAGTTTGTTGAATTAATTAAGTGCAAAAATATTATCTGCTTAGCACACAAAAGGTCACTGTGAAAATTATGTTTGAGCTATGTTACAGCACTCCAAAAACATTTATACATGGACATGGTTGCAAAAAATAAAATGAAATATATATAAATAAATAAGCTAATTTATATCGCCTTCATTTTACGTTTTCTCTTTCCAATGTTTCGCGTAAAGAAGGGGAAAAAATAATAAATAAAATAAAAGAATTATTATTCGAAAGCTAAGCATGTTTAATTGCATGATTGGTTCAAAAAGTTGAATATATGGAGCAGAATATAATATTTCTGTGTTTTTTATTGATTTTATTATATTTATGATACTTTCGTGCAGGGCCTTATTATCGAATGGGCAACCTGGACTTTGCCCAAGGCCCCCAACTCGAAAGGGCGCCCAACTTCAAATGTTCGGAAATATTCTTTTTTATATCAAAATTTTATGTAAAATAAAACAAATTTCATAGATGGGGCCCTCAAATCCATCAATGCCCGAGGCTCCTGTTGGTCATAATCGGGCCCTGCTTTCGTGAGGTACTGCATCTTTAGAATTGTATTTGTTTGCATCATTAAATTTATTTTAAGAAAACGAACACGGCGGGAGGAGTCCTCCTCCCTTATGTAAAAATTAATTACATTTTATTAAATCAAAGCTATATATATATGTGCAAACTTGAAGTATTTTTAAAAATATAATACTTTACATAAAAATATGTGTAAAAACCATTTTTACAAAAAACAAATTTACAAATTACAAAAAACAATTACCACATTTACAAAAAATCATAAGCAAAGTTAACAAGCGAGAATTATTTCCGATGAATCTGACGATCGTTAAGATTAATATTGTATAAAAATTTGCAAAATTGTTTGTTTCATTTGATAATTTTACATACGTATACAAAAAACGTCATACATACATTAAATATGTATAAAAGAACTTTTATTCAATTCTATTTCCAATCATCAAACCTGTCGGAAACTTAAGATTGGTTTTATTGCAAAGCTTACACTGAATTTCATTAACGGGCATTTAAATTTTTATACTTTTATACCTTATCTTAATTAAAACATGGATTTTTCATTAAATTTTTTACTTAAAAAAAGAAAAAGTCCTCCGAAGGTAGGCTCATACCTTGAAAAGCTTGCTCATTTCAGACTAAAGCTTTAATATAAATTTTAAAAATAGAAATTGCGGACGAAATTCGTTTTCTTTGGTCTAAATAAACATACAATTTTAAATAAATTATTGGTGAATTATTAGTACGAACATTTAAATATAGATGGCAGAACTACAGAACGGGCCGAATAGTGTGAATCTATCCGCACCGGCCGGTCCGAATAGCCACTCTGGCAAAAACGTTGTTAAAGTTCCAAATACAGTTTCTTTATGGAAGTGGCGAAACCTTCAAAATAAAATGTTGGTATTTTTTAGAGCACGGATGTTTATTAAATTATAATACTTTTAAATTAACAATTTTAATTCTATTAATTACTTTAAAATTACAATTAATTTAAAGTTTCTTTAAATTATTAATAATTTTAATAAGGAATAAGAGACTGATGTAATACGACACCAAAAGCAATAGAAAATTCTTGACTATAGGCACAACTCTGGATTGGGGACTCCCTGACACTGATGTAGACAGTGTGAAATTTCCAAAGGTAAATGATTGTCAGGCTGTGCCCTGCTGTCGAAAGTCTGGGCTTTTTTTCCCCCCAAAATGGCAGCCGTCTATTATCTTTCATGATGAATTTAACAAACAAATTCAATCTGTATATAAAATGCCTAAGAATTTACAACTTTTTTCAACCCCTGGCTATAAATGTCATCCAATCATCGAGCAGATTGGCAACTTGTTTAAAATATTGTTTGAAAACATTTGAAAGGATAGAAAGGTTATATGAAAATCTGCAATTAAAAAAGAAATCAAGAAACACTGAATTGAGATTTTGTCTTATAATCTCAATTCAATGAGATTATAAGACAAAATCCAATAGGAGGTCCTAGGCCCGGGCCTAATGGGCGTAGTTGAAAATAAGGGCCCGATCGAAAGTGTTTCTGAATAGCAAAGGGATACCGAAGATTTTATCCCCGAGGCAGTGGCGGAACTATAGGGTGCTGAACCCCGCAACGCGGGGGGGGCAGAATTATAAGAGGCCTAAAAATTTTGTTAGCACTTACACTAGATAAAAAAGGGAAAATACTGGGTACAGATTATCATAGAATAAATACAAATCTAATTTGAAGGGGGAAAAAATCAGTTCCGAGATTTGGATCATTTTAAATATTTCAACTCCCACAGAATGTTCCCCGAAACGAATACCATTGTGACCATGGTCTCTAGAAGTAATGAACCTGAGGACTGCTGATAAGAAGGAGATGGGCAGAAAAAAGAGAAGGCACTTTGTAGGTGTACATGTTCAAGATTACGGATGGTGCACGCGCAAGCACAAATAGTTTCATTTTACTATTTCCTGTTCTTTTCTTGGTAGCGTCCAGTCCACGAAATTACTCTGTAGTGCTTACCTGCAGACGTTATCATAGCCCCTTCAAAGTTTGCACAGATATTATTTGTTACAACACACAACTTTTAAGACCCCGTAAGAGAGTGTATCCGAAAAAAAAAATTTCGGTCCACCCTAATATATATTTAAAAAATAATACGCCATCAAATTACCATATCCAGTAGTATTAGTATTATAAAAAATAGAGATACACATATGATTGAATAACAAATATCGTTTAACGTATATAAATGTTACATAATTACATTTTATAAACATGCAATGCAATTTATTGATTTCAAATTCTTTAAAGGTTAAAAATGGAGAAAAGCTAAGCAGTACCAGTGGTGCATCAAAAAAACGTAAATTGAAAAAGCAGCAAGAGTGCTTAGCCAAAATTCTAAAATTATCAAATTTTCTGAAACCAGTTATTGCATTTCCGCAGACTCCAAGCACATACAAAAATCTAGATAAGTTAGAAAACAATGACAAAAAAGAAAGAACTAAAGCTCATTACAAATGTAGCGAAATGCATCATTGTATTGACCATTCGCATGAAAATAGAAATACTTTCGAGATAGAAATAAAAAGCAGTTCTACAAACGACGATAATAGAGAGAAAACGCAAGACGATTCTAATTATGATGAAATACATTATGATACGGAAGAGTCACGTAAAGATACAGTGAATTTAGACGAAGATACAAATGAAGATAATAACACAGGCCGGTTGTTTTCAACGGACATTGCAGATTTCCAAAGCACATTATTAGCAGCCGTAGCCGATGTTAAAAAAATGATTATATGTTTCAGATGTAATTACAGCATTATTATTGTTTTTGACTCTTCCTATCACAGTCTCAACAGCTGAAAGATCCTTTTCAAAACTGAAGATTCTGAAAAACTATTTACGCAATTTAACAGGCGAAGAACGACTGCACAACCTCTCCATATTAGGTAATGAGCAAAAACAGAAAAAAACTATGGAAACGAATGATCTGATTAGAGATTAATGCAAATCTGAAATCCAGAAGGAAGAATTTTAAATTTTAGTTATAATTATATTATATTTGTTTCAATTTTTAAAATAAAAATGGCCACATAAACTCTTTTTTGTATGTGTGTGCGTGTGTGTGTGTGCGCGCGCGTATGTGTATATGAGTGTCTGTGGATGAGGGGCCCACTGAAATATTTTGCGGGGGGGGGCAGAAATTTGAAGTTCCGCCACTGCCTCGGGGCCCCGACTGGGCTCTCTGCGCCTCTGATCGCAGGTAGTACATGTTTATGAAACCGAAAATACCTTACGACTTGGAGGCCAATTGGCGCAGCTTTCAATTTCAACGGAATACACGAAAAAAACATAAACATCAATTGTTTTAAAAGTCATTCAAAGTGGTAATTTTCCTATACAACATGACTGAAACTTTTCTACATATTCAATAGAGGTATTAAAATGGCAAAAATGCTAAAAATAAAATAATAGATCATACAATTCTAACTAACCTGCGAAAGGTTACAGATCCTCCTTTAACAAAATTCCTTTGCATCCGTACGCACTGTACCGAATAACCATTTTTTTCTTAAAATTTATAAAACGAAATAGAGCAGCCGCCTTTCGTCCTATACAAATGAATGGGAGCCATTTTCGGAGTTTCGGAATCCAGCATAAGTCACGTGACACTTACGTTTGAACCGGTTGGGGTTGCCGATAGGGAAGATTCAGCAATATATCTTTAGCGAAGAATAAGGCCTGTGCGCTTCTGTTCCCTCATACACGGACGGTTTATTCGTTCTTTCCCCCCCCCCCCCAGGATTTTCCCGATTATTTTTGTTTTTCAAGTCGGATAAAGTAGGACTGACAATTATATTAAATTAGTCCTTAACAACACCAATCACAATATTATTAGAACCTCATATCATAATTTTTAGCACTTTAAGATGTTTTGTTTGACTTCTAGTTTTTCTTTTCTTTGAATCGGGAATAAAATACGAATTGAAAAGAAAAAGTCGTACGCGTTAAATTTCATAATGTTATTTCTCTTTATAAGTGTAAATAACACTTAATGACAAAATTATGTCCTATAACAAATGAACCCAGTACATTTTATTTCCGTGTACGTTATAGTTAGGGTCCGTTTACATGGACGAAAATGCGGTGTCAATGCCGGAACTTTCGGTGCTTTCTACCCCGCTTCCCCTACGTAGGGAAAAAATGCGGGTAAAAAGATTCCTAGTCCTGTATAGGGTGAATGCAGGGATGACCTCGCTTTCCCATGATGCATTGTGTGTTTTTCCATATACTCTGCTTTTACCCGGGATTTTCCATTTTCCGATATAAACGGGCCTTTAGAATCCAAAATGCCGCTTGTGTTCATAAATACATTTAAGAAAGCTGGGATAGAACTGATTAATTATGTTGACGTTATCACTGTAATTTGTTATATATAAATGTAAACAAAAGTCAGGAAAGTAACTTTGAAGTTAATACTTTTTACATACGTAGTAGAGATATACAGGCCCTACGACAGAGGGGAGGAGGGGGACAGATACTAGAGATGAGACGGGCTCAGCCCGAGCCCGAAAGCCGGAGCCCGAGCCCGGGCCCGAACCGGGCTCGGGCTCTGTAATTCACAATTGTGTTCGGGCTCGGGCGGGCTCGGGCTCATGAAAAATTTCTCCTTTATTGAACATACTGCTTGAAATAGATTTTGAAAAGTGATTCATGAGGAAAATAAAAGTACTTATAAAAGAAAAATAAATAAATAAACAAATAAAAATAGCGGCACGGGCGCCTAGAAGGTGCGTGAAGCTCTTATTTTAGAACGGCGGTTTATATTCCTTAATTAGTCATGAGATCCGACATTTTTTGATAAAGGACGGATACAAAAAATTAGAAAGTGCATTCGGAGTTTGCAACTATATTTGTCTTTAATTTGCACAAACGGCAAAATTTATTGTATTCTTTCAATGAAGTAATTGAATTTTTTAAAAATCTTAACTGAAATTTCGGGCTCGGGCTCCGACTTAAATAATATTGCTCGGGCTCGGGCTTCAAAAAATGAGCCCGAACTCATCTCTAACAGACACCCCCCCCCTCCCCCCTGAGCTCGTGTTCAGCTAAAGTGCGCACGTGAATTTTTCAGAATGTGTTACGAATTTCATTTATAGATCTGTGAAAGAAAAAAAAATTAAAAAGGACTAAATTTTGAATACATGCTAATTTTAGAATGATTTAAACGGCAGAAATGTTGCTTCTACCTTTTGAATATTAGTATTTTTTTTCATTCCTCTAACATGAATTAAAAGTACTATTACATATCAGAAAATCTTCCCCTCTCTTTCATTTTAAAATTTTATATGAAAATTATTAAAGAGTAGTTTTCTAAAATATCTCTTCTCTCCCCGAATGTTGTTTCAGGGCCGTCCCGAGGGGAGTGTAGGGCCTCTTTTTATCATGTCGTACAGTGGCAGATCGTCATTAGGGGACCTCTGTCCCCTAATGACGGCCCGGCCCCACCGGCTAACCATCATCTAAATCAAAGTTTCTTCCTATTATGTAACACAGTTCTTTTAATTATTTACTTTGCTTGAAAAAATTCACCTGTTTTAGTCTATTTTAATACTATCTATTAAAAAAAGCACTTAAAAAAAGATAGTTACGATTTTTCCCTATCTAAACGGGCGATGGTCTTGTTCGCCCTGAACTTAGAGTCCTTTCTCCGTTTACTGGGTTGACATATTTGACGTGAGCACAAAAGCTATATTGACGCGGCATGCAAACAAATGACTGAAGGTCATTTTATCGTCTGCTACATCTGACTTGGTGAACAAGTTTCCGAATCGTCCATTCATTTTAAAAGTATGAACGATTAGCAGCTGACCGTATGCTGGTCACCAGTTCTTGTTTGAAGCACATCTGTTGCGGACGTAAAGTTACGTGCATACGATCTATATAGCATTTTGACATAATGTTTCAATGGCGTCATCTGAGCAGGCCCGGACTGGCTCTCTTGGGGGCCCTCGGCTACAGATTTAAAAGGGGCCTCTTCAGGAGCCGATTTATCGATTTGGGAGCCCTGGGCAAAAGCTTCATTGGGGGCCCCCCCTTTTTTTCGTAAACTTTTTCAAAATTTACAAATTTTTAAAGAACAATTTGGGGGCCCGGGCGCTTGCCCCGAATGCCCTCCCGGAAATCAGACCCTGCCTCTTACTGAGGAATTTAGAGGAAATAGAATATTAGAATATGTAATATTTGAAAATTTGGCTTACGCGTCTAAAAATCACATTTAACTATTTTAGAGATTTAGGGGTCCCTGACTTTTCGGGGGCCCCCTGCCCCTTGCGTCACGGGGTTTCTCGGATCCTTCGCTGCGTCACTGCGTAAGATTGCTGGAAAATAAATAATCAAATTATTCTTATTATAAAGTTGTATATCCACTTTTGAATGCCTCACCGGGGCGCGTTTTCCCAAACCCTCAAGACTTCACGCACTTGGCGAAAACAGGAGGGAGCCAACGATTTGGCGGAAGAGAGACGTGCATTGCGAAAGCCACCCTCTCATCAGGGCTATAGAATCACAAGGGCTGGGTCAATCGCCTGCGAGAAGTGAAGACAGGGGGGATAACTGATGACATAGTATGGTTCCCGCGTGCAAGGGAGAAGTCGTAGAGATAATGTTTTCTCAATGACTTTTATTATATTTTTCTCACTTAAAATGTTATCTATGACATTTAATATTTTGTGTGATATATTTTTAGGAAA
Organism: Cheiracanthium punctorium; assembly: GCA_038373885.1. Classification (NCBI taxonomy): domain Eukaryota; kingdom Metazoa; phylum Arthropoda; class Arachnida; order Araneae; family Cheiracanthiidae; genus Cheiracanthium; species Cheiracanthium punctorium. The sequence continues at coordinate 877,817 of JAWZYV010016768.1, read as the reverse complement.
AATTAAAACAATTGCTTCTGTGAATCAAAAATATATTCAAGTAGAAACCAGATTTTCTGTTTTGAGATAAAGTAATGAATATAGGATTGTTTTCTAAAAAAAGAAAGAAAAGAATCATTCAAAATAAAACATTATGCACCAACTTTCTGTATATATATGTGTGTGTGTGTGTGTGTGTGTTTAAATGTTAAAAAATATACAGTAAAACCCATTTAAAAAATTCCCGCCTAAACAGTTCTTATTTGCGGTTCCTTATTTTTTCCTATTCTTACAATGTGAAAACAACCCGTTTAAAAAGTTTCGTTCCAAACACTTTCCTGCTTAAAAAGTCTTTTTTCACTTCTAAGTTTACATTCAGAGCGTGTTTACATGTGACTTTCGTTTTTTGTTTTGTTTTGTTTTTAATTTTTTTCCCTTTCTTCTTACTGTTTGAAAAATCAATTTTTAGGACTGAAAAAGTATGGCATTGGCCAGTGAAATGCTAACAGTGCATGAAATTCATGAGGTTACAGAAAATTAAGAAATGAGCTAAACTGAATAAGAGATTGCAGAAATTCTTAGTTTTCCGGATGCTGTAATAGGACTAGAAACTTTTCACCGTCTTATTAAAAGTGTTGAAGATGATAATTTTTTTTTTTTTTTTGAAATGAAAGACCAATTGAAGATCGCCGATAAAAACACAAAAACTAATTTTTATTTTTTTTTTTTTTTCGTCTGTAAAGTCGATTCTAATAATGCTTAAAGCTGATAGTTTTTAAAAAGATTTAATGTAAAATAGTTAATTTTATTGTTTTACTTTATTAACTAATTTTTTAAGGTGCAAAACAATTATATAAGTACTTTCTATAATATTTTAATAAAGTAAAAAGATTTTTCGTTTAGATTCTTTAATTTTCTGTTCTCTTTATCCAGGATGCATACTTTCCTTTTTAATTTTCCAATTTCAGATGTTTTATTTTTTTTTATACAGAAGGGTTCTTTTTAATTTCTGTGCCATGATTTTAAATGAACGACGATTTTTATTTTTTAATATTGTTAATTTCCTTCTTGCACACTCTAACTCAATTTTTAAACTGCTGATTTCTTCTTCCAGTGCATCACAGTTTTTACAACTCATTCAAGGTTACTTCATCATCATCATTTATTGTATCTTCTGATGGTATTTTCTTAGGACTTAAATTATACTTAGTCTACTGAAAGCATCTTCCGAAAACTTTCCTCTTTTTTTTTGCCTTTCTGATCTAGGATTTGTTTTTTCTTCCAATTTAAAAGAAGGTAAATTAACTGTAGGAATCTTTTAATATTTTTCTTATAGGCAGACCTAAAAGTCTGTTTTGTAAGTCATCAATATAATGGCTTTCTTCGAAGTGTTCGCTGCACATTCAAGCATTTTTGGGGTTAACCCTTTGAGGCGCAACCCTTTCCCAATGCTGAAAAAAGGGCAGCCGTTGCCATCGCTCGACTTAACTACCAGCAAGAGGGCGGACGATCGAAACGTTCATCGCGTGCCACAGATCTAGAGACCCCTTTTTTGACGACAACTGGCTGTGCGGCACTGCCAGCTGTGCGGCACTGCCAGGCACTGTGCGGCACTGCCAGCTGTCGTAAAAAAAGGGGTCTCTAGATCTGTGGCACGCGATGAACGTTTCGATCGTCCGCCCTCTTGCTGGTAGTTAAGTCGAGCGATGGCAACGGCTGCCCTTTTTTTAGCATTGGGCAATTTATCCACTTGTTCTCGCATTCTTCCATATTTCAGCAGATGTCAGTGATGTTAAAAAGAATCGTGACCATTTTTTTTACGGGAAATGACGTGATAAAAAGTAAAGGATTCTCGTGGAGCTATGTCACCCGCAACTATTTTTATAGAAATCAAATCTATTCTTCGTGACTGGCAACAGTCAAAACGTCAGATATATATATATATATATATATATATATATATATATATATATATATTATAATTATTATATAAATTATATATTAATAATATATTAACCATCCTTATCTCCTAAAACACATGTCCCTGAGAAATAAAGTTCCAATCAAATAGATAAAAATTGGAATCATCACAGTAAAATTTCTCAATATATAAAAATGATAGTTTATTATTGAAGATTAGTTAAAATAAATTCTTGGTGAATTCATTACGCTTGATAACGAAATATTGACTTATTTTGCATGTTCTCAGTTTTGAATAATAAGGAAAAAATAACTATATGTTTCAACATGAAGCTAGAAATTAAACTTACAACAGAAAATTAAGAAATCTACTATTACTAAGACAATTCCGTTAAAAAAAAATAAAAAAACGTCGGTAGCACCAAATTAAAAATGTTAGGCATTTTTTGAAGTGCTCATAGAAAAGTTTTAAGCATTTAAGTTGTGTTTTTATCTGTAAATGAATGGCTTTACAGATAAAAACACAAATGTACATAATACAGAATGTATAATTATATACATTTCTTACTCTACCATTTATTATTTAACAAATTACATTCTTTAAATGTATCGGAGACATGTTTATTAAATGCAATAGATCAATAAACCTATTCTGATAATTACGCTCAAAAAAAAGTAGATGGCGCCAAAAAGAACATGCGATAAACAATTTTAAAGTGCCTAGGATAAAATTGCAGAGCCGATAAGTTAAATTTTATCTATAAATAAATGTTTTATACATACAATCATATTATATACTTTTCATATTCTACCAATATATTAAACTAATTGCATTCTTTAAACACATCAGAAAAGCGCGCCTGTTATTACATCATAAATTCTTGAGGCGGTCTTACTAGCATTGCAACCTTATAGCGACTACAAGCTCGCGTAACTCCTCTCTTTCGCCAAATCGTTGGCGCGCTCCTGTTTTCGCCAAGTGCGTGAAGTCTTGAGGGTTTGGGAAAACGCCACCGGGGCCCCCTTGGGCCTGGGGCCCTCGTCGATCGCCGACCAGCCGACCTGGCCAGTCCGGGCCTGTCAACAATTGATAAAAAATTAACGTGAAATGCTGAGGAAGATGGTAGGTATATATTTTCAATTAGAGGGTACTTACTGATCAAACCCTTTCGCTACTAAGTCCCGAACTACCGGCCATTTCATTATGGGAGCACCCAGTTTAAGCGTGAAAAGTTTGGAAATGGAGAATGGAAATGTTACGGCCAATTATCCACGCTAGGGATCTAAGCCGGGGGTGGGATTGCCCTCGGTGGGGGACTTCTAAGGGGTCCTATCCCGTATTTACACGAAGTTTCGGAGAAAACTGCAGAAAACTCCGAACGGCTAGGGCGGCGGACGCGTTCTGGTCAGGGTGCGAATTGACAGGGGGGATGCCGGGGATCGTCCCCGACTGAAGAATGTAATATCCCTGGCTATAGTAATATTAATTGATTCCTGCCAGGGATACTATTTGTCCCCTGGTGAAGAAATGTTAAATTAATATCTGTCCCTCCCTACAAGTTCAACAGTACCTAACGATTTTAAGTAATGAGTATAGAAATTTTTCTTTTGTTTACTAGACAAAGGAGCAAGTAACAAGTATGCCTTTGAAAAAGATATACACATGCTGATGCCACTTCTCATTCCGTATGTAACTGGGGTCAGGTTTCAAAGGAAGACTGCGAAATGAACGAACAAGCACTGCTCTGCCACCAGCCGAATTTTAGGGTAGACGGAGATTGGACATAGGCAGGAATATGTGCATAGAAAATCGGGGATAGACTTTTGTTTGAATTTAAGTCACTTTTCAGACATGCTGACGACTGCATTTGTCATGTAATACCTAATATATTATGTGAGTGGAGCATTTATACCTTCCCTCCTTTTTCTTTCTTTCTTTTTTTTCTCAAATGTCCCCTGCTGGAGAATGTTTTCTCTCAAATGTCCCCCCCTGGAGAAAATGTTCAATTCGCACCCTGGTCCTGGTTGAAAAGTTTGTAGCTAGGGAGTAATGGTGGTGATGGATTTTTAATAGGTTTAAAAGCAGTCATTCAACAAAAATGAAAAGCTACTGCAGGAGAAGCTGTTCTCTTAAAGGTATCAAGAAAAAAAGTACATTATGACGTAACTGATCAGCTGTTGTCTTCCTGAGGTAAAATCTATCCACAAGGTTAAATTGTAAATTGCAGCATAAAATATCAAATTGAGCGGGAATGTTTTGAAAATTTTGTAAAAGTTTCCCTGTAAAGATGTACGCAAGTATTTTGGTTTAGAGTATAAAGATAGTGCTTAATGCTTGCGAAAAAGAAACCTCTATTTTGAGAATAATTGTTTATTTAAATCTTTATTTCATATGGTACTGACTCCCCCTTTTCTAATTTAAGTTACATACAGAAAACAGAACCATAATATACAATTTTTTATTTTTTGGACTAGATCAGCATAAAAAATTATTTATTTATTTTTTTGCTACCATGTAACCAGTGGCAGATCCAGAAAATCTGTTTTGGGAGGGGCTAAATTTAGAAAAAGCTTATTTCACCCAAACAAAATCTACAATAAAGCAAAAGCTTAGTCTAAACCAATGTTAAAACTTTTGGAAAGGGGAGGGGAGGCTAAGTAATTAAAAAAGATCACTGTACATATACAAAGTGCATACTGAAGCAGAATGTTACCCTTTGGCAATCTCTTTTTTTGGGGGGGGGGGACTGAAGCCCCCTAGCCGCTCTCCTGAATCCGCTACTGCATGTAACAATATGCAGGAAGGGGGGGGGGGGCAGTATGTGTCAATGATGAAATTTTCTTTACATTTTACAGCATATATACTAATTAAGTTGTTTACGGTATGTGTACTATGAATTTCATTTACAGCATATGTACTGATTAAAAAATAATTACAGCACAAATACCATAAATTATTTTTACGGCCTATCAAGGGCGGATTAAAGGGGGAGGGTGCGGAGGGGGCGATCGCCTCCCCCCGAGAAGAAATATATTAATGTAAAAGATACTATTTTAGTTCCACAAAATGAATGTGTATGTCAATCTTCTAACTAACCGTCTCCCCCCCCTCCCCCGACAAACTCGCAACAATCCGCCACTGCGGCCTATGTACTGATTAAAAATTATTTACGGTATATGTACTATAAATTTCGTTTACAGCATACATACCATTTTAAAAATTAATTATGTTGCTTTTACCATAAATTTCATTTACGGTATATGTACAGGTAGTGTAATTTTTTACATTACATATACCATATAGGAAATTTATGGTATATGTACTTTTTTACGGTATATATACTGTAAATATTTTATGGTACTTGTGCTATTTATGAAATTTACGGAAAATGTACTAGTCCCAAAGCTGCCAGTACAAGTACCGTTATTTGGGTCTGAAATCTTTTGCAGTGTATACATAAAAGGCTAAGTAATTAAAGAGCTTTCTTAAAGATAGGGGAAAAACTAGATCTTGGTTTAACCTTATACCATACATTCGGTTAGAGAAAAAACCTTGATGTTGGTTCAATCACTTACCGTACATTTTGTTTGATATAAAACCCCGATCTTGCGTTAAGCTCTAATCATACAATAGGTTAGAGCAGGCCCGTAGCTAGGATTAGTTCAGTGGGTGGGCCCGAAAATACCCAGGGTGGGCACAATTTCTGAATCTGCAAGGTAAAACTATTTAACTGCTAAAACAATACTTCATTGCCAAAAATTTTATATATTTAATTATCAAGGCAGCCTAAGGAAATACGCTCTAAGGAAAATAAACAGCAAATATTTAAAAAAAAAAAAAAAAAAAAAAAACACGGAACAGATTAAATGTGGGAATTAAGAATAGTGTCTTGAAAATAAACAATGTAATTACTCACAGGACCTTCTAAAAATGTATAAGCGTTTCGGGAGCAACAAAAGGGTGTCTTTCTTCATCAGTACCTAATCCGCACTATCCAGCAAACAGCAAGGCATAGAAACACAAAATAATTTTTTTATTTTATTTTATTTTTTTTATTATATATATATATATATATATATATCATTTTCATGCTTTGCTGTCCGTTGGATGGTACACATTTAGGTACTAATGAAGAAAGCACTCTTTTGCTGCTTTCGAAACGCGTATACCTTTATTAAAGGTCATGTAAGTAATAACAAAGTTTATTTATTGATTTTATCCTAGCATTTTTGATAGTTTTTTCTTCAATACACTCAATCGACGTCTCAATAAAGCTGTAGACGTCGATTCTTTGCACCACGGAACCGCTTTAAAACAAGCTCCACTGGAATGTTGTTCATGAGTTTATATTCAAATGCAAGACGAATTAGATGAGCTTTCCTCTCGTGCAGCATGGATGAACGAAATGGAGTTAAGATTCTTGAAAGGGTGCTAAATCACGCCTCGATGGTTGCTGTAGATGCTCCTATTGACAAGGCAGAAGCAAGAAGGCAATAAATAGAAGGAAATTCATCCCTGTAATTGAACATAAATGCTGTCATTTCATGAAATGTGGCTGAGAGTTTCGACACTGATATTTTCTTTTGCAAGAAAGTTCATGCCTTTGCTGTTTCAGCAGTTGCGCCATCCAAATCGATATAGCATAAATTATGATATGCGGTGCTGCTGTCGAACGAATTGCTGGTCATAGACATGAGAGCTTTCATACTCTGACATATCTTCTCTCTAACATTTGTATCTTCTCTGGGATGAAGCTTAAATTCAGCTCTGCTATTGTTCAGTCAAAGGCATCATGGTGCCTTCACAGTTCTTGCTTCAACATTTCCATGGAATCTTGGGAACACTGGCGTCCTCCTACAGATTCAGTCGTCATGAAATCTGTGAAACGGATTGGAACCACACATCTACGTTTTGGATCCGGAATCTCTTCAGCGTGCCCAGAAGATAGCATTGTCATAGCCGATTTGTATAAGGTGTCAAATTGTTCAACGTTTCGATGCTTTTTAATTTCTTCTACAACTCTGGCAACAATTTCACTCGCTTGTAGCAGGTTCATAGCTTTAGACTGCAGTGCATTATTGGCTAGATCTAACAGGGATAGAAGGGAATGCTAAAGAATTCCAAGAAATACAAATCGACGAGTTTTAATTTGGAAAAGCAGCCCAGTTGCTTCCATTGAAATACACAGTCTACCAATAAGAATTTGGATACCTATGCAAATGACGATATCTGCTGTCCTGAGGTACGTCACGGCCTCCGCCGGTATACGAGTATATCGTGAAGGAAACAGCATCGGAATGAGTCGCATGCAAGATGCCGCGCAGTTCGGAGCTCTCTGATTTCGAGAAAGGTATAATTATCGGGTATCATAAATATGGCCGATCCTTAAGGGACATAGCTAGCGATCTGAAGTACCCAAAATCGACAGTGGCCTATGTGATTAAGAAGTGGGAGGTGAGCGGTGATTGTCGGAATGTGCCCCGAGTCCGCAGACCAACGAAACTGGGAGACCGACGCGTGCTGTCCAGAGAAATTCGGAAGAACCGCACCCAACCGATGGCCCTGATCCGCGAGGAGTTTCAACAGGCATCCGGGAGTATTGTTTCAATGAATACCATCCGTAAGGAAGCACATCTGCTTGGTTTTCATGGTCGTGCTGCTGTCCATAAGCCTTTGATCACAAAGTCCAACCGCGCAGCTCGGTTAATGTGGAGCAAAGCACATCGAAATTGGACCGTAGATCAGTGAAAACGGGTTCTTTGGAGCGACGAATCAAGGTTCGCCATTTACCGTTCGAATGGCAGTGTCTGGGTCTGGCGTCTGCCTGGAGAACGTCTCCTGCCAGAATGCATTGTGCCAACAGTCAAGTTCGGCGGAGGTGGAATTATGGTCTGGGGGTGTTTCTCCTGGTGTGGACTGGGACCCTTGGTCCCCATTCATGGTAAGCTCAACGCCGATGCCTACTGCACTATTTTGGGTGACAATGTGCTTCCTACGTTGCGGCAGTTTTACGGGTTGGACCCCTGTTACTTTCAGGACGACAATGTCAGTTGTCATGTTTCGACGTTAACCAAGGCTTGGTATGGTGCCAATGGAGTTCATCGAATGGACTGGCCTGCCCAAAACCCAGACCTGAACCCTATCGAGAACCTCTGGGATGAGTTGGATCGCCGAATTAAGCGGTGCACTACCCGTCCAAAATCGGTGAGGGAACTTCTATGTCTACTCCAAGCCGAGTGAAAGACAATACCACTAGCTGTAATGCAACGACTTGTGGAAAGTATGCCGGAGGGTTCACGCTGTAATTGCCTGTCATGGAGGCTCTACCAACTATTGATTTTGAATATAGTTTTTCTTTTCTATCACAGGTGTCCAAATACTTATTGGTATACAGAGTGTCACTAGAGTTTGAGTCAGCACACTTCTGTAAAACCTTGATAAGTTCTGAGTAATTATTTATTATCGCTACTGTACAGCGGTAATGCCCAGACTATCGTTGAGGCAATAGACGATTCAGTGATTGCCCCTCATATTCATTTGCAACGTGATGCTTTCTTGTGAATTTATAGAGTCTAGAGGAGATATCGAGGAAACTGCACAAATATTTGTTCCCTGAAATAGCACTTATAACCACTAAGTGCAATTTATGGTTGTAGCGATGAATGTAAGGAATTTCTTACTTCGGTTGACACTTGAGTTTAGCATGCATGCCACTGTATACTCCCAGACAGCACATAAGCTTAAATCAAGCTTGAGATTTGGCTTGTCAATGCAAGGTTGGCTTAAGCTGGATTTTCACTTGCAAAGTGCGGTGATGGCGCCATCTGTGAAAGACAATGGACATTAATTGTCTAGCGTCCTCAAATTTGTTGAAAGTTCGTAAAAGATGTGTTTTAACGGGGATGGGTTTTTATTACCAGTGCCATATTACCGGCAGGGCAAACGGGGCAACTGCCCAGGGCCTACAGATTTTAGGGCCCAAAAATCTTACATCTTACACTTTTGTAATTTTAAAATAAAATTACAAAGGATAAAAAAAATTCAGAAGTTAAATAATTTTTTTAATTATAAAGTATGAACAATGAAAATAATTCAAATTTACATTTGTATAAATTAATTTAAACTTATTTTTAATTCTTCGAAATGCTCTATATTGATATAGCATACCAATATATGTAGGAAAATAACTAACCACATTTGTAAAGAGAATTTTTAGCGTTAAAAAATAGCAAAATTTTTCAATTATTTGTTATTATAAGAAATATTTACAAAAATGACTAAAGTGTTTGTATTCCATACATGTTATGTTAGCAACTGTGATATAGCATTTCGAAGTAACGTTTAACTATCTGTTTCTTTGATTTCAGATTACTTAACACAAAGTTTGTGTTAAGTAAGTAAACCCATTCTCAGGGCTGGGGAGTAGCGCGCTACTTGTAGCGAAACTACAGTAGCCGCTACTTTTTTTTGTAGTTTGTAGTGTAGCGCGCTACTTTTTTAAAAAAGTAGTGTAGCGTGTAGCGCGCTACAAAAAAACAGTAGTTTGTAGCGAATTTTGGAAGCTACTTTTGCCGTGTCATCATTTCCGGCGATTGATCCCGTGGTGCAATTTCTCTCTCTTCTGACTCCAAGCATAACTGAAACTATGCTTGAAAGACACCCAATCTCTCCCCCGCCGCCCCCCCCCTCATGCAGGGGACACACGCACACGAGGGGGGGGGGAGGGGGTTTGCTTTGCCTGAAGCGGAAGCCTGACATTGTGCATCTTTTTTTTTTTTATCGTTCTCAGTATTATTTGTAGAATCACCAATCTGCCATAAAGAGGACAAAAAAAGAAGGAAAGAGAGGTCCAAAGTTGAACAGAGGTTATTTTGATGGGGCCTCGAGAGTCTCATTATCACACGGGCGTGTGGGCCCGTGAGCCCCTGAAAAATAAAGGCCTCGCAAATCTCTCCATTTATTGTATATTAAATTTATATATGCTGCAATAATAATTTTTATTAAGCTAAATTTCCTTTATCTATATCAAAATTGGGTAACAATAAAAAGGCTTCGAGACTTATTTTCTGTTCTTCTTTCTAACACAATGATAATGGTTTCTAAGACTAGATCAATAAAATAGAAATTAAAGGCGTTATTGAAAATTTATGGCCATATGTACTTATCACAAAATATCCATTAGTTAGCATTTTTTTAAATATTATGATGAAGAAAAGAAAATTTTCTGGCAGGTGGAACTCAGCGCACACATACGCTAATAATACAAATGGATTAAAAAAATATTAAAATCAATTTTAAATGCACATTCTTGTTCTAAATGAGTATAAATACATGGGTAATTTTTAATTTAATTTTAGAATTATTTTGAAATGTTTCATTTTTATGCTGGGAAAATAGAAAACAATCACAAATAAGTTAAAATGTCTGTAATAGTATAGGGGCCCAAAACAACCTTTTTTTTTTTTTTGCCCCGGGGCCCCTTCTATGTCTGATCAGGGTCTGCATATTTTTGACTGCTATTGCGTGTTTGCAACATAAATCAACATAAAAATGAGTATTTTTTGCTTTCGAAAAGGAATTTTACATATCTGTAAATTGTATGCTTTTGTAACATCATTAATTTTCTTTGATCTTTTTTTTTATTGCACCCATAAATACAGTGTAGTGTCCACTTGCCAGGATGATTGCCAATCATTCAGTGTCCAGTATTCCGTGAACTTCCTTTTAGGCGATATCCTTTCAAATCTGACATGATATATAGTCAGTCCTCGCAATTAGCGACCCCCCCCCCATCCTCTCACTCACCATCTACGGAAAACTACGAAGCGTGAGAAAAACTTACGGTTTTCTCACAGGAATTTTCTTGAAAGCATCGAGACCGCTTCTGGAAGAATCACCGACATTTTTAATTTTCTCTTTGCCTCCTCCTTATGATCGATGCATTGAACAACAATTTTATTTATGCTTAGTTTTACTAAGTTTATTTATATTAAGGTTTGGTCATTTTTCGACGTTATAGTGCACTTTTTTGAGTTTGGGCACTCTTTATTATCCTTGTGTCCTAGTGGTGTGTTCAACTTCCACAAGAGTAATGACAGTTCTGCAGTATTGTAGCTTTTCAAACATTAATTAATCACGTGATTATGTTCTACAACTAGGAATGTTTTTTGTCTCAAAGAAGTGTAAAAACTGATTAGTACATTATTCGTGGAACCTGAAACTGAAAAAAAAGAAAGTAAATATCTAGACATTGTACACATTTTTTTTTTTTTTTTTTTTTTTTTTTTGACGAGTTGATAACCTTATCTTTTTTGAGTTTGTTGAAAAGGGACAAAAGGTATAAGCATATGCATCCAAGATATTATTTCAGGGGCTAAAAATATTGCTGACCTCGGTTACAGTGTTCTTCGTTTGTAGTGACAGTTTTCAGATCCGGTCCTAAGGTAGAGCGAACGGTGCGACCGCACCGGGCGCCATCTCTACCAAGGCTGTTCAGAATAATATAGCACTGTGGATGTCGGAAATGGTTTCATTTACCTGTTAATAATTGTTTAATAATAAATCTTTTAGTCAATGTACAGTAGTAATCAATCATGTTAATAGTGAATTTTAGTGAACTTTCTGTGAAAAAATAAATTATTAACAGGTACTCGAGGACGACTTATCAAACCCTACATTGTTACGTGATTCATAACCGTCTTATTTACCTTTACCACTCTTTAACTTTTTGCCAATGAGTTTCAGAGCACCATGCATATTTGACAGTCCGTATATTATTGAAGTTGAAAGCCTCATTTTAACCCCTGAAAGCTTTTATAGCTAAATGTGTGGCGTAGCTAGGTGCAAGAGCTGATCTAGGGTACGTGGAGCCTCCCTGCAAACGTAAAGAAGCCCCGTGTTATGCTCCAGATTAAGTTTTCCTTAGTTTTTTAGTTCGAATATGGCGCTCCGATGCCTTGCTTACCGTGTCGGGCCGTCCCTGGCTACGGGGGAGCAAGGAAGGTCAACTGTACCCGGGCGCAGCATCGGCCAAGGGGCGCTAAATGGTATATGAAAGCTACCTAGTTGCATTTTTAAAAAATAGGAGGGGGCGCAAAATCTTCAGTTGTCAGGTGGAAACGAGATTTAGTCATTTGCTGTGGGACAGAGAAACTGTTCTCTCAGCTTGTTTCCATCCCAGATTCAAACTATTCTGGATTGAGGAGGAGAGGAAGACCGAAGCCAAAAAAATGGATGGAGGAATACCTCCAGAATATGTTTCCGACAACTTCAGATATCAGTATCGCGGATCATGACTGGATGATGAGGCCCATGGATGATGACTTTTCTGGTTTTTACTTCCTTGTACGTAGTATAAGGAAGTAATGTGATCCCGAAAAATTTTGGGGGCCAAATTTCGACAAAAAAACCGATTTTGACTACCTCTAAATTGAATTTTAAAAATTTTTTCGATGCATCTCATCGTAGGCTAGCATGCACGATCATATTAACGCGTCTGCAACTCATTTTGACCAGCGGCGAGTTTATTGTGGTCAGTTTTTCCATGCCGTCTGTACGTACGTATGTATGTAACTCGCATATCTCAAAAACTATGGGTCGTAGAATGTTGAGATTTGATATTTAGGATTGTTCTATGATCTAGTTGTGCACCTCCCCTTTTGGTCGCAATCGAATGAATAGTTTATGTACAGGACCGCCCAAAAGATTCGAAATACATTACGCTCTATGGGCCGAAAATCATTAAACTCGCATATCTCAAAAACTATTAGGCGTAGAATGTCGAAACTTCATATTTTGGATAGTTGTAACATCTAGTTGTGCACCTCCCCTTTTGGTTTCATTCGATTGGATAGTTTATCTACAGGACCGCCCAAAACATTCGAAATACATTACGCTCAATGGGCCGAAATTCATCAAAGCGTTTTTTAGAGGTATTGGGCTATTTCAAACGACTCAGAAGTGATATATGCTGTAAAGAGTTAGAAAATGAATTTCTCCATAAAAAAAGTGTTTTTATCATTTATAGTTCTGCTACAGGAACACTCAAAAGATTTCCAATACATTACGGTCAATGGCAATTTTAGGGGCATTCATCCATTTCAAGCACAATACCGTCCTACCACATAAGTTAGGTAATGGTCCGACCACGGTCACGTGCCTCCCTCAAGTACTATGCCAAAAGTCGCCAAGCTTGGCGACTTTTTTATGTACGTGTGTGCATATTTAACTCTCAAATCTCAAAAACTATTATGAAATTTCATATATAAGATTGTTGTAACATCTAGTTGTGCATCTCGATTTTTGGTTAAAATCTACTGGAGAGTTTATTTACAGGACCACCGAAAAGAATTTCAGTACTTTAATGTCTATGGACATCTTAAATATAATACAATTGTAGACAGCCATTGTTTGGTACATGCCCAAAATCTCGCCGTCTGTCCTCGACCTTGGCGAGTTTTGCCGAAATGTCGCCAAATTTGGCGATAGTCAGTCATTTGGTCCATGCCCAAAGTATCGCCATTTGTCATCGTTCTTGGCGAGTTTTGGCGAAATATCGCCAAATTTGGCGATAATCTGTCATTGTTGGTCCATGCTTAATATCTCGCCAAATGTCGTCGGCATTGACGAGTTTCGCCGAAATATCACCAAATTTGGCGCCAAAAATTATTTCGTATTTTGTATAACTCTAAAACTTTAACCCGTAGAATTTTGAACTTTTGTATTTAGAACTATATTATAATATCTAACGGTTTTCAATATCTTTTTTGACAGCAATCGACTGGGAATTTATTTACTGGGTGAGCCAAATGACTTTAAATACATTAAGGTGTATGGATGCATTCAATTCATTGAAAGTCTGTGGTCAATGACTACTTTGGCTATCCCCAAAATCTCGCAAACTATCTCAAGTTTGTCGGCTTTTGGTGAAATATCGCCAAATAAAGTGTCAGAAAGAAATCTTTCAAATTGAACTCAGCTTGGCGATATCGAAATGTTTGGCTAGAAATCGCTATATCTTACTATTATTGATATTTTATATCTTTCAAACAAATAAGTTTAGAGGAAGTGCGTAAAAAACATTTTTGATTTAATAGACGTGCAAGGAAGTCATGTGTTGGACACATCAGATTTTTTTAATTTCTCTTTCGCATGCACTCGAAATAGTTACGAGGAAGAACTTACAAGGTTCTTGTCAGAGCCAATCAAACCCGTATCTTCGCTTTCGGCGTACACGTATATGAAAGAAGCCTTCAAAAAAACTAACACTGGCGTGCCGTCCAGTGCATCTGTACAAAGATTGTTTTCGATTGCATCGGACGTATTTTCTCCTGGACGATCATGTTTGGCGGATAACAATTTTGAGATCCAGCTCTTGTTAAAATTTAATAAACATGTTTTTGAATAAATTTATGTGGTTTTTATTTTATACTAGAGGCATGGCAGTCTTCCGTGAATATGTTGAAATTCTGCTTTCTTTCGTTAAAATTTTAAAGTGTCTATTATATTTAAATTATTAGGTTTTTTGTGTAATAATTTTCAGAATTTAATACGAAAATATGAGAATTTCTATTAATAATTAATAGTTTGTAAAATCCTTAGACTTATCTCTCTCTTAGCCTTAAAATAAAAATATAATTCTATAAAATTCTTTTATACCCAACACAAAGAAAAAGTTGTGTTGATGATAATAACTTTTAAAATTTCTTTAACATATATAGAGGATTTTTTTAATGCAATGTTTTAAATAGATATATCATGAATTTAATTAGTAATTGTTTTCATTATTTTATAATATGCATATCATATGTGATGTTTTCAATTAAAACAATTATACAATATTACATGGTTCACACGGGTCATTCGTCATAAATCACTAATTTGGTAAGTCATGAAAAAAGACCTTTATACTCATTAATTTTGATTTGTGCTCAAGAAACTAGAATGTTTGTACAACATGAAAGGGGTCTCAAAACGGGCCTTTTTTTCCCGTTCAGACATCCATTTTATTATATTTTTAAAAACTTTTTTAGTTCTCATGATTTTTCTCATGCTTTCAGAGCTCACTTTCCCAATTTATTTTTATCATAGAGGTATTAAAACTTAATTAGTTTCAGCAATACTTCAATAATTAGCAGTAGTTGCCAGTAGCGTATATATAGGCTAGGCTTCCATTTCGGGGGAGGGGGACGATTCGGTATTTTAAACTTTATTGTTCTAAAGTTAAAAGAAATGTTTCAAAATAGCTCCTTTTTAATAATTGCTTTACATTTTCGGAGGGGGCCCGCCTCCCCCTGCTCAAATACTCGCCTGGTAGTTGTTTATTAGAGCAATAGTTTTTTTCTAATTAAAGGCGAAAAGGTGCCCGGGGTCTTCCGTGCGTCCACCAAATCTGCGGCGCTCAACGCTACAAGGAAACCACCTTTCGTTCTTTGGACGCGAGAGACACCCGCTGAGGTCATTAATCACGTTGGACGCGAGTAGAAAACCAAGGCTTTAGATATCGATAGTTTTCTCTAATTAGGATATAAATATCCTTAAATATGAATGTAATGCAAATTGAATCTGTTAGCAAAATTTGTCTCCTAAAAGTAGCGAAAAAGTAGCGAAGTAGCGACTACATTTCAAAAGTAGTGTAGCTAACTACATTTGTCAAAAAGTAGTTGTAGTTGTAGTTAACTACATTTTTCGAAAAGTAGCGGTAGTTGTAGCGCGCTACAAAAAAAAAGTAGTTTTTCCCACCACTGCCCATTCTATATTTCCAAATATGGAAATTCTTCAAAATAAAATACAATTATACTACGAAATTGATTTCAAAATCAGTCGTTTGTCTCGATTTTGGCCAGCGGCAGTATTGCTCATGAGTGTTGCGAAAGTTTTAAAACATGTGTTGCTCTTAAGTTTATATTATGTTTATTTCCCTATTAGTAGAGTCTCTAAATCACACATAAAATTATTTTAATTTTGATGCATCCCATGGAAAAATAAAAAAAAACAAATAACATATCGCCCACTTATCAATCTGGCCAGAAAACCGCTTAATAATTCACTTCAAACTTTAGTCACATGTGCACAAGGCTCCGGTGGCTGAATGGATAGCGCGCTTGGCTACAATTCAAAAGGTCCCGGGTTCTATTCTAGACACGGACACTCGATGGAAACAGATTAAAATAACTTAAAATTACAGCATAGAGGGGAAAAATGCGCGGAAAGATAAAGTACGTGGGGCGCGGGCGCCCCGTGTATTTAGAAAAAAAATTTTTTGGAAAATTTTTTAAGCTTGAAATGTCAAGCTTAATGCAAGCTGGGCAAGTGTAAACTAGAACACTTGATTCAAGCTTGCATCAAGCTTACACGACTGGAATTTTCAAGCTTAATTCAAGCTTATTGACTTGATAAATCAAGCTTCCTGCAAGTTTGATGTGCTGTCTGGGCTCCAGCCATGACGGGCAGCACCATCGTAACATTGAGAGATGATGTTCTTTGGATCCAGTCCCAGTTTATTAAGCTCATCCAGAATTGTTGGACAGACCGCATCTGCATCCAGATAAACTGTAGTAGCAATGCTAACTAAATGTCCCAGATAGCACAAACTTGTCCAG
The DNA here is from genome assembly GCA_038373885.1 of Cheiracanthium punctorium. Classification (NCBI taxonomy): domain Eukaryota; kingdom Metazoa; phylum Arthropoda; class Arachnida; order Araneae; family Cheiracanthiidae; genus Cheiracanthium; species Cheiracanthium punctorium. The sequence continues at coordinate 861,317 of JAWZYV010016768.1, read as the reverse complement.
AACACGTCTAGAAGATGTCATATAGACAAACTGACATGTCCATTTTACGTCAATATGGCACTATAGAACGCCCATATGACGTCTTATAGACATGTATATGGACGTAATAATGGACGTGTTTGTCTATTTATAGACCTTTTACGGTCGAATCCTGGACATCAACAAAAACCATTTAATAATTTTTAGCTAATTGTATGTAATGATTAATTTAAATTTATCGTTACATCTTAATAACAAATTTTGTAAAAATGATCGTACCAATCTTTTTTTTTAAACCAACCTTTAAGTACTTGCCCCGCTTCAGATTCGAACCCGTGATCATGATCTTCACAGTAGAGTGTGCTAACCACTATACGCAGCGGCACTTGCTCTGATGCGTCAAAATGCTGAAGTAAAGATTTTTTAGTTTCGGACTGGGAACTTAGAAAAAAATATGCAGCTATTCGTTTTTGGATGTTGAGTCGCTAGAGAATTTTCTTTTTTTGTATGAGGATATGAGTTTCTTTTTACACAATACCGCTTGTATAGGAAATAATAATACATCAAAAGTATTTTAAATTTCAAAAGTTTCCCGACAAAAAAAAAAAAAAAAACAAAAAAAAAAAAAAAAAAAACCTCTATAGAATTTAAAATGTTTTTAAAACTTTTTGGGGTAAAATTTAACATCAATAAAAACATAAAGTATAATAAATTCATGCGTCGTAAGTACAGTATTGGTTAAAATGAAAATCAATGACAAAAAAGTAACTTTTCCATATTTTATCCATTTCTGGACTTACACACACATCCATTTTATGTCGTATCACTGACATAGTGTGTATCATCTGGAATACGTCCATTAATGGACATATTCTGGATGTTTTGGTCTAGTTTTGGTCTATTCATGGACGTATTCTGGATTTTCCAGATTATGCCCATAAATAGATCCCTAGTAGCAATGACTGCTTGCTTTCTGCTCGGTCGTTCATCGACTCATCGATAACTCATTGAGTCAACGAATTCAGTCATCGGCAAGTGCACTTTTATTTATCTGCAATAGATGAATTTTTATTCATGGATAGAAGTGATCTAGACGAGCAGTTTCGCCGATGGGAAACCGAAAAACAATATCTTATCCGAAACTGCAGCTCTATAGTCAACGGGCCTTGCAGGTGTTCCCAGTGGTTTACACTTTACCCAAATTCCTATAAATATTTGCGTAATTTAGATGTGCCTTTGCATAATTTAAGGGAAATTTTGAACAATTCTTGAATTAATCGCATAATTTACTTCAAATTTCTTGTATTGGGTTTGGGAGGGGGCAGGGGGGTGGTATCCCCCCTTGCCCCCTCCCACAAAATTTAAATTTGAAAAGAAATATTTACAAAAAATGTAAGTATTTATTATATAAAAATCGTTTGTAATATTTAAATAATAAAAAAAAAGTGTGTTTAAAAAAAAAAAAAGAAAATCTATTTGAGCGTCAGCTGCATTATAAGAAAAACGGAAACTTCATTACAATGAGCAACTCTTTTGAAACCTCTTTAATGTAAACAGCAAGAAGAGAAATCATTTAATTTTTAAAAGTTATCCAAGAAATATGAAAGTTAAAATCACACTAAAATTCCTATACAATTGGCAATATTGTTTTTTAATTATTAATTATGAATGTTGTTGCTACTTACATACATTGGTAAAAAGTGAAATTAATTTCTTACCAATCGAATAATTTGACTATTATTAATAATAGCTGAACAACACTTTGTCAAAATTTCACCAAAGTCCCAATCTGAGACTAAAATAACGGCTAGTTCACACTTTGCCTTACACATGACAAGATTCGATGGTCTAGGGGCAGCGCGCTTATCGCGTAATCAGTACGCTCATGGTTCGGGCCCGGTGGAAGAAGAATTTTTTTTTTTTTCCCCAGAAAAACGGAAATTTAGCATACAAAAAACGAAAACATAATAAACAGAATGGACATTTTTTGAAAATTTTGCTGCCAGTCGTTTATTTTTTATTAACAAATATATTTTAAACAGTTTATCGGTTTCTTTTCGTTATTTCATCGGAGTCATCGGGAAACGATGATCGGCTTTATGGCTCCCCGAGCGTACATTTTGTACCAGTTGCCGATGAAATTTCCCCTTTTTTGGATGAAAAGCCGTGATCAGACATTGCTCCTTCTCCTCGGATTTAACTCACCCCCCCTTCACATTATCTGGCAACACACATTTCAAAAGTGACTCGACGCGAAAATTGTACCAAAATCGTGCCTACACAAAAAGCAAGGTTGAAATTAATAGCACTCTGGTGCTAAAAACACTTGATAACTAAATACATGTTTAGTGCCAGATATTCGATCGGGTAACCAAAGGAGCTTCGGATATCCGATAAAATCAGTATCCGTTACATCCCTAAAATTTAACACAATATAAAACTTACCACTGAAAAATGGAAAGTAAACACCCAAAATTAGGGTATTTAACCCTGATTTCGGGTGTTCACTCGAGGTAGAAGTAAATACTTTACCTACTTGGCATTTAACCAAACCACATCTCTAGTGAGAAATTCTTACCCATTTTTTTCGTAATGAAAAATCTGTCGGACAAACTTCTGAGGGGAATAGATTAGACAAACAAGAATCAGATACACAATGAAAGACTAAGGAGCAGGATTAATTTATGAAAACAAATACAATTACACTTTTCCTTATAAATATGCAGAACAATTACTGATTTTACACTATTCTTTAACACTTTTTAAAAAATTACAGAAGTGCATATTCATTACTCAAAGAGTAAACTGTAACTAATCAGATTTTTTGTATTAGTTAAAATAAGTAATTACAACAAGAAATTGGACAGTTAATTGAAAAACAAGGAAATAAATTCATTAGTTTTAAAGTACAAATACATTTTGTAAAAAGTACAAATACAGATACTGCTTTCAAATGCACAGCAGAATTATATGAGCACTCATTATGTATTTAAAAAATAGAATAAACATACAACATATTTACAAACTTGATTTGATGAGTTATCATGCACAGACTTAGCATGGAGTGATCATGATTTATATCTTAGTCCAGCACTTTCCTATAGGAAGGAATAACCCTCTCTCGTAGCTTGTTAACTTGTGCAGATGTTCAGTTTAGCCACAAAATCTATATTTCAGTAAACTTTCAGCATCTGATCCTATTTTACAAGCCAAAAAAGTACAAATACAGATACTGCTGCTTTCAAATGCACAGCAGAATTGTATGAGCACTCATTAGGCATTTAAAAAATAGAACAAACAAAATTAATTACAAATCAAATTTGATGCATAACCAAGTACATTAAGTTAGAACTATATAACATATTTTTCAATAAAACCTTTGGAAATCTGTGTTTATAAATAAAATAAATAAACAATTTAATACATAATTAGAAAACGAAGATTTTCTAATTGCTATACATTTGAGGGATTTGAGGATTCAACTATTATCGGCGAATTAATTATATTTATAGTCATTCAATTTACTTGATATTCATACGATAGCATTTGAGGGATTATGTTTATTTATTGCTTTAATGAATAATTAAAAGAATCTAATACTGCATTTGTGAAAAACATTATAAATGTTCACACTTACAAAGATGAAACTGAAAAAAAAAAATAATAATGTTAATAAATTAAAAGCTAAAAGCATTATAAGAATGCTGATATACTCAAAAATATATTAAGTAAACTAGGGTCAGAATCAATTAATAAAGGCTCGGATTTACTGTACATGAACATTTATTTGTGATTAATTATTCATTATCACGTTGAAAAACACCAAAAACACAACACTAGTATAGGACTAATACATGCCGACATAACGGATGTACGATGTTTATTTACATTCTCAGATCGTTAGGCTTAGGCAATTTCAACTATTATCGGCGAATTAATTATATTTATAGTCATTCAATTTACTTGATATTCATACAAGAGATAAAACTTACTGCACTGTAGTTGAAAAATGGAGTGAATTGCCTTATTTTTGTCTAATATTAAAGATATGAAGCAATTTCTAAAACCCTATGGGAAATTAACATGGGAACACAATGTTTTGATGCCCAGAGCCCGGCTGTGACGTCACCACTTCGACAGCGTATACAAGCGGCCGTATCACGGTCTCTATCTGAATCGGAACATAAATTGAATACCGCTTTGGTTGTTCAAAATCAGGTTTGTCTCGAAACTAACAGGTCATGTGATCATCGGAACCCATCTGAATGGCATGCCTTTTGAAGCATAATGTGTGAATACGATCTAACTTAGCATTCATTATCGCACTAAAACAAAACACAGCGGTCCTTTTTCAATTAACATTGTGATAAAACACTGGGAAATAATTGAAAGAGGCAGGGAGTTAGAAGAATATTAAGAAAACATGGTAATATGAGCCGGTTTTGTGAGCCGGTCCATTTTTGTTACATGGATAGATTTAAATATTTATATTTGTTTACATTCGTAATTTAATCTGCTATAACATATTTATATTGAGAAAAATACAATACATAATATACATTTATATTGACAAAATGATGAGAATTTTGGCAAATTTTTTTCGGGGGTGGGGGGGAGAAAGTGTTTATAAATAGAAAGCTCATAGCAGTTTGCATTCATTCTTATTAAATAATTTTTTGTCAAAAATCGATTTAAACACTTTCAAGGGAAACAGCTTATACCAATTAAATTTAAAAATTCCATTTTTTTCGTTCTTTTAAGATTTTAGTAGAATTTTTAAAAAATTAAATGATAATTGTAAAAATAAAATTATTCTTATTTTGAAAACAATTATACAAATATCATTTGAAGTCAACTTACGAAGTCTAAGAATTCAGGCAATGAACCAATTTAATAGTAAAAAAAGATGAAAGATTTAAACAGGTACATGCAATGGTTATGGGTCCCCCAGCATATTCTGGGTGTCTCATTAATTTTCAAATGCTGTATTAACTGCTCAAAGGGCAAGGGTTTCATCGGAGCCATCCGACTCTTTGTAGCCCACTTTATGCATGTACATTAAATATAAATAAATTCAATTTTAAAACAATACGTTATTAACATATATACATACATACATATATTTTTATACATAATAGCAGTGTGGCCCGGACAATGAATGGCACACATGTGCAAAACATTGGCTTTAAAAAATAACAAAATAAATAAAAGCGTAAAATCTTACTTTAAGGAAGCTAATTTAAAGTTTAATAAAACAGTGTGAATGCGAAAATCATCAAATGCAAGATTAATAAAGTTTGACAATTTAAAGGACCGAAATATAAAAAAAGTGAAGCTATTAGCCTGTGCAATCAATTAGTATGAATTGCACAGTTACCAGAGTGAGGGACGTGGACCCTGCTTCACAAATCACTCCACAGAATGCAGTGAAACAGTTTATGTCCCAAACTATAAAAACGGTTTGTAACATCCACCCTTACACTGCAAAAAAAAAAAATAATAATAATAATAAATTCATAAAATATAAAGTACAGATACACATGCAACAGGCTACACGCACTGATTGCTTGAATACCTATACTATAAAAATAAATCAGAAATTAGAAGGTATAGACAGAAACACATGCAACAGGCTACACGCACTGATTGCTTGAATACCTATACTATAAAAATAAATCAGAAATTAGAAGTTATAGACAGAGACACATGTAACAGGCTACACGCACTGATTGCATGAATACCTATACTATAAAAATAAAAAAAATAAATCAGAAATTAGCATACATAACACAAGCATACAAATTTCTACTACATTGCAACTACATGGTACTATTCAACAACATACAACTAGCCCAGCATAATAATAATATCAGAATCACTAAGTTCAAATTAATTGTGAAATTTTTTAAGCTTTTTAACTGAACTTTTTAAATTTTGCATAGAATCATTTTTATACTTGGTGAAATTATTTAGCATTATTTTAGAAGTAATTAAACAAATTTTTTCTAATCGTGTCTGTAAAAGAATATTACATTCACACATAACAGATACATTTACATTAAGATCAGCATAAGTAAGTTGTAAGCATGATAATTTATAAAGCGTACCTAACTGTTTACCTAAGCTAAGGAATTCATTTTCAAAATTTTCCATAATTTGTGTAAAAAGGTAATGCACTACACATGATGCCATTAAAGCTGCTTCTATCGGTACAATAATTTACCCCTATCTAATTCTGCAATATAAATTGAAAGCTCTTCGGGTACATCTACTTTATTCTCTGATTGCAGCCAATTCAAACAAGTATTACATTTAACAGTTCGTAGTTCTTTCATAACTGCATAACCAGATATATACACTAATAGTGGTATTTGATCCCATGAAATATTTACAAATGAAATATCCCCCAATAGTAAATCTGCATAACTATCTATATCAGGCACAGAAAACATAGAATCTTTATCGTCATCTGGTAAAAGAGATGTTAATGGAACATTTACATTTTTAGATGAAATTAAAATGTTACTTTTGAATCCGAGTTTTTTTTCACTTTCTAGCAACTGTAAATAGCTAATGTAATAATTTGAGCCTGACATTTGCCGGTACATCCCAAAACGCATTTCTAAGGCATCAGTTTGGAATTTGCCTAATAAAATGTATTTCATTTTATATTTATAAATCAAGTAATAGATCATTTTAATAAATGCATCAGTAGTAGTAATTAACGACAGGAAGGTCTGAGATGACAAACTATTAGAAACTGATACAGATTGCCTCCAATTTTTTAACCATAATGACAAACTTTTTAGGTATTCTACTTGTTCGGAATTTTCATCACTAATAGCTGCTCTATATTTATCATTAAAGCGTGTGCTTTCAAAATTGCTTTTGCAGTTGACTATTTTCCACCAGTTTGTAAATATGCTTATAAAATCACATGTTTCACCTGATTTTTGAAAGTGTTCTGGATGATCCCTCGATATACATTTAAGCGCAACAATGTTTTTCTCATTCAAAATTTGAAGAGCTAATTTAACATTTTGCTTTTGGATACTAGATGGATGCAAAGCTTTAGCTGAAAGTAAATGACCATATTTTAGGGTAGAAGATTTTTCAATGTCATACATGGATTCTAAATCTTTATAATTAGCTCTTTTTAAAACAGTATGGTCAGTAAAATCAGGAAATATTATGAGCTTCTTATTGAACCAATTATTGCGAATAGATTTCAACATATGGACCGTATCTAAAAGAAAGAAGAGAAGCCTTGCTCCATCAAAAGGGTGAGTAATATAAGGCTGTAAAGTTTTATTTGGTGCCATTAACTCAAATGCACAACTATTAACAGCATTATTATCTGATATTAATGAAATAACCTGAAAACCAATATCTTCCAATGCCTTTAAAACCTGCAAAATCATATTATTTAAATCTACAGCTGTCAATTTATTAACTGGGACAATACTCACAACATCTTTATAAGATGAAAAAACAGAAGTTATCATGAAAACCTGAGCAGTTTTAGCAGCAATAGAAGGATTATTCTCAGAACTTCCATAAATAGAACCACCCTAAAAATTGAACATAGGTTGAACATATATTTCGTCCAACAATATATTTATAGCAAGTTCATGATTTTCAAGAAACTGTTTTTTTCTTTCTAAATAACCAATGCTACCTTCTAAGTTTAGTTTCGATAAAGAATAACTACTCATAAGATTGCGCAGAACACGAATGCTAGGCAAAAATAAATAGTCACATTTTAGTAAAGCATTATATGCTGATGATGACTGTATATATAATGTACAAGCTAAAATTAATGTATGATTACTATAACGTCTGTTATTTTTTGTCATTTTACTCAACTCTAACTGTTGAATAATGAAAGCAAAAAAAAAAAAAAAAAAAAAAAAAAAAACCATCAGAACTATCAGAATCACTAACAGATTTTAACAGATGAATTACAGATTCTAAAACAGTAGTTTGTGATGGGCTTGTAAGAAATTTACCAACAGCTTCTATTATATTAACAATATTAATTACAGAAAACTTAGAAAAAGTAATATTATTCAATTTTTGATTATTGATATACACCTCAAAATTTAACTAATTATTTATAACAATACAACCTAGAATAACTGGATATACATTAGGAGCTTCATAAAAGCAAATTTTTATATTTAAATTATCTTCTATACAAAATAATTTATGTTTTAATTTTGGAATTAAATTTTGCAGATGATCTTTTACATCTTGCAAACATTTTAACTGATTACGTTCAACATATTTTTTTTGCTCAAGAAGACTTTCTTGAATAGCCTGCAAAAATTGTTCTTCTTCAACATCAGCTATTCGATGTGTTTTGCGTTTATTTGTACTTAAATAGGCTGGCGCATTTGGGAAAATACACGGTACAGCATTTTCAGCAAGTTTCGGGATTTTCCTCTCATATTCCTTAAATTCACCTTTGTACACGACACGATCTTTCCTTATAATTTGGGATTCGTCAAAATGTTTTATACAAATTACAGGATGCTTTAATTTGCTTAAATTATTTGGAATTCTTCTCAACCATTCTGCCCTTAATTTATCAGATTTAGGTAAGGAAAATGTATTGACCGACTACCTGCTTATCGTAATTTGATTTGCATCCATATATACTGCAGTGACGACCCATTTTAAATGAAACGATTTGTTTACTGCCAACTGCCAGTTACGGCACAAAAGTTACTAAATGATAATGTATTTCTACATAGTCATTAAAATCCTCCAAAATAGTGGAATTTTTAAACATAAATTAAAATGTGCTCACTAAATCAATACGTATATAAACAATAACAAAAGTCTAGGTGCAGCTTACCTGGTTTTTGAGAAGTTATCCTTAGAACAATTTTCCCTATTAATCACAGAAAATCTATACTTACACTAAGCATAATTCGTTATATAAGTATATAACACATCACCGCACACAGATATTTGCAATATTCCGTAAAATGCAAACGAAATATTTAAACAATTTGAATAAAACGTGCACATATGAAACGTGCAAGCACAAATCAACACAATTGAACTGACAGATTCGGAAAAGTTCGGTTCCGATGATCACGTGACTTTCGCGCTTCCAGGCCATCGTGAGTGGGCTATGAGCCCAGAAGCAGGGTGGGCACGGCCCTCGTAGGCCCACCCGTAGCTACGGGCCTGGGTTAGAGAAAAATCCTAGATCATTGTTCAACGTTTCAAGGTGCTTGAGGAAGCACCAAATTTTTCAAATTTTTATACCGGTTGCAGCTATATCGACGAAACGTTGAACTATTTTTCAAACAGTATGGTAAGCATATTTCTGGACATATCTGTAAATAGTACCGATTTTTTAGCTCTTTATTTTCAGTCGAAGAATCATCTTCACGCAATCAAGCATAGTTTCTACAGAAACGCCTGACGATACGGTATAGTTTACCCCAAATAAATTACGATCATGAGCTTTGGCACAAATAAACGTTGAACAATATCACAAGTATATATACGGCAGGATAGACAATAAGGCCCCGCCTACTAATTTCATTTTAAGCCAATCTTCCACATGCTTCATGTTCTCGTGCAGCCTAAAGAATTCTGATATTACTGAAACTAAGTGAAATATTACATTTCATGTTTCTAGTAGATAGTAAAGTCGAAATGTTTAAAGCTGTGCTTGGAATATTTCGGTATTAACTTTTTTATATTATGAAACTTTTAAATTTCCATTGAACTGCTTTAAATAAATAAAAAACGGAGGCTTAGCCGATAGCTAAAAAATGAGGTTCTGTTCCCGCTCTCTGAAAATTATTTTGGATTCAACCAGGGAATGGAAAACTCGAAAAAGCAGTTTTGTGCTATTAAACCCTTGCTTTCAAAAATAAATAAATAAATAAAAATGAAAACAGATTAGGATATTCAACCGGGCCTTCGCAATTAGTAACAGGTGTGCGCGTGTATTTTGATGAGCCATCCAAAGAGGCCTACGGATGCTCGAGTCTTCACGTATACATCAGGCATTTCTTAACCTTCCCAGTGCTTTCAAACGTTATTTAATATAGTTTTAAGTAGTAATTGTGTTACTAATTCAAGTACGAACTCATGATTAATTTGTTTGCTATGATACATATTGACATAAAGAAAATAGATGCATATAATTTGAAGGAAAAACAAAGTAGCGCTTACTCTCATGATTCACGATTGCTTATTTTAGTTTCACAAGTGGATATTTAATATACTTTAAAATAACTAAATACAAAAGACATTTTTATAATGAATATTTCATGAACGTAGTCGTATTTTCTATGTTATTTTAAACAATTCAAGATTAATCTTTAACAAATTATGTATTAAAGCGCATTTCAGTGTTTTCGGGATATCCTGTATATTGGAGAAAATTGATAAAATACGCTCTATAGCGCGATCCCTGAATTAATTATTCTTTAATAAAGACATTTCATGTAGTATATATTATTCTTTTGTCGCTTTCTCAATCGAACTTTGGAATTGAGCAAGCATAATGAACGCTTGTACAAAATATTAACTACATTTGAAGTTTCTGTATAAACGGGCAAAAATCAATAATTTATAATTTACTGTATTTCTGTACTGTACCAGATGTAAGTCTGTATCACATAATCAAAGCATATATAACTGATAAATAACATTTTCAACTGGCAAAATTAAATTGTCTAAATAGTATCACAACGTGATGCTTATTTACAAGAATAAAAACTACTCAAGTAAGTAATACGCGATTTCTGATTAAAATAATTTATTTATAAATAACACATGAGTAATTATTCACTAAACATGATTTACATACATATTTTTAGAATTTTTAAATACATTATAAAAGTGTTCACGTACCTTTACATTCAGAGCAAAATGTTCGAATTTTAGGATAAATTTTCATGAAAGAAAATGGCGCAAGATTCACAAAACGATTACCTACATCTAAAGTTCTTTAGTACGACAAAGGTATAAAAAATTGTTTTAAAATAATAAAATAATATAACATTTATAATACTTAGAATAATAAAATAGAACACTGTGACTGGGGGAAAACAAGCCTCAATGATAAACTCATTTTTAGTGATGGCAACTCATACGCAGGCCCGTTGTTAATAACGACGGCCCCGATTTAAAGAAATGTTTACGGGGATGTTTCGATATTTAAAATGGATTTTACGAAGTATTTATTCATATTGGTTTGGGTTTTTTCATTTCCTTATAAATATATATATATATATATATATATATATATATATATATATATATATATATATATATATATATATATATATATATATTACGGAGGCGTACCCCAAAGCAGAGAAATGAAGTTTTGTTCCCTCCCTGAAAGCTTCATGATAAGACACTCAATCGGAAAATACGAAGACTTGAAGAAATGAAATTGTTAAATATTTTGTTTCTAATAGCAAATCAAATTAAGAATCTTAAAGTTCTTAATATAATCTGGGGTACTTTCATATATTCTAAATTCCTTTATTATATAAATTGTTTTTTCATTACTCAACCACGAAGGCGGGGAAGGAAAGGAGTGAAATACACTTTAGTTCACGCCTTCTTAAATCTAGCCTATATTAGACATTCAGTTAGGGAGTATGATGACTTGCAGGAGCACTGCTTAAGTGTATTGGATTAAATCGGATATTTCTAATAGAAAATGAAGTTGGGATTATTAAAGAAACTTTGCTCCGGCGTTTAAGTGACTTCTGCATAGCATTTATATTTTTCACTATTCCACAACGGAGGCGTAGCGAAAAGGAGATAACGGACATTTTATTCCCGTCCTCTGAAAACTATTCTACATTTATTTACCGCGAAGGAAGACTTGAAAAAACAGCGCTGTATTATTAATAAGATTTGGATATTTAAAAGAGCTGTGATCGAGATATTTTGGCATGTATAATGAATTTTACACAGTACTGTACTTATGTATTGGTTTTTGTTTTAATATATATAACAAAGGCGTAGTCCAAAGAAGGGGAATAACCTTTTATTTCCGCCCTCCATAAGCTTTATGATTAGACATTTCATCAGAAAATACGGAGACTTGAAGAAAAGAAATTGTTGAATATTCGGTTTCAAATATAAAATCCAGTTCAGAATTTTAAAGAAGCTCTCACCCCGGTCATAGTTTATTTATATTTTCTAAATTCTTTTAACATATCATTTAAATTAGTTTTTCATTACTCGACGAGCCGAGTAATGAAAAACTAAGTGAGTGTAGCCGAGTGGAGCGAAATATACTTTTGTTCCCGCCCTCTGGAAACTAGTTTTAATTAGCAGTTAGGAAGAATGAAGACTTGCAGAAGTAATTCTTGCATAAATCGCCTTTGCATTAAATCGCCTTTTCCAAATAGAAAATTAGGTTGGGATTATCAAAGAAAATTTTCTCAGGGGTTCTAAGTGATCTGCATTGCATTAAAATACAATTTATTACTATTCAACAACGGAAGCGTATTATTATTAGCGTAATAATTAAAATATTTCTAATTACAATTAATAATTAGAATATTAATTAGTTGGAAAAACTCTCTGTGCCCCTCTCGATACAAAATCCTGGCAAAGCCAGTGCTTTGCCCGCCCACTATTTTGTCTATGGGTAAATTTCAGATTTTTATTTTAGAAAATATGATAAATTTATTGAGATTTCATTCATCTGTTTACATTTATCAATACTTGGTTGCTATCAAAATAACTAATTTGATTATGGACCCGATTCATTCGTTTATTTTTATAAGAAATATTTTAAAGATGTATTGCGGCATTTATCATTTTATCGCCTAAACCATTATTTTCATTTATCAAAATTAATAATTCTATTATATAATTCAGGAAATGCATAAAGTTTAGGTGTACGATTACTTATGAAATTATAATGGAATTTAATATGAGAAGCCGTCGCTTCAGATACAGAACTCGGTTTCTTAAGATCCCTGTTCTTTAACATTCCATTAACACAAATATGGAGTTATTTTAGAGGTAAATATAATTAAATGTATACTTATTCTGTCTCAACTTATTTGCATCATATTACGAGATGTAATTGCATTTGTTTCTTCCTAATATGAATCGTATGGAAAATCCCACTAACACTGTTTTTGAAATTGGGTACCGCCTACAGAAGTTTGCACACGATTCTTTTAAACGGGTAGTAGCGGTGGCTATAGACGTATTCTTTATGATGAAAGACGTAATTATTATGTTCAGAGCTCCAAATTTATGGACTTTAAATCTTGTACTTTTATATGAACTTTAATACTTTTGCAGGAAGCAGGTATTAATCACAAACCTCACCTCGTCTAATTAGAATGTAGCTCCGCCTTTGCAATAAAAAAGAAATGAAAACTTTCTTGTAGCGTATTAAACGGTTTTTTAACTGTTGTGGTATGAATCCTTTATTTAAATATTTATTTCCTATTCTTCTGTAATTTCATGTAAATAAATTTACTTTTAAAATATTTTCTTAAATAAAACGATAAGAAAAAAAGGCAGTATTACTTCCCAAGTTTTTGATCTGAACAAACCAACAGCACTAATTTCTGTCAAATTATACATGCACCATGAAATTTATATTTCCTAAACGTTCCGTCAGAATATAAGAACATATAAACATACTCTGTTTAATTTTAAACAAACCTTTAACCTGTTACTCACAATAAGGTTTCAGAGAGAGCAAAGAGGTGGGACTTATCCGTTGGAATATATTACATAACATTTTTCCTTTATATTTATGTTTCTAATGCATTTATATTCAAAAATATGTATATAATTAAATAATAAGCAAGTTATTTATTTCAGAAGCTCATAATTTAAAAATTTAATAAGTTCATATTCTAATTTGAAACTCATAACACCTTTCTTTGAATCATTTCAGAATAATTGTATTTCAAATTTATCGTTTAAACTTAATTTTTTTATTATAACGTCATAATTAAAACCACAGCAGTACGTGTTTCTTAAAAAAAAAAGAAAGAAAAAAGAAAAAGAAAAAAAGAACATGCTATCCTTCTAAAATGGAAGCCAGGGACGTACCCAGGAAAAAATTTCGGGGAGGGTTAAAAAATTTCGGAGGGGGTCTAAACGGTGAAAAGGGGAGAATTTTCCACAAAAAGACTTCTTCATTATTATTTTGCTAACAAAAATTGAAATTTCGGGAGAGGTCCGGACCACCCCCTTTGGTACATCCTTGGTATTGTGAACTCGTCCGCTGGAAGGTTAATGAAAACTTTTATATTCTGTTTGCGCAGCTTAAAAATCTGTATTCAGGGCCGGATTTAGGTGCTCCATCTATATCCAAAATTAAAATCATCCGCCCCCATCATGCTCCTTTTACTTTTATATCTTCATGCATACTATTAATGCGTTGTCAGTTTAAAAAAAAAAAAATGTATTCTAGAGAAAAAAAACCTTAAATTAAATTACAAGGGCAATAAGTAGGAAATAAATTTTGGAAGTGCTTTAATGTTTCTATAAAGTACATTTTGAACGCTTATAATTCATGTTCATATCATATATTGAGCGGAATCCATAGTCATTCGCCCAGCTAAATGTCTCTAAAAGTGAAGAGTCTCGACGAAATGAATGTACTCGTAAATGAATATTTTTTAATAAGAACAAAGGGAGGGGGAAAGAAGAAAATACCATCCTAGGCCAAAATAGAAACACGGCCCTGCCTGTCTCTTCTACTTATCGAAAGTCGTAAACTTTTGTTACAATTGAAGTGGGCGTGAACATCCGGAAAATTGTTTCCGCCCACACGCACAACTACTGTTTATGATGCAGATTTTTATTATTTCAGCAGAATTTATCGTTACTTTCAAAGATCACGATGGGTTATTTAAATTATTATATAAATTAAATTTGTTCTTTACTATTTTGGAGCTTAAAAATCTGCGTTTCTTACCAACCGAAAGTCATAACCGTTTCAATTTTTAAGGGGTTCCAGAAAGGACACATATTTATAATATTTAAAATTTGTAGCATTAATTTTAAATTTTTATACACAAAAATTCATTTTGTATTAAAAGTATTTTCATGAAATGTACCAGTTTTAAAAAGAAAAACACTTTCCAGTTTTCACCAGTAATTGAAAACAGTATTTTGGCATAAAAAAAATTATTAGAAATCTCATGTGCTTTCTGAATGGATGTTGGTCCTTATATATCAAGTAACCCGACTTATCTCGGGAACATTTAAACCAACTGTTAGCTGTTTCTTCCACTACACTACACTGACTGGGACGCATGAAGTCATCGGGAAATCGGGAATGGGGGATCAGGGGGAAAACGGACCAGGATCCATTTTCACCGGCAGGGGGCGCAACGCACCGCGTCGCGTGCACATTGGGATTTAGCATTGTTTTGATTATGATCCAGCTGTATTTTTTTTAATAAAATAAATTATTTATTGTATATGAATCGCGCGAGTCACTTCACTTCTTCGTACCTGGATGTGACAGTGGATATCCAGAAGAAGCCAGGAAAAGAAATGTATCGCTTGGGAAGAAAAATCCAACGTTATTTAAAGCTCCAAACGTAAGCACAAAACTTTAATGAGTAATAATTATTATGTAATATTGCTGACCTGAGATTTATTTTAAAATTTATTTACATTATTGTTCGTTGGAATATAGTTTCTTATATTAGTTGTTCCAAGACCGGTGTCGAAATCGTAAACAAAAACAAAGGTGGACATTGGCAAATATTATTTCTGACCTACTACTTTTTGTAATTGATATGAAGTGTAATAAATAAATCGTATACCTAATTTTGAAAATGATATAATTTTCAATATCTTTATATCTAATTATTTAATTAGGTGCATCAAGCTAAAATTTGAGCACTAGTTCAGTATCATTTTCCTTTGAAAACCTGTAGAGCTCGTTTACATTATGCTTTGAATTGATGATAATGTTGCAAGTAATTATACAGTAATAACTGAAGTTTTTTAAATTTTCTTTTTTGTGCACAAACTATTTATTTCTCTGTGCCATTGACAAAATTTCTGCATGTTATTTCTTGGGGAGGGATTACACTTCCATTAATCCTTTATAGGAAACACCTTTAACAATGATCTTTGAAGTTTAAAATATAGTGTACTGGTATGCAACACATACATATTGGGGTAGAAAATTTGTGATTGATTTCTTATTAAATGTTACTTCTAATTGTCTGAAAAATATGTGTTTATTATAATTTCTCATTTACAAATTTGGCAGAAATATAAAAGAATAAAACACGAGGCTGTCTCTTTTGTGTTTAGTCGCAGGACTAAAAAAAAAAAAATTTTTTTAAAGGTATATATCTTCTGTTTTACAAACAATTCTTACATTATTATCTAATCACTGAATAATTTAAGTTATACCCAAGACAAAATTCGTGCTATTATTTGCTATGTAATGCTAGCTAGCATCATATGCTATACTCCAGTGGGGGCTCCTCCATTTGAGCACGTGAAGCCCCAGAGGGGGCAAACTAAAAAATAAACACATTAACAAATTAAATAAAAAAAATACATTAAGTACACTTCTAGATCTTTGTGAAATTAAAACATGAGTTTTACTCAGGGGCGAGGCGTGAATATATGCCATGGTCATCGCTGTTTACAGATTTATCCCCCTCTTCCCCGCCAGCGCAAGCACACATCCACACACTGTGTTATAAGTTCTAATGAAACGACCAACGGAAAGAAAATTTTGATCATGGTGTGATGCAAATAGTCAAAAATATTATGTTCGTATATTTTATCAACATTTAAGTTAAATATTTAGTACAAAAATATTTAAAAAAAAAATCCTATTCTAGTCTAAGCTGAATTTCTTATTTGATTCAGTTGATTACTGATTCATTTTTCAAAAAACACATAACTCAAAAGAAATACTAGACGTTGTCATTGGACTATAATTTATTTTTTATGTACCACAATATATATAAGATCGAACACATTAACACAGTAAATTTGTCTTACACTCGAATACTTTAATGAGGTGGTGTAAGAATAAAGAACATTTTGGATGTACTTCAAAGCAAATAAGATAATCTAACGTTTGAAAAACAAAAACATCCTAAATGGTTATTTGTATTATTTATTAATTTTAGAGATTTAATAATTAAAAATGAAAAATAATCTTAAATAGTTATTATTAGTAGTATTTATTTAGAAATTTATTAATTAGAAATGGGACATTTTTGATATGTACAGATATTGTACTTATCAGAACAGTAAAGAATAATATTCATCCATTATTTGAAAATAAAATCCATTCTTATTTTGGATGAATATTTTCCGATTATTATGTCGTAAAAATCTTTGTCTTAAGGATGCCAACATTTCTTTCTCGATCGATAGCAATGAAATATTACTCATCCGATTTTCACTTTGGGTGAATCTCTTACATGTGTGAATTCTTTTTAAAGCATGGGTCTTCTAGCCTCCGACAAATAGTCCATTTTTTGAGATATTCAAATTACAAATGCATAGGACATTTTTTGTTAAATATAGAAATTTATTATTTTTTCTTTTTTCGCATTAAAGTATTTATCAAAAGAACAAACAAAATATTTTCAACAAGTAATTTTATTATATTCAGAATAAGTTACATGAAACAGCAGTGCATTTTCTTATTATATAAAGAAATGATGCAAGAATTTAAAATAAGAAGAGACAAGAAATGATTTAATTTCAAAAATCATTTTAAAAAATATTACTCATCCGATTTTCACTTTGGGTGAATCTCTTACATGTGTGAATTCTTTTTAAAGCATGGGTCTTCTAGCCTCCGACAAATAGTCCATTTTTTGAGATATTCAAATTACAAATGCAAAGGACATTTTTTTAATATAGAAATTTATTATTTTTTTTCTTTTTTCGCATTAAAGTATTTATCAAAAGAACAAACAAAATATTTTCAACATAACAAGTAATTTTATTATATTCAGAATAAGTTACATGAAACAGCAGTGCATTTTCTTATTATATAAAGAAATGATGCAAGAATTTAAAATAAGAAGAGACAAGAAATGATTTAATTTCAAAAATCATTTTAAAAAATATTACTCATCCGATTTTCACTTTGGGTGAATCTCTTACATGTGTGAATTCTTTTTAAAGCATGGGTCTTCTAGCCTCCGACAAATAGTCCATTTTTTGAGATATTCAAATTACAAATGCAAAGGACATTTTTTTAATATAGAAATTTATTATTTTTTTTCTTTTTTCGCATTAAAGTATTTATCAAAAGAACAAACAAAATATTTTCAACATAACAAGTAATTTTATTATATTCAGAATAAGTTACATGAAACAGCAGTGCATTTTCTTATTATATAAAGAAATTACGCAAGAATTTCAAGTAAGAAGAGACAAGAAATGATTTAATTTCAAAAATCATTTTAAAAAATGATTTTAATTATTTTAATTTAAAACCAAATTAAACGCATCCCACAGATAGACATTGCCGTTCTGTAATTCGTTCGTGTCAACTTTCACATGCACACGCATTTATATATTTTTTGTACAATCAATCACTTCAGTCGCTTAGTGGTGTTAAAGCGCTGGTTGGATGCTATCTTTTTAGAGATGACCTGGCTCACTTTTCACCGTATATTCCTCCCGAAATTTTCGCGCTATTTGATTGGCCAAGGAACTGCGCGCGTCATCGGACGAGATGCTCTGTTATGAGCGCATCTCTTTTCCGGTCGGGACGATTTCCTTTATGACCAAAAGATGGCAGCAGTAAGAATCTTGTATAAACGGAGGTTTCTCTGCGAAACCAAACAAGAAAATAATAAAATTACCTTATAAGCCATTTCTTTGAAAAAAAAAAAAAGATTATTCTATTGCGAAAATTTTATAAAATTGGGTTTTTAAATACGCTAAATTCAAGTTCAAAACTCTTCGCATTTTTCAGAAACCTGCTACTCATCTGCGCATCGTGCGCGGACTGAAGGCTTCGCCCCCTGGTTTTACTCTCCCCCACTATTATTAAACACGTTTATTATAGCTAACGCACTGTATCGTATAGGTTACTACAGCATAGTCTTTCGTCGCTCGCACGTGCGATCGACCCGAGTGGCCCTTTCAACCGGTCTCTGAGGAAAGACGCCAAGAGAGTGAGAGAGAGTTGCGGGGGAAGCGAGGCGCTTTCATTCGCACAATTTTACTGTGCTCACAGTAGATTTTTTTTGCCGTTATCTCCTCTTGATTCTCTCTTGGCTAGTTGTGTTCGGTTAGTTAATCCATTTTTTTTCATATTCTTATTATTTTCTTAATTTTTATGATTTTTCACTACAGTATTTTTTAGGAACTAGTGTAAATAATTAAGATGTAAGCCAAGTAAGTGTTTCGGAGCTACAGCAATGACATTTTTCAATGTCATCCTTTGAAAAAAAAAATTGAAAGAAAAAATCAAGACAATATTTTTGCTAAAACTTATCTTAGCGACGAAATGTAAGATCAAAGATGACTTGTTTTCTTTCAGTTGCGCACATTGTTTTCCTTTAACTGCTGGAAATGCAAATATAGTTTAACTTGTAAGGTGCATCGTATCTGCATTTTTAATTTTCGAAATTAATTTTGTGAACCTCCATTTAAATAACACACGAGCTGCCACTGCTATACTCCTAGCTTATGAAGTAATAGCATTTCATGTTTATTAGCTGTACAAGCTTCTTCAAAAGCATGGGAAGGTAGGTACCTTAACAAGCTATTATATAGGGATGTAACGGATTTTGATTTTGCCGGATACCGGATATTCGAAGCTCCTTTAGTTGCCGGATACTGATATCCGGCACTAAACGTGTATTTACATATTCAGTGTGTTTTTCATTTTTTTCATACAGTGACATCAGAACAATAAATTGTAAACATGTTTAACACATCATTTAAGTATTTTTTAATATATAATACTTATAATTTACAAAAATCATTACAATTTTTGTAATTTTACAATTTATTTAATATTAATTTCATTAAGTGATTGTTAGTTTTATTTTAAGTTAAATTACTTTTAAAGATTGATAAATAAAAAGTAAATCCCCTTTAAATAGTTATAAAACAGGATTTTTCAGGTTATGCATTAAATTTCTTTAATAAAAAAACAACCACAAGTTAAAAAACAAAAATAGATCTGTTTAATTGTTTAGCTTCTAAAATATATGAGCATTCTTTCACAGTACTAAGACTTATATGGCACAAAAAGGGGGGAGGGCAAATTAAAAAAAAAAAGAAAAAAAATTCTCCCTGCTGCTATAAATAAATTTTGAAGACAGAATAATCGGAGTTTTTTGTTCGTTATCCAATTTCTGGAGCAAATAAAAAATATTGGAGAAACTCGATGCAGGGAGAGAGTGTAAAATTACATTATTACATCATTTTTGGTATTAAAATGAGAGAAACTGCATATAATGCACATATTTTTCAAATGATACTACACAGTTCTTGTCATTAAACTTCCCCTATAAGCAGCAGTCTACAGCTGAAAAGGATAGGATCACCTCCAAATTTGCACATGGACACTACATGAGATGCGTTTAAGTTTTTTTTTTTTTTTTTTTAAGTTCAGAAAATGTTTGCTAAGCAGCACTTTGCAGCATGATACACAAGTAGTTAAAAATGTGCTATAACACATCAGCAAAGTCAAAGTATTTTAACACATGAAAATTGCACATATATTCCACTAACAAAACCATTAAAACAAAATACACCATCCATATTTAACCAAAAGAACGTCTGCAAATTCAGTAACAGGCAATTTAAAATGAGCAAATAGTGGACCGCTTTTAACTAAAAAAACTACAGTGGATTAAGCAACCTAGTTGTACAGCTATGTAAACTAGGCAACCAGTAGACCGTTTTTAACTAAAAAAACTTCAGTGGATTAAGCAACCTAGTTGTACAGCTATGTAAACTAGGCAACCAGTGGACCGTTTTTAACTAAAAAGACAACAGTGGATTAAGCAGCCTAGTTGTACAGCTAATGTAAACTAGTTGTACAGCAAACACTGGCCCGTTTTCAACTCAAAAAAACATTGGTGGATTAAACAACCTAGTTGTACACGGTTACACCTAGTTGTGTTATAAACTCAGTAGGATTAGAATAGCACGTAAATAGCACTTACGACGACATAAAAACATCAAATATCAATTTAAAATTCACATTAAAAACCTTAAACATTGCAAAGATTCGTTAAAAAAAAGCACTTACCTTTTTTTAAATTAACAGCTCAGATATGTCCCTAACACCCACTGGCTTATAACGTAACATCAGCATGCTTTCTTTTTACTTTTATATTGACACTGCATTTTTAACAAACATACACCGGCTGATAATGTTAAACCAACATGCTTTCTTTTATTTACTTTTATATTGACACTGCATTTTTAACACACACACATACTGGCCGATAATGTTAAACCAACGTGCTTTCTTTTATTTAGCTTCATATTCACACCCTATTTCTAACAAACACACACACACTTTCTTTTCAGACAATAACATAACACATTTCATTCCCTTCTATCCATAACATGAAACAATACAATTTCAAATTCCCAAACTGACGATGACGATGTAGGAGTTTTTTATGGTTGCCAGTCAAAAATACCACCAGCAGGTAACTTCACTCCAGCGGTGCATTGCCAATCCTGGTGCTAGAACGATAACCAATGAAATGTAAACACAAACATTACCGTAAGCGGGTGTCCATCGCCAAGGAAGATGCGTCGCCAAAGCTGACTATATGTTGTAAACAGTCCTGACAGCATTGCCAATTGAGATTAGCTAATCGGCAACCCTTCCGGCGGAGCTGTGTTGTTTTATGATGTCATGAGAAACTAGTGTGTTTGAAGGAATTATATGATTGGTTGAAGGAATTTTAAGGAGTTTAACTGGAAAAATAACTGAACTTGAATTAGCCGGGAATGGAAGTTGTGTCGTCTGCTGCAGTTTTGTATTTTATAATGGTTATTTCTGAAAAGTGGAATTTTTGCTTGTTTTATATTAAATGTAGATAATTTGTGTAGAGCTATGATGAAAGTTGTTCCTTTATACGTTGAGTTGTTTCTAATTTTTTATCAAGTGAAATTCGACAAAAATTTGAAAATGTTTGTTGTGAGTTGTGAAGAATATGAATCGACCGTATGTTGAGGTACAGTTGTTATGCTTATTTCAATGCTTTTGATGGAATTATTTTTTG
This sequence comes from Cheiracanthium punctorium, assembly GCA_038373885.1. Taxonomy (NCBI): domain Eukaryota; kingdom Metazoa; phylum Arthropoda; class Arachnida; order Araneae; family Cheiracanthiidae; genus Cheiracanthium; species Cheiracanthium punctorium. The sequence goes on along the minus strand of JAWZYV010016768.1, from coordinate 839,097 downwards.
GTGAATGGACGTCGTTCATGAATAAAATTTGAGGTATGTGGTGCTTTTATTTATTTAAATGTTTATTCCTTGCTTTACGGTACACCGTTGTATAGTTGAGAATATTTATGGTCTTATGTTTTTATAATTATGTAAGGTTTTTAGTATGGTATGTTATTTTTTGTGAATTGGGATGAAAAAATAAATTTTTTTAAGGTTTTAAGAGGGATGGTTAATTTTTTTTTTTTTTTTTGTTATCTGGGTTTGCTTCCGATTTACAGAATTCCCGTACAATTTTTAGGTTAAATATGAATACATATGTAAGGATTTTTGAGTTTGTGATTATATTTGATTCTATTCTGATTAATAGTGTAAATGTTGTGTGTTTTGAAGGTATATTAAATTGCAAAAATCATGTGGGGGGAAGAAGTCGGTTTATTATAGTTGTTTTCTGTTATTTATAAAGAGTGTTTTTAACATTTTATAAAAATATTTGCAGTGTATTTTTCTTGAAATCACGTGCACTATTCAGGTTAAATATGATACAGTAAATAAGTATTTTTGAGTTGTTTGTGTGTGTGTGGTGGAGGGGGGGGGTAGTCGGTTTATTTGAGTGTTTTTCTATTAATTTAAGACTGTTATTTTAACGTTTTAAGGGAAATTTTGCTGTATAATTAATTATGTGCAGAAACATATTTTAGCATTTTGCATAATTTGAAGGTTATGGTTTATTTATTTTTTAACGTGCCCAGAGCTAGTGCTTTGTTTATGTACATTTTGTTTATAATTGCATTTGAAATATGTCTACTAATGTTTTAATGTGTTTAGATAAGTATATTGTAGTTTTGGGTTTATATTTTTCCGTATGTGTCTACTTATGTTTACGTTTTGTCTGGCGCGAAAAACAAGTCGCCAAGGTTAGACCGACAACCGACACCCGCTTACGGTATTATTCCCCAAACATTGACATGCAAACAGCACCGGATACGGAATATAGTGCTTTCAGCTTTATCATTGCCACTAAATATTATTGATATAATTTTGAGTCTATTTTTTTCATTTTGAGTGAGGAAAGTACAGTAGACTCTCTGAAATCCGCACACCTTGGGACCAAGGGGTTTGCAGATTATAGAATTTTGCGGATTACAGATCATTGTTTTGTTTACATTTTTTCTTACTATAGTTACGAAGCAACAGAACATTTTTAATGGCTGAAATTAATTATACTGTCACACTTAGTTTAATTATTAAAAAATTTATTAAAATATATGAAAAAAAATTAATTTTATTTTACAAAACTTTTGTAGACTGAAATTTTTCTTGAAGAAGGCTTAAACTTTCATACTTTAATTTTATATTACTATTTTTTTAATTTTGCAAACATGGAATCAATATTTGTTTGTTTTAGGGCTTTTGATTTGTGTTTAAATATTTTTTCCTGGAGTCTGTTTATTGTCATTATTTCTTGTGGTGATGCCAGTGAATAATTTTGGATGAATTTTAAATATTTATAGCCTAAGGTTAAGCCTTCTTTAAGAGAAATTTTTTGAAAATTTCTCTTTCTTTCAATAAAAAATGAAAATCAAAATAATACACGTTTCGTTAACTGAGTGTGTGAGATTGTCTCTCAGAATCTTTTCTGTCAGCTAATCATGCTTTCATTTTACTGCCCAGACTTTGTTAGATGGGTTAAAAGAACAATTTTAATTAGATATATGCAAAAAATATGAAAAATAGCATAAAATTTCTTTTAATTCTACAACTCAACTCACCCGTAATTTCCTAGTGTTACTTAACTATTAACTGCAAATTTCACTGTTTACATCTAAAAATTATCGCGGATTATAGAGAGTTGCGGATTATAGATGTGCGGATTTCAGGGAGTCGACTGTAGCATTAAATTGCAGATTAAGTAATACTTTGTTGCATGGTGAAAATAAATGATAGTATGTACTTTCCAATTTAATGTTTACATGAGAGATACTGAGCATGAAAAAATATATATATATATAAATTTAAAAAAAAAATCAGAATGTAACACAATAAGACACACAAAAACTGTTCCCCTCCAAAAAATTGCAGAGGTTTTTAAGCATTCTTATTCCTACTCATGAATAGAGTACTTATTATGTTTCATGTTTTGCATGATAAACAAAAGTTTTTCAGCATTATGTGGAGCCAAACAGTTTGTATTATCTGTATAAATTCTTTTTGCTGAACTAAATAAACGTTCAGAATTTACTGAGCTTGGTGGAGCTGATAGGTATTTTAAAACAAGTGGCTTCATTTGTGGAAATAGTGCCTACCCAGGTTATTTTCAGCCCCACCCACTAATTCAATCTTGGATAGAGACCTGATATTGCAAATCAATTTGATTGCATGATAAGACATCAATCAAAAAATATATCCGTCTTATGTATCACTTTATCAAGAATGTTCAAACATAATTTTTCATCTTGTCATCCATGCATATTATAGATAGAACTTTAGTAGTATATAGCCGGATAACCGACAGAGAAGCCGGATATCCGGTAGTTATGATTCGGATATCCGATGGTATTTCGGATCTTGAAAAATCAGCTGGATACCGGATACTTGCTGGATATCCGTTACATCCCTACTATTATAGCTTTTTCATGCTTGCGAGCTTAATATTATGTATAGCTAGTTCAAGAAGAAATAGCATGAAAAGCTATATACCAGCAAAAAGTGCTAATTAACTGTACAAGCTTCTTCCAAAGCATGGTGAGATAGGTACCTTTTTTAACTCGCTTTTGTTAGTTTCACCTGTATGTTTGTTTGTAACTGACTGCTTTGAACTCGATTTTGACCCACTTTAAATGGTCAGTTTTAATTTAAACTTGGTAGACTTATCAAGGACCGATGACAATACAATAATTTGATAAGTTTATCCCATTAAGCTGAGGCGGGCCTAAGGCCAGGGACTGAGGGGGCTGCTGCCCCCCCCCCCAAATGGAGCCCTTTACTTATTTTTAGTGAGGAAGGTAGCATTTAACTGCAGGTTACTTAATACTTTGGTGCACAGCAGGAGTGTAGCCAGAGGGGAGGGCTGAGCTGTTTGCTGCCCCCCCCCCGAAATGGGACCCTTTTCTTATTTTTAGTGAGGAAGGTAGCATTTAACTGCAGGTTAATTAATACTTTCGTTCACCGCAGGGAGGGGGCTGCTGTTCCCCCCCCCCAAAAAAAGGGACCTTTTACTTAGCTTACAATTTGATATTTAGCTTACAATTGAAAATATGAGTACTTTGATGTACTCATATATTTATAAAATTTATTTGTATCATAAATGAGTAAATGGCACGCCTAAATATAAATAACAATTCAAATTGAAAAATAAGCATGTGGATAAATATAAATATAATCCCTTTTTATGTCACTTGCACACTTGTAAATTATTTAATAAGCGTTTATGTGATGTTCGGTAATATTTCCTTAAAGTAGTTATAAGAATAAATTAGTACCATACTTTAAACTTACGAACTATTTGTTACTGCGCATTGATACACCACGCGCAAGAATATATATATAAAAAAAGAGTAATCTGAGAAGTTATCATTTTTCTCCAACACTCCGAATCGGATTTCTGCGCATGCCCAGAGTCTATCCTTGGAGGCGTAGGGTTCACAACGTGGTTCAGTTCAACGTAGATGACAGATGCCATTGCTTGCTGCAAACAGCTCATGGTGTGGCGTTCACTGCTTTGAAATTGGAAAAAAAAAAAAAAAAATCTATCATACAAAATGATAGAAGAATAATTAAAAATACACTATTACAGATTATGGGCATAAGTTCACTTTTAATATTATTTGATATTAAGTTATTTCATTCTGATTTTGTTTATTTATATTTAAGATGCTGATCTGTCGTATAATTTTACAGCTAGTATTTTCTTTTGTTGGTAGTAGTGTTTCAGTAATCTACTTTTGTTTTGTATTACAAGAATACTTTCGCAGGAGGAATATTTGTTTTAACCATTTGTATGTTAATTTTCTTTGCTTATTTATTCTGTACACATACCTAACAATAAGTTACTTCGTAGGCATAGACTCTATGCTTAGGAATGAACCGATCACTGTATTAGTGACTGATTTTTTTTTTTTTTTGAGGGGTGGGAGGAGAGAGTAAAAATATTGAAGTTTCTTTAGATTTTAAAAGGTTTAATACCAATGGCTTAAACAGTGTTAGGGAATCGCTATGCTTTTTGCAAGTTTATCTTAGATTAATATTTACAGATAGTCATAATATGCTGTGATCATTGTATGTCAGATCAGCGTCTTGAAAATAAATAAAAACTGTAACAAAACGAAATTTTTTACACAAAACAATCAAATAATGTATACACTTAACGCATACGATAATGGCGATTCCTACATTTCAATGAACATGTTAAAAAATAGTATCTTTAAAAAGAATATATTGATTCTTGTATGAGTGTACTGTAAACAAAAATCAATAATCAATGTATTCATATTAAAGATAATAAAAACATAACAAAAGTGACCATAGCTCGTATCCAGCATTTAATGCTAGTCTAGAAATTAAAAAAAAGCATTTTTGGTTGTGAAATCAATCAAGTGATAGTCTGCTAGACCAGCAAAATAGTCCACCAACACAAGCTGGATCATGTATGCTGGACAAGCAAAAAATGTGTCAAATACACGGTATGACTTGCTAGTAAAGCTGCTAGAACTAGCAAATATTTATGGTAGTTAATGCTTTTTCTCCTAGCTTGGATCCAGCATTTAATGCTAGTCTAGCAAAGAAATAGCAACATGAATTTTGACTTTGGTAACACTAGTGTACCAATAACTTTGTTTTGCTTCAGAAAAAAAAAAATCAATTAAAACTGAATCACATTAATCTTTAATAGCCACATTTTAAATTAATACATAGTGATTTCCCCAGAAATGTTACCCAGGTGCCACTATAAAGCTGCAATGTGCAATTCTATCAATTTAAAGCATTCAAAATGATATTCAGAATTTTCTGCTAGGCAGTCAGTAAAACTTGTCGGGCGATGAGCTAGCGAGAAAGGTCTGGGAATAACCCTGATTAATAATTATTATTTGATCTCAGGTTATTACTATAGCTATTATATTTTTATTTTCTTAGGATGCTGAGCTTTTAGGAGCCTGGCAAAGAGCTGTCCCTAGAAAAGATAAAGTTTTATCTTCTGATGACAGAATATGCGAGATCCATTTTGAAGATGAGTGTGTCTTGTGACATTTTGAAAGTCAATTGCCTGATGGTACAATTCATCGAATAGAAAGAGAAAAGTTCCTACTGAAAACAGGCTCGGTTCCTACAATACATCCGAATTTACGAAAATACCTGTCACCCAAAATTAGAAAAAGGAAAGCTCTGAAAAAAAAAAAAAAAAAAAAAAAAAATCTAAATGCAGATAATGATGATGTGATGATAAATTGCCAACCACCCTTCAGTTTTTTAGACTTAAAGGGTAGCATCTCCGTAATTGTCAAGCTAATTAATTGGTGGGTAGCATGTGAAGATAATCACATTATATTTGGAAAATTAGATGAGACATTACATCGTGAGAGTCATGTTGTTATTGGTCAAGATTTATCAATTAAAGTAAGTATTTAAAAAAAAAAAAAACTATTCTAATTTTATTGTTTGCTAATTTAATTCTTATTGTGTTTTCTCAAAGTGATAATTATCCTTCATACAATTTTTTTCATACTTTTCAGTAACTGTAATGAAGATTTTTATTTATTCTTTTTTTATGTTAAAAAATATTTTTTACTATGTTTTAGGCTTTCTTAAGAAAGAAAGAGATAAGCCTGCCTATCATGAAAAATGCTTTGGATAGTTTTGAAAAAATTTCAGTGTTGTTGCAAAATATTGATGAAGTAATTATTTGCAAAGATATTCAAACTCGGTAAGATTGCAATTTTAATAAGAGTTATTTTATTTTGACTATTTACGTTTTAAAAATATTTGTGCATATTTGCATTGGTCATACTTTGTTTCTTTGTCTAAATGTTATCAGTTAAATGGAATATAATGTCAGTTGTTTTTGTGTTCATTAATAGCTTGTTAGGCAAATGTTTAGGATATGTAGCAAATGTACAATCTGGAGATCTTTGTGGAATTTGTGTAAAATCATGAGAGGGTGAATTAATAAACAAAGATAAAAAGAGAGTGATAGAACTATCCAAGAAAAAAATTAAACTCGCCTTGCAGAGAAGTATATTTTGCAAAAGAAGGTAATACTTATGTTAGAATTGGCTTATTCATACATTATGGCTTAGGCTAACATTTTACATTTTTGTAGGTTACTCTGCTAAAAAGTGAAATGAAAGAGGCATTAATGCAATGCAAAAATGTTGAAAAAGAAGTTTTGCAGTCTGCTATCAGCATGTTGCCAGCTCAACAACAGATTTGCTGTTCAAACTTGCGTGACAGCTGCAAAATTAAAAAACGAAAAATCAATGAGATGCTCATTGGATTGGGTTTATGAATGTTTGCTTCTTAGGATTAAGAGCAAAAAAGCATATGATCATCTGAGGCAGAATAATATGATTGCCTGCGCCCAATACACTTTTTAATTACATCCAAAACATCAAGGGTATCTACGGCTTCCAAGATAGGCTTTTTACCTGTCTTCAGAGAAAAGCTAATCACATGTAAGTTTCAGAACGAAGATGTATTAGTCATGATTTAGATTTCTATTTCTGTGCTTGTATTAATTTTTTCATCATTCTTTCATCCATTTTTTTTTTGTTGTATATTTTCAGGTGTTATTATGGTTGACAAGATGAAACTTGCTGAGGCTTTGAATTTTGACAAAAAAACTCTGAAAATTCAAGGTTTTGTCGATCTTGGCAAGTTTACACCAAATAGCCAGAAGGATCGAGTTCATGTTCTAGCCATTCGATGGTAAATGGGTCCAAGCTTTGGCCTGTTTTTTAAGTAGGGGAGATCCCATATTTAATAATAATTTTCATATATGTTTACTTTCTTAAATTTAATATACAGTGGAACCCCGATCTATCGTTCCCGCATTGATCATTTTATTTCTATGGTCCCTGCACAAGCTGTATTTAAATAATGTTAACGAAACCCGCATTTATCGTTCGTCAAAAAATCCTTTTCCCGCGTTCATCGTTGTAAAATATTTCTCCTGACCGAAATGAAATCGAAATTCAGATGCATCCATACAGCATACAAACTTATTTATTTTCTGGTATGATTTCTTGGGTTGATGATGGTGAAGATTAAGAGTTGTTACATGAAGCAGAGCATGTGGTGTGAAATTTAGAGATTATATTTCCTTTAATATAGACGTAGCGACGTATCTTAAGAATGGAAGAAATGTCTGATGATGCAAAATATAAAATAATGGCGAAGAAGCGGAGAATAATATTCCTGCCGATGAGACAGCCTACACTAGTGACAAGTTTATCGAACGCAATTACCAGTATTTTGAAATTGTGTGAACTTTTATATACAAACATGAAAACACAGAAAGAAGAAAAATATTGTAAATCTTTAAAATTATCGTTTAATTAAAAAAATTAAGGAGAGACCCAGTGTAAAGTTACTGATTTTTTAGAAATAAATATCACTTAATTTCTTAAACTTCAATTTGTTTCTTTTACAGTTTGGTAACAAATTAGTATTTTTAGTATGAATACATTGTGTGCATTCATAAATATTGTTTTCTTCATATTTTGACTTTAACCCGCATTCGTCGTTTTCCCGCATGCATCATTTTTTTCTACGCATCCCTTGAAAAACGATAGATCGAGGTTCTACTGTATTTAAAATCCATCATTTTAACTTTAAATTCTCTTCTCATTTTTAACTACACAGTCTTTCAAAATTTTGTATTACGCCTTTTTTCCCACATGTTAAATTTCAATTAACAGCTTATCTATTCGGATTTCATGTTTAAATTATTCTATCGCCCTTTGTTACATGTCAATAATAAGTCCGTTACGTTTCTTTAGTTTTCTTAGCTGTTAAGAAACATCTGTTTCGCATGCAGAACATTTACATTTTATTTAATATGCATCTATGCTTAACGTCTTTCTATACACGTACATACTTTATTTCCTTTCATTACCAAATATGGACATGGCCTCACATCAGTTAAAATACAGCTGAAATAATTTTCTATCACACGGGTTTACTGTAATTTTGGCTGTCTTTATCCTCAATAATTTGGTGCCCAGCACATTGTTATGTCTTGCCTTTCTCTCTTGACTAAGAATATTCTGCAGTTTTTCGGCGTCCGTAATAATGAATATGTTATTGGCTCTCATTTGGGCGTTCTTTTAATATGCCAAATTTAACTTTCTTGCCAACCTCCTGTCATTCTTCGATTGAATTTGACTTCCGATTAATCAGACCCTTTTTAACCATCATAGCTAGCGGTCTCCCAGCCACCACCATCATGTAATCTGTTATAAGACATCAAATAAAAGTTTTGTTTTTCTATAATTGCCTCTCTTGTAATCACTTTGCAAAGTGACGTTACCTGGATTATTTATAAGACTTCACAACGCTCTCCGAAAGTACTTTATTGCTTCTAAAAGTAAACCTTCGATAGTAATTTAAATCCCCCAACTAAGTTCATCAGCATAGGGAGCTGCAGTTGGAAAAGTTTTGCATCAACTGGTCATTGAATGTCTCCTATAGAAGGCTGGATTTTTTGTTGATGCCATTGTTAGTGATGGAGCCAGCTGGAACAGGAATATGTGGAGTCATTTTGGCGTTAATGACCAGAATATAAGCTGTGCTCACATTGTTGATGAGAAGCAGAAGCTCTGGTTTATATCAGACTTCCCTCACTTAATTAAGAATGTGAGAAATAGTATAGCTTAAATAAGCAAATGATGGTACATTTTAATTGTTTTCTCTTTTATGAGAAATTATGCTTAATATTTAATTTATGAAATAATTTTATCTTTCTTTTTTCCTCACAGACTCATGAGGGCCTCATTGACACAAAGTTTTGGGAAGCTGTTATAGATATGGCTAGTCCAAAGAGATTAAACTTGAAAGCTTGCACAAATTGACGATGGATACAGTATATCCAAAATATCAGAAGATGAAATCTTCGCATGGAATTTCAGGTTTTCTTTCTTTTAATGTTATTATTAATAATGAATCTACATTGTTATAATTTTATTAACATATTTGTTATAATTATTATTTTTAGTACCACTGTAAGTGCTGCTATGCAGTTATATAAAGATGAGCATCTTGCTTTGGAAAATTGATCGATGCATTTTGATCATTAATAAAATTCATGCTTGAATTGAAGCCATGAACTCCCGAGCATCTTATAATGCATTGCAGTCAAATTCTTCTGAAGAAATGGTAGTTATTATGTATCTTCATTCTCTCTTAAATGGCTAAATTTATGTTGCCTTATTTTTGTGTATAAATTATTTTAATATTCAATGAAAGAATGTGTGCTACATTTCAGGCGATTCAAAAGCTCCTAGAGTTTTTAATTGAATGGGAGAAGTTCGCTAAGGAGAGAGATTACAAATTTATGTCTGACTCCACATGTTTTGGGCTTAAAGTAACTCTACAAGCAACAAAAGAAATCTGTTTATACTTGGTGGAAGAATGTGGATTTCCGCATCTTATGACATTGAAATTAAATCAAGATTCATTAGAGGTAATTATAACTGCCTGACATGATGAGTTCTTTAAAACAATGCTTTAAGTATGAAAAATCATTAAAATTATGTTTTTTAATTTTAGAACTTGCTATTAATTATTGAAGTAATCTAATTCCTTTTTGTATTTGCAGACATTTTTCAGTATGATGCACAGTGCTTGTGGTGCAAACAATCATCCTGATACATTTACTTTTATTCAATTATATGGGCTCCTCACTACATACTCTCTGGTAAAACCACAAGAGGTTCATCTGTTGGCAGTTCTGAAATGCTGAAGGCATTGCTTGATGTTGGTGATCTTGAGCTGGATAATGTGCAAAGAAAAGAAAAATGGAGCACCCTTGATGATTTAATAGATCAGGGTATTACAGATGAAGTGCTGCCAGCAGAGGTGGAAATATTCCAAGACCACAATTATAGTCTGATCACATCATCAGATTTCATAATTTCGTATGCGACGGCTATGTTATCAGAAGAACAAACAAATCACCAAATGCATCTATTGCCTACAGCATCTGACTACAAGTGCTATAAACGAGCATAATGATAGCCACAAGTTTATTGCCTTAAAATGCAAAGGCAGTCTTCTAATTCCAACAGAACGGGCCATTTTGTTGATTAGTTTCTTAGAAGCTGCTATTTAAAAAAAAATTAATGAAAATCAAATAAACAGTGAGCTGTTATACAGTATTGTTGAAGAGATCGATGAGGAGCCACCTGTAGTTTTAGTTGGATGTGAGGAGCACCAACAAATTATTACAAAAAAAAAAAAAAAATATTTTATTTTATTTGGTTTTTTCGAATGTATTTTGTTTGCAGACAGTCTAATAAAAATGAAAACAGTAATAATAAAACAAAAAAATTAAGAAAATTGTCTAAAATTTAATCATTTAGAGGTATGGGTAGAATTGTATTTTTTAAGCAAGAAGTAAATGCATGAGCTATCTAATTTGTATGTATTAAGTTTTCATCTTAATCCCATAAATCAGCATGTTTGCATGCCTAATCCGCGTGGTTGCCTTGGCCATTATTATCAATTAATATTTTATTAAATTTATTTAAAATACTTGATTTTTTTTCGCTTCTAATATTTTAGTTTTCTTTTTGTTACCTTATATAAATTCTTAAAAATATATATATCGTAGTGGTCAGTCAGTATGTTTCATACTGGTAACAATCATAAATGTAAGAAAATTACTGATAATTTTTTATTAAAATATGTGGTTTTAAATTGTGGGTTTTAAGCCTCAACAATATCAGTTGCTTGATTTCTGCATTTTAATCTGCATAGTTTTATTATAATCAAGGAAAAATCGATAACTTTATTTTGTAATCTATTTTCAGCTTAAAAGTTCATGATTTCTGTGTCTTAATCTGCTGAGTTTCATTATAGCCAAGAGAAAATTAATAACTTTTTTTTTATAATCTATTTTACCTTAAAAGAGCTTATTAATGTTTGCCTAATTTCTCACTGCATGATTTTGTTTTAACCTGCATGGGTTATCAATAACCAAGAGAAAGTAGCATAAAAATTTATTTATTTGTTAAAACAGGGTGGTCAGAGTTCGGGAAAACCGGGAAAAATATGGAAATGTCAGGGAATTTCGTCGATCGGGAAAAATCAGGGAAATTCGCCGTAAGTGATTTACATTTCTGATTACTGCCAATAGATGGCGCAATTCTCCGTCGGGAGAATTTTGAAGTTAATCCCTGCAATGTTGCAAGAATTGGGGAAATTTCAGCTGTAGTTTAGGGAGGAGGGAAAAAGCGAATCCTTCTAATAGGCAAGCCATGCACGTGTTAGACTATTTACTATTCGTTCTTCCAAGATTTGAACACCCTGGAACAATCGAGTCAAGAGACCCTGAGGATCTCAATTTCAACCAATTCAGTGCAAGGTTTGAACAGGTATGTACATTTTCTTCTATTATTTGAGTTATGAATTTTCATTATAAAGGGATGAGAAGAGAATTTTCCGTAGATCTGTTTTGGTTATTTTCCATACTATGTTTATTGATGTGTGTATTTTCCCTCCTTCAGTATTTCATTTTATTCTCATGTGCTACGTGTGTTCCTTTTTTTTCGGCAAAAAATTATATTTTTTAAATTACATTTTTGAAAATTTATTAAATGTTTGATTGTTTCACAATCTCTTTCGCAACTTTCCATACCGTTAATTCAGGAAGCTTACGATGTAATAATTAATCACATATCGGACATGAGGATTTTTTGTGAATCCGCTCTGTTTGTTATTAAATTTCATTTGAAGAGGAAAAATAGTTATTCAAGGCTGCCGCTACAAGTAACAGGGCCCGGCACCGATTTTACTGCTCGGCCCTAGTGCCAATTTTCATCCCAACTATATGACCTTACCAGCGGCGAATTAATGCAAGTTTCTTGGGGGGGGGGGAGGCAGTTCTATAGAAGATTGACCTATACATCAATTTTATAGAAGTAAAATAGGATCTTTTACATTAATTGCTTTCCCCCCCCCCTTTAATATGCCCTTGAACCTCCTTACATGCCCTCGAAATCTTCTGGTCAGTATCCTATGAGTCTGGTATCCCCCTGAAACGGCGGCCTTGTTAGTATTTTTTAATATAATTCCAATTTAATAATTTTCCATCCTTCTTGAGAGTAAATATTTTTCTTCTATCATTCCTTCATATTTTAAACCTCCAACATCCAATGCCATGAGAGCAAAACAGAATTATTATTTATTATTTTTCATGGGCCGAGTGCAATTTAATATCCCTGCCGCCATTTTGTTTCTTTAAACATAAAATTATTAATAAACTGGATTAAAACTTGTTTTTTTCTTTTTTTAAGTAATTAAGATTCAGTACTCCAATTAATTTTATGCAATATATTTATATATAATTATCATTCTTGGTTTTTAGGAAAATAAAATTATTAATAAACAGATTGGATTATAATAGGTTATTTTTAAAGTAATTAAGATTCATTAACAAATTATTCTTTGCAACATACTTATTTATTAATAGCTCTCAATACCACCCTTTTCATAAATGTACTGGAATTGAAAATAAAGCTATAATCTAGTTTGTTTATTAATAATTGTATGTTTCAAGAAACAAAATAACTGTAGTAAAATATATTTACTTCTTTTAAAATATAAATAATTAGCTTTTCCCTTTATATGTCAAATTTTTTGTTCGTGTGTAATTTCCTCAATTTTTCTAATTTTGCCACTTAAAAATTAGCATTGTTATTTATTTATTTATGGTTGTAATTTAATGGTAAAAATTATGTGCCATGCCTCAAAATTTGTTAGTTAAGCTCACACAGTTTTCTGATTTTCATCTTCGTACATCTCATCCCTGATTTCTGATCAAGATTTCTCAAATAAAAATGATTCACTATTTGGTTTTTGTATTTGAAGGCATTGATTTGATAAGTTTTAAAAAAAAGTGTTAAATATATATATATATATATATATTCTAGGTCTGTGAAAACATGGCAGCTCGTTTTCAAATCCAGTGGCTGGATTTTCCTGATTTCAAAGACTGGCTCCAAGAAGTACCTTCTAATATAAACAAGGCTAAGTGCAAAGTTTGCCATGTTACATTTTCTCTCAGTAACATGGGTCGAAGAGCTGTTAGAAGCCATGCAAATGGGAAAGAACATAAAAATAGGATGAAAGCATTCTGTCAATCATCCTCAATTAAATGCTTCACTTTGCCTGGTCCCAGTTCATCATCTAATGTAACAGAATATACTGTCAGTGCTCCTAATAGAGAAAACACGTCTCCTTCAGAAAGTACATCTTATGAAACTACAATGCCCCGTGGCTTAACATCTTTCCTCCAAAATGAAAGTGTCTTAAAAGCTGAAATATTATGGTGTCTTCATTCAATTGAAGTACACAAGTCTATGAGAATGGCAGAAAAAGGCATTTCCATGTTTAAAGTACTATTCCCTGACAGTGAAGTAGCTCAAAAGATAAAATTAAAAAGGAGCAAAATGGCATATTCAATTCTATATGGAATCGCACCATACTTTAAAACAGAACTTTTAAGTAATTTGTCTAAATCCAAACACTTAACAGTAGGGTTTGATGAATCGCTGAATAAAATAACACAAAGGACACAAATGGATGTTGGTGTTAGATTTTGGTGTAATGAAAAGGATCAGGTAACTGCACGCTACTTAACCTCTACATTTTTAGGTAGTTCAACAGCTGATAAAATTAAGGAGAGCTTTAAACTGCCTTGTCTGCAGTAAACTTACAAAATGTTATTCAAATCTCTATGGATGGACCAAATGTCAACTTAAAATTTTATAATGATTTGACATCAGAATTAGAGTGCCATGAAGATTATCCTGTTTTATTAAACATAGGAACCTGTGGTTTTCATACTCTGCATGGTGCTTTTAAGAGTGGTATCCAAGCTACAAAGTGGTCTTTGATTGATTTTTTTCGCAGTTTATACAATTTGTTTAAGGATGTTCCTGCTCGTCAAGCATTATATACTGAATATACAAATTCAGCTATGTTCCCCCGAAAATTTTGTTCAGTTCGGTGGCTTCAGAATGCTGATGTAACTCAGCGTGCAATTGATATGTTGCCACACATTAGAAATTTTGTAACATGTGTGCAAAGAGATAAAAAAGAACCAACTTGCTCAAGTTTTAAGATTGTGGCAAATTCTGTAAAAGATAATCTTTTGGAAGCTAAATTGGCTTTCTTTAGGTCTCTATCAAGTGAAATTGAACCTTTCTTGAAAGAATATCAAACTGATGTTCCAATGATACCATTTTTACATAGCTCTTTGACATCAATAACTAAAAGCATAATGTCAAGGTACGTTAAAGATTCTGTACTTGATGGCATAGACTGTGTTCATGAAATAGATTTGTCGGACAGTAAAAATTTAAAATCAGCATATGATATAGACTTGGGATATGGTACACGAAATGCTCTAAGAAAAAGAAATAAGGATGCAGTTTCTGATCAAGACATTTTGCAGTTACGCAAGCAGGGTTTATTTTGTTTAAAAGCTCTGAGCTTGAAATTAATGGAGCGGTCTCCACTGAAATATCCGCTTACAATAGCTGTAACATCTTTTGATCCGGCAGTAGCCAAAAACCTAACTCTAGCCAAAACACATATAAAAAGTCTCTTAACCATTTTATTAGCCAATAAAATAATAGATGCAGATACAGCTGAAAAAGAATACCTCAAAATATGTACAGGCAGTGATGCTCTGAAAGAAATGAAATTTTTCAACAGAAAAAATATTAGAGTTGACATATTCTGGAGAAATGTATTTAGTAGATTTGGAAATTGTGATTCCATAATGTCTATCATGAAAATTGTGATGATTGTATCACATGGAAACGCTACTATAGAAAGAGGTTTTTCTGTTAATGCAGAATGTCTGATTGAAAACTTAAAAGAAGACACATTAATTGCGCAGAGACTTGTGTATGACAAAATCAAGTCACCAGAGTTTGATTTGTCTAATTTTAAAATTTCCAAAGAACTTTTACAAAGCTACAAAAGAGCATATTCTTCATTGACTGAAGCAACAAAAAGAAAGGAACAAAATATATTAGAAAAGCAGAGGAAATTAAAAAGAAGAAAGTAAAATTAGCAACAAAAGAATTGAGCAACAAAATAGAGAAAATAAAGGAAAATGCTCATAATGAAGTAGCTGCCCTTATGGCAGAAATCAATGCTCTAAATCAATAAATTTATGAAAACCAAAATGTTCGACTGTGCTTCATTTATTTTTGTGGTTACATTTTTTCCCCTCTTCCAAAATCTAATCTGCCTTCATAAGAGTGACTTAATTTAAGAATATACCAATATTTATCCCTTAAGTTTATTTATGTGTATAAAGGGGTAGTACTTGTGCATAATATTATGACAGTTTACAGGAATCAGCATTATTATACTGCTATAAATTATACTGGATAAAATGATGTAATGTGTATCATCAGGTATGGTATCAAATCTGGAAAATGTATTTAAATATATTTATTAATGTATAATTAAAATCTGATATTAATTTTATTAAATTACTAGCCTTTTGCGATAGGTTTTTTTTATCGATATCTCCTAAACTATCATTATGTGTATTTAAAAAAATTACGATGAAAGAACCTGCTAGGGGGGGGGACTAACAGGGAAATTTTAAGCACAATAGGGAAATATCAGGGAACATAAATATTAAAAATTCCTGACCACCCTGTAAAAGTCTTGTTTTTAATTTTTTAATGGAATATTTTTGTGTTTTTAGGACAATCAGATGTTCATTCAGCCAGAAGGAGTAACTAAAATGAAAGGTGCTTCTCTAGGTAAATACCCGTATCCTTTATTATTTCAGAAATACAAATTCTAAATAGGTTTTTCATATTTTGTAAATGGTTTAAAACAATAAACTATTATATTTGTTGATAACTTGTTTTTTATTTTAATGTTCTGGTATTATCATTAATTTTTGAAAAACTTTGCTATACTCACTTATTCGAAAGATATATTCTTGATCAAATTTTGAAAAAATGACATTATTTTCTGTAATGATGATGTTAGATGAATGCTTGTTCAATGCTGCTGTGTATTTGATAGCATCATATAGACTTGCATTTTTCCAGATAATAAAATAGGATGAAGAGTGAAGTTTGATTCTGAAATTGGCCATGGAATTACTGAAAATCTGTTGGTTATGTTTAACAGAAAACAAGTTGGTTTGTATGTTATTCTCATTTATTCAAAAGATATATTTTTGATTAAAATTTTTATAGATGTATTCTTTTCTGTTTTCTTAACAGATAAAGCCTGATAAGTGCTTGTTCAATGCTGTTGTGCATTTGAAAACAGCATATGGACTTGCATTTTTCTGGCTAATAAAATAAGATGAAGAATGTGTAGCGGAATCATTGCTGGTGTAGTTTGTGTGGGCAAACATGGTCTGTTTCTAGAATTGCTTTCGAAGTTGGACAAGGAATTGCTGGCAAGCTGTTGGTCAAGTTTAATGGAAATCAAATTGGTTTGTATATTTTGTTTATATATATATATATTTTATTGTAGGGTTTTAACCTTGACAAGAAAAACAATGTACATAGCTTATAAAGTATATTTGTGTGTGTGTGTTTATGGCAGCACCATGCATAGGCGATCTGCGTAGTATAGGGGGTGCCTTGGTCGGAGGACTAGGGGTTCTAATGCATAGTCATATGAATAAGCAGATTTGTGTCTAAGGACTGAACGAGCCCCACTTAAACTGTTTCTCTCTAGCTTAACTACTTTTATTCAAATTGTGGATGAGTATTTCCATTTATCCTTCCTTCCTGTAGTAATTATGTTCCTGTATAATTCTTAATGCGACAATGAAGTTTCAAAAATAAATACTTCTGGCAGAAGTATTTATTTCTGGTTAAAAATAAATACTTCTGGCTGGGATCATTGAATATTACAGGCATTTTCTGCATTTACTTTCTCCAAGTTTCGAGTGTCACTATCACTAAACAAATTGGATTGTAAAAGTGCAGTTTGAGTTTAAAAAAATCAAAATACAGTAAGGTTTCTTTTGAAATATTGAGTAATTCGAGTATGGCAATTTTTTTCGTTTATTTTTGTTGGTTTCTGGCAATCTTGTTAATTTGTGTGCAAAATGAGTATATTATAAATGTCGTCTGAAAGCTGAAATGAATCTAGTATTAAAATACGTATCTGTTGAATAATGTTTCATAATGTGTTCATAAATTGTGCTTTATTATTTTTCCTTTAGTTGGCTGATTCATTAGACAATCTAGCAGAAATGACAAAATCATTATAAGAAGCAGAAGTCGTCAAACAGAATGAGCAGTTCAAATATTTTTTCAAAAGTATCATTTGACGCATGTTTAATTTGCTACCTGAAAAATCTAACTCTGAGCATCTATGAAATGCAATGTTTTATAATCTTGTTTTCGATCCTTTTTCAGTACCTTGATATTGCATTTTTATGTTACGAATATTAAGGAACTAAATTTTTCACCACGTTTTGAGATAACTAATAATCCTTTAATTTTTGAATAATTAACTGATATGCTGTATTAAGTATGGATGTTCATCATGGTGTTATGTGGCTCAAAATCAAATATTAATATCCCTAACAAACAGTAGTTGTAAGTCAGTAACTGATTTTTCAGGTGATTATTTTGAAAGAAATAGTTCTTACGCTTATGTGCAAGTTGCAAGCGCACGCATGTTTTTAAATATGATTACTTTTAACTTCTCTTTTGACATTTTTTTTTCTTTCTTCGGGTAAATATTTGTAGTTAGATTACATTAAAAATTTATTATTATAATCTTGTGATGATTTAGAGTCATGAATATTAGTTGCTAGTAAGCAGCAGATGAATCTGTAATACTTTGGACAGTTCTGAGCATTGTAAAAAGGGCTCCTCATGTTATTTACAATTCAGTTAACTGTGATAGGTCATTGCAATAAATATTTTTCGGTTCATCTGTGTTGATTTTTTTTATTAAACATATATAATTAAGTTAAGATACATATATACTGGAGTAACGGACAATCAACGATTATTTAAAAATCTTTCCTGACTCTCTGCTTCACAACCGAAATACCATTAGGCCTTTGAGAATAGATGCTAGTACACTGCTGTATGTTTCAAATTAACACAGCATGGCAAAAACCCCAGGAACAGAGGGCAGCAATCCATCATTCCTACCCCGCAGACAGCGAGTCTTTTGGAAGATAGGAGAATTAAGAATTTTTGTAAAAATGTGAACTCCATATTTCGTTTAGTTACTAATTTATTTATATATTATATTATATCTTTCATTGAAAAAACAATAAACATTCTGAGTAATTCTTGCTTTTTTAAAACTTGAGTATCATAATTAGCAACCATTTTACAGCTGTTCAAACGCAAAAACAGTGTTTTTTCAAACTTTATTTGAATATTAAAAATATTAGCAAAATTAATATGAAAATTTTAGAAAAGACATTAGCAACATTGTGTCACTAGCTAGAGGGTTGGGGGGGGAAGGAAATCGTGAGTGTTAAAACTATCGTTGTTATGAGAGAAAGAGTTTTTCTCTGCTTGTTATCAGATTAAAAGTGAGAGTTTAAGAGACCAGTTTCCGTGCAATTTCATTTGAACAGAACCATAATTTTAAAGCAGTTTTCACTGTCCTGGACAAAGGAATGCACCAACAACCTTTACCTAAACCATCCTTGGCAACATAAGTCATCAGAAGATATGGCCGTATTTCATAAAAATATGTACAAATAAAATGTTTTAAATTTTTGCGATGGTTTTCTTTTTCTGAGAATGATGTTTTCCGGGTTTCATCCCCCACCAGTCTGCAAATTGACAAACGGGATAAGATTACAGTAGTTTATCCTTGTCTAGACTAGAGTATCATTGATTGGTCCAAGATAGGGCACATCATTTTTAGCCTTTAATGCTAAACTAATGTGACTATGAATTTTAAATGTGTATTTTCTTTTTTAATGTTATTGATTGAAATTAGTTTATACAAGTTTAAATCTGACTTATTTTCATTGTTTATACTTCATAATTCAAATATAATATAATATTTGTGAACTTTTTCTGTTTTGTAATTTTATTGCAGAATTTTTTTAAAAAAAGTAGAGAATATAAGATTTTGGGGTCCCTAAAATCTGTGGGCGCATGGCAATATCCCCATTTGTCCTGACAGTATTACTGGGTGTGACTGGTTTACAAGACGTGTGTGCTTGTGGAAAAATTAACGAGCATGGTGCGCTCAATTTTAAGTTCAAAATGGCCAGAGCCTTACAAACTGGATTAATCATCTATATTGTATATGCTTTTTAATAAAAGTACAGAGTTTCTTTTTACCATCTTAAACTACATTTTCTTGTGAATCACTCATTGAAATTTCTGACGCAAAAAGTACATTTCCTGGTATTTTTTAAAAATTAAGATTGATGAAGAATGCCAGCATTCGAAATATAAGGAAAATTCAATAAATAATGAGCGATACGTACCTGAGACAACAGCGGTAATCTCCGGCAACTCCAGCTCAATATATATTGAATGCACTTTTTAATTCACCAATATAATGTCTACTGAGTAAAAAGTACGCAGTGAAAGGGAAGGAGGAGAGCAGAGTCGAACACATATGCAGAGTGAGTGTGTATGTGTGTGTGTGTGTGTGTGGGGGGGGCAGTAGCATTTTTTGGATTGCACATTTCACTTACTATTATGATATTCACTGTTTTTTCTTTCTTCTTATTTTAATAAGTTGAATGACACAAACGGTTTCTTTCAACATTGAAAACGAAGCACAATCGCTGAAATTCTGTGGGAAACGGACGAATTTTTACGTTTTCCTGTTAAAAGTATTTTCTGCACCTTTCTACACGCAGGTGAAAAATCTCAAACTGATTATGACTGTAGGTTTGTACGAGAAAGGCAGAAAAAAAAAGCTAAAAATTGTTACAAGAGAGGAAGAATTAAGAATTTCGTGGTGGGAAATGTGTATTTTGTTAAGCGAAATCACAAGCCCATCGGTAGAACAGTGCGAATTTGTTTAGCGGATAATCAGATCCATTTTCTCATTTACAAAATACGGTAAGTCGTGCATGGTTCCTTGAACCCTACGAAATTATTTCATTTTAATTTTTGCACTGTCCGTCCTTGAAGAGAATAAGTTTGTTAATTTCTTATTTCCTATTCACGATTCTGATTGTCAAATGCATCTTTTAACACATAAACATCTAATATATGTTGTGGCAACCCCTTTAAACTCCCAAAATGTGGAAATGTGCATAGAGATACATTGAAAAAGGAGTTTATTCTTTATTTTTGAAGTAAAGTGTAAAAATATACAATCGACATCCAAAGGATGCCTTTAGCTTGAGTTCGAAATTCAACCGAGACAGTGTTTCGTAAACAAGTGGCCTGCCGATCCACATATATCCAATTTATTAAAAAAGGATCAGCATCCAATGTCGTTGTAACAAAAGATTATAATTCTACGACACTTGTCTTAATCAATAAAATGCATTAATATGTAATATTTATTGTTTGGGACGACACGGGTCGTCGATCTATTTTTCTCATTTTTTTGCCGGTCCACAGAATAAGTCAAAAGGTTGGAGGAAGACTGAACTGGACAACAGGTCATAAAAATGAGGCAAGTCCTTCAATAAATCACTTTTGTGCATGGAAATTTGCATAGAGTCCTGTTAGGTACTATGGTGTGGTAGGAGGCTTCTTATTTCGGTTTTGAAAACGCGGGACAAGGGCAACCATGTGAAAATACCAATATCACATGACTTTTCCTGGCCCGCGTATAGGACCCTTAACCTGTATTTTGCGCAGGGCATGTCGCATACCGATAAAGGGCTACTCCATTCATTTAAGCTCCTTACAGAAACTAGACAGTGTGCCGGTACATAAGAGGTCCTAATGCACCGGAAATAACGGTGGAGAGAGGGTGTGTTCTATTTTCAGCAAGCCAGAATCCTGAAATTTGCAACATTTTCGACTAGAGATCCAACTCACTTTGGTATCGCGACTAGAAGATCGAACGCACTTTTTGTGGACGCGAAAAACAATATAAAGGGAATTCTTTCATACATATCGCTGTCGGAATCTTTCCGGATTTCGATGTGTGGGTGGAGCTCCAAGATTGGGTACTCCCAGCCTATCGGAACGCGGAATTCGGAAACTATACGTCATTCTGATGTCGAGAGTTTGAAAAGACACTGATTTTCTAGTGCAGTTTCATACTCGAGGCATCGAAATGACGTCGATTGAACTTGCGATGTGAATATGATTGACTGGAAATATCCTCCCTGGTCCGTTATGCAGTAAGTATATTATCATTAAGGCTAAAGTAGGACATACGTCATTTTTACGTCATGATTTCGAAACACTATTTGAGTAATCTTGACGACTTTGATTATTGATCTATAAACGAGAACGGGCGGTTCAAGCAAATCTGTCTCGCATCCATAGAAAAAATTTGCTTTTCAACTTATTAGTGTGATTTGTATTATGAATCTAACTGTTTAAATAAGTATGCCTTTACAGATTATTTGTTTATTACTAATCAAGATGTCCTATTTTGTCGTCACTGAAATATTGGGTTGTTCGGAAAGTAATTTCGTTTTATTTTTCCCAACAGAGGACTTGATTGTATTTTTCCACAGCCAACTTCACAGTGAATCCGCTTAATCATTCTTTATTTTGACAGCTTGCTCGCGAAAAAAGTTCGATGGATTCTGAGCAGACATTTTTGGTTGATACACTTCCAAATAGGGAAACTGAAAAGCAGCATTTTCGACATTTTTGCTCTGTCGAAAAGGTAAAAAGACTGTTTAAGAAAGAAAAAAAAAATGATCCGATGTGTATGGAGAAGAGGTATTCAGAGAACGCCAGTGCCAAAAGTTGTTTTTAAAATTTGGATCCGGCCATTTTGATCTTTGGATGTGGAAGACGCGCCACGTTCTGGAAGGACAGTGGAAGCTGATGAAGTCACACTAAAGGCATTCATAAATGAATACCGACCAATAACACTTCATTAGATTCGCTGAAAGATTTAATGGATGAAATTCGACACTTCATCATCACATGAAATGCCCCAAAGCTCGACCTATGGGTTCTTCATGTTTTTAAAAACGAAATGACTTTCCGAACAACCCAGTATTTACGGCGTATCTTTTTTTTTTTTTGTTGTTGTTTTATATTTTCAGTTCGGTCTAGAGGCTTATGAATGCTTGCCTATCGTCTCAAAAACAATACTTTTATGAATAGTAAGATTCCATGGATGCACTTCATTTGTCAGGATACGAGCAATCGCTTTTCCTTTGCCTGTAAAATTAATTTTTCTGCACGGCGAGTTCTCATGCAGTGAAATGTGCGTTTTTATTTCGTAAATCATGTCATGGAAGATTACAAGGAAAATAAGCACATTAATACACCTAATCTAGGGTGTCCCAAAAATGTGTTAACTGGCCTTCATTCTTTATCTATTAGAAATAAGTGGAAAATGCCAATTGGAAAAAATGTTCAAAGAAAGGTCAGAAATAAGACTCCGTTAAGAAAAAAAAATAACCTCACGTTCATTTTCAAAAAGGTGACATTTTTTGAATTTGCATGTGACCCCCGTAAAAAAAAAAAAAAAACCTATGAATAAAATGAGCTCCATACACTCATGAGGTCCTATACAAAGTTCGAGAATGATATCTTCAAAAGTGCCAGAGATATGAAGATAAATATACGCTGACTTAGGGAACATCGGAGGATCGCATTTCAGGGCTCGAACAGAAATGACGAAAGGAAATATTGTTGACCACACTAGGAATAAACGTTTGCATTCACAAGCCCCGATCATCGTTGTTTGAAGTTATCACTTCGCAAAAATAAACGATTGGAATTTTTTTCTTCACGGAATCTTATTTCCGACCTTAGTTTGAACATTTTATCAATTTACAGTGGCCACTTATCTCTGATAGATAAACAAGTAAAGCCCGTTACCATGTTTTGGGGGAACCTTCTATATTGGGTAAAAGTAGAATATTTACTTAGGTCATATCCTGTGACTGATTGCAGCCATATGTTTATAGATAAGCTAGAAAGCTTTATTGGGTGCCCTCTTAAAGAATTTCGTATAACCTTACTAAACTTTCATTATATTGACACTATTTTCTATTTCATTTATACTAGAAGAAACTTTGCTGACTTGTCGGGTTCCTCAGCTTGAAAATTCAGTGTCTGTTGACAGTTCAGCCTAGAGGACGAAACACAAACTCTATTGATGAACATGCAATAATACGACGTATAACAGACAGCCGATCACAGAGGCTTCCTCACATACTATATTTTGCATACAATAAAAATCTTCAGCAGGCTAAAGACTTGATGGAATTATCGAGAAGAACTGATAACCGCTCCACAGAATACTGCTCGGCCAAAGATGAAAGTTCGGGTTTGGCGCTCTTCCAAAAAAATGGATGCTGCGATTTGTTTCAATGGGGAGATGGGTTCAGATGTGCAAAAAATTCTCTCTAGGGTGGGTCAGTTCGGTCAGATCCCGTGTTACACGAGGCTTTTCCGGAAAATCCTTCGGTTCAATTCCCACATCATCGGTTATGTTAAGCGCGGTGGTTTCCCTGGGTGGGTCAATTCGGTCAGATCCCGTATTACACGAGGCTTTACCGGAAAATGGTAGGAGAGCAGATACTCGTAGGACGGGATCAAAGATAGTCAAAGTGTCAGTGTACGCTCGTAGATAGAGCATTTTCACCTACGTCATTATCACTACGTCACACCTTAGCAACCAACTTTTTTAAGTCAAACATTCGTTTATTTGAGAATGGTCATTGGCCAAAAACGTGGCTTTGTATCCCTAAATATCCGAGTTGACCTAAAAAAACTTTCAGTGAAGTCACGTGAAAATACTCTATAGGATTTACACAGCATCCGCTAAGTTAAATGCGTGGTTTCCGCGTGCGAGTCAGTTCGTTCAGATCCCGTGTTACACGAGGCTTTACTGGAAAATGCAAGTGTTTGATTCCCACATCATCCGCTAAATGCGTAGTTACCAAATGCATGGTTTCCCTGAGGGAGGGGGGGGGGAGTCAGTTCGGTCAGATTCCGTGTTACCCGAGGCTTTACCGGAAAATGCTTGGGTTCGATTCCCACATCATCCGTTAAGTTAAGCGCGTAGATACCAAATGCGTGGTTTCCCTGGGTGGGTCAGGTCGGTCAGATCCCATGTTACACGAGGCATTACTGGAAAATGCTTGGGGAGTAGAAACTGCGTAGGACGAGATCAGAGATTGTCAAACAGTCAGTGCACGGTCGAGGGTTCGATTCCCACATCATCCCGCTAAGTTAAACGCGTAGTTACCAAATGCGTGGTTTCCCTGTCTGGGTCAGTCCGGTCAGATCCCGTGTTACACGAGGCATACCGGAAAACAGTTGGACAGCAGATACTGTGTTGTACGGGATTAGAGATAGTCATACAGTCAGTGTACGAACTTGGATTCCAGTCCCATTTAATCAGCTATTGTACTTTCGTGGGTTTGATTCTCACATCATTCGCCAAGTTAAACGCGTAGTTACCAAATGCGTGGTTTCCATGGTTGGGTCCGTTCGGTCAGATCCCGTGTTACACAAGGCTTTACCGGAAAATGCGAGTGTTTGATTCCCACAACATCTGCTAAATGCGTAGTTACGAATTGCGTGATTTCCCTGGGTGGGTCCGTTACGGTCAGATCCCTTGTAACACGAGGTATTACTGGAAAATGCTTGGGGAGTAAAAGCTGCGTAGGACGGGATTAGAGATTGTGAAACAGTCAGTGTACGGTCGAGGGTTCGATTCCTACATCATCCCGCTAAGTTACCAAATGCGTGGCTTCCCTGGGTGGGTCAGTTTGGACAGATCCCGTGTTACACGAGGCTTTACGGGGAAAATGCGTGGGTTCGATTATCATATCATCCGCTAGTGTACGGTCGTGGGTTCGATTCCCATATCATCCGCTAAGATAAACGCGTAGTTACCAAATGCGTGGTTTCCCTGTCTGGGTCAGTCCGGTCAGATCCCGTGTTACACCAGGCATACCGGAAAACAGTTGGACAGCAGATACTGTGTTGTACGAGATCAGAGATAGTCATACAGTCAGTGTACGGTCTAGGATTCCAGTTCCATATAATCCGCTAGTGTATGCTCGTGGATTCGATTCCCACATCATCGGCTAAGTTAAATGCGTAGTTACCACGTGCGTGGTTTCCCTGGGTGGGTCAGTTCGGTCAGATCCCGTGTTATACGAGGCTTTACCGGAAAATTCGTGAGATCGATTCCCACATATTTCTCTAAGTAAAGCGTGTAGTTACCAATTGCGCGGTCAGATCCCGTGTTACACGAGGCATTAGTGTAAAATAGTTGGATAGCAGATACTGTGCTGTACGGGATCAGAGATAGTCAAACAGTCAGTGCACGATCGTGGATTCCGGTCCCACATAATCCACTAGTGTTCGGTCGTGGGTTCGATTCTCACATAATCCGCTAGTGTACTTTCGTGGGTTCGATTCCCACATCATCCGTTAGTGTACGGTCGTGGGTTCGATTCCCACATCATCCGCTAAGTTAAACGCGTTGTTACAAAATGCGTGGTTTCCCTGGATGGGTCAGTTCGGTCAGATCCCGTGTTACACGAGGCTTTAGCGGAACATGTGGGAGAGCAGAGAATGATTAGGACGGGACCAGAGATTCTCAAACAGTCAGTGCACGGTGGAGGGTTCTATTCCCACATCATCCCGCTAAGTTAAACGCGTAGTTGATTAAATTAATCCAGTGTTCCCTTACCCACGACTGACGCTACGCCATTGAAGAGCAGACATTACAGTTGTCAACTTTGTCGGTAGACGGCGTATGTGGGCACAGAGTGGCCACGTGCTTTAGCATACATGTCGATGGTGCGGGGAGATTCTTTTTTAACGAAAAATAAATAAATAAACTACTTTTCAATCGTAAAATGCTGAATATTTGTTTTGTTCCAGGTTGTAAAACGGTATATGAGAGTGCAATTGCACGAAATTTATCCCAGGGATTGAAGAATCCAAGTTTCTTGAAAGCTCCGAACGTAAGCTTTGTTTAGTTGTTTAGTGTTTGTTAACATTTGAATTCAAGTTATCACATTGTATAATCAGAATTTTCTGTATGAATCAAAAGATTCACGTATTTTTTCTTATTTTATTTTGGTACAGCTTTAGTATGGTCGCTTTGGCGCACCTTTTCTTGGCGCGATAAAGGATGCCATTATGGTAACCCCGCCATTTGATGATCGGAAGTTAAGATATGGTAAATCTAAACCCGGCGGTTTGTTTCCGGAAAATGGCGATGACAATGTACTTTATGGTTCTATTTTAATGGCTTTATTTTACATTAAATTTTATTATTTAATTATTTTTGAAATTTAAAATGGATGTTCAGGTTCACACTGACTGTTTATATACAGTTTTGTATGAATGAACATTCTTTTGATAGTACGTTTCAGGCTAATATTTTCGTTCTCGATTGTTTATTTGTTAAGGGTAGAAGCAACAGATAATTACGTTAATATTTTATGCAGCGAAATAATTTTAGATATTTTGATTTTATTATTTCCATATTGCAATAATTTAGCGATTTTAATCAAGGTATGTGATAAGCATTGTTTTTATTTATGATTTCCTTTGTTTATTTTTTAAGGGTAGGAGCAACAAATAATTTCGTTATTAATATAATATTTGATATTTTGATTTTATTACTTCAATATTGCAATAATTTAGCGATTTTAATTAAGGTATGAGATAAGCATTGTTTATGATTTAAACTAGTTCTTGACTTTTGCTTACGTAATCTTTCATCAGAATGAGAAAATATTTTTTAATTTTTTGTCTTTTTTATTTGTTATGTTGTATTTGTTGTTGTATATTGTGGGGTATTGCCTTTAGAATATTATTTGTTTGCTGTATTTAATTTAATCTACTAAAAAGAGAATGGGGGGGGGGAGGGTTGAGGGGGGGGACCCCCTCCCCCCCCCTTTCTGAGCCCCCTCACATAAAAAGAAAAGTAATTAAATTTTATTAGACCGAATCTATATGTACATTTAAGCTTGTTAACTGTTTACATTTTTTGTTTCATAAAAATATTTAAAAGCCATTAAAATAAATCATAGCAAAATTAACGGCGACGATCAATTATCTCGGGAAAAAGCGCCATCCGATCCGCCATATAGTTTACAATTGGCATCGGCAAGGCAAACTTGGGTTGGCGACAAGATTTTGTCGCCAAATCAAAAAATCGCCAAAAAAGGACCATACTAAAGCTGTTCCTTTATTTTTAATTAAAGAGAGCCTAGGACTCTCATTGATAAGGTCAACAAAGAGAATCTTTCCCAATAATTTTTCCCACTATTTTAATATTTAATCTGGAAAAAATTAATAATTGTATGCTTTTTATAATTGTAATATGCTTTTTTACTTGATACAAAATAATTTTTAAAAGAGTTTCATTTGTAATAGCTCTTCAACAAGGGCGGACCCAGAAACTTTTTTCGGAGGGGGCGCAAATCGTAAATACTCATTTTATCTAGTGTAAAGAACACTCAATATTGGTGAAAGCCCCATTTATCTAGTGTAAATATACTTTTCTCGGAGGGGGCGCGCGCCCCCTGTGCCCTCCCCCTGGATCCGCCTTTGCTCTTCAACCTATATGAAAACTTTTCAAAAACATTGTTAAAAATAACATTTTTCACAATTTTTTAAACGTTTACATTATGTGACTAGAAAGAATACCGTTTCAATTGAAAAATAATTTTTAGCTTAGAAATTTCTTACAAATGGTTAAAACATTTTTCGTTTCAATATTATCACGACAAATACAATACATAATAAAGTAGTGTATGTTTATACGATTGAATAAAAATGCATGTAAAGTATAAAAAGGTAATTTGGGTTTTACTAGTTTGGGTATTGTTCAAGCGGGTACTTTCACTGTAAGTTTTACTTTCCTGTCATACTTGCCACGCGCGCTTTGGAGCTATGTTTTATTTATTTTATTTGCCAGACATCAGGCCGTCGATTCTGAGTTGTTTAGATGTACACGTGTTCTCACGCCCTCGTAGCCCCGGATGCCGGTCATGTTGGTAAATGTGTGTGGTTCGATCAGAGATAAGAGAGAGGAGGAGTTGTGTCTTCGCAGACCACGTGGGGGTGGTAAGCGTAAATACTCCCGCCCCGCACATCGAAAATCGGGGGACTTCTGCCACTAGAACTGCTTAATGAGTCCACGCTGATTCTTGTACCCGTCTCCCCTCCCCTCTTCTCATTCTAAATTGTAACTTAATTGTAATGTTCAATAAACCATATTACCTGCCTTAACTCTGAAGCTTACTGTAAATATCTGACGTCTCATGCATGAATAATTTATTCAGTCAGGCAATCAAAACTGTGTATTGAAAATGCTGCCTTAGGAAATAATTTTCTGAAACACCAGTAGATGGCGACTGCAATGCTAGGATGGTAGTCTGACTGAGAACAAAGATTCTAACCCATCCGAAATTCGTTTTCAGTTGAAGGATGTTTCGTACTGTTGCCATCTAGTGGTGAAAAAAGCAAATAATGTTTCAAAAGATTATCTACTTGCCTAAATTACTATTTGAACTATTATTTTTTTAATTTTTCAAAACAAAACAACTCATTATGACGCTTTAAAAAAAAAAAAAAAAAAAATGACTCAAAAGATTAAATCCAATATCTTTCAATTGATAAGCTATGTTCAATTGATAAGTTATGCATATTTAAACAGTTTTTGTGACAATCCTGAGGGTTTTCGTAGATATTTAAACTGCATTTTGAAATATATATATATATTACTGCCCTTCACATTCCTCCGTAATTCTAATAGTTAGAATTAAATTTAAAGAGTTTTGAATCAATTTTCTCTATAATAAGATTTGTTATATGAAAAATGTTAAAGTTTTCACAATGCATTTCTCCAATTTTGATTTTAATTTTAATGTTTTTATTTTAATCGCAATGGTTGGATTTCACGTTTAATTATACAAGGAATAATCAGTTCCTTAAAATCGTAAATTTTTGACTTAAAATGTGTTTTTGAAAAATGGCGAGTGTGGTTTTAAGTTTTAAGACCAGTGTTGAGCTTGTGTAGGTATTTGATTTCATTTCAATTTTCCATAAAAAATTATAATACTTCAAGCAGGACTCTCAATTTTCGAGAAATAGTACGTAAATCTATTTTCTTTTTATACCGTAGAAATATAATTATTATACAACAAAAAACATAGGTCAAGTGGGGGGAAATGGTGGGAAAAACTGTATTTTTTTTAGGTCCTAAAATCAAGATGTTAAATTTATGTTAATTAAATTATTGACGCATTTTACATACATTGGACTTATATAGATTGAAAATATAGCATTATTTTTTAATGTTATCAAAATAATTTTCTACAGCATCCTTTTTAGTTAGGCAAGTATTGATACCTCCATTTTCCCCCAACGT
Source organism: Cheiracanthium punctorium (assembly GCA_038373885.1). Classification (NCBI taxonomy): domain Eukaryota; kingdom Metazoa; phylum Arthropoda; class Arachnida; order Araneae; family Cheiracanthiidae; genus Cheiracanthium; species Cheiracanthium punctorium. The sequence goes on along the minus strand of JAWZYV010016768.1, from coordinate 809,397 downwards.
ACAGTGCAAAAGTACCTATATTTTTTAAAATAAAGGTCATGCTAATGCTATGAATGAAAGAAAAGGAACACAATGTAATGTATTCTTACTATACTTCAAGAAAAAGATGCACAGAAAAGGATTATTTTTCAAAATATTTAGCTAAAGAAATTATGTCCACGATTATGAAATTCAGGTTCACTCAGTATATGGGAAATGTTACTTGGTTCTATAGAGGGGTGTAGGCAGGGAATGGTTGATGGAGCGGCAGCCACCCACGAAATAAGTAAAACATAAGATATGAAAAAGACTACGCATTTGTGGATAAATTTGAAAGTTTCCCTTGAAAAATATGAGGTTCAGCTCCGGAGCTAGTGCAAATTAATATTTTCACTAATGTGGTATGTTTCGCCAACTGCAAAGATTTCAAATTCGATTTATGAATTTATTTTTTCTTTCGTTTTTAAAAAAAATTCATTTTTATATGCGAACACTTGCAGGCAAAGTAAAGGGGTTCCATTCCCCTCCCCCTCCCCACCCCCAAAATATATGTTATATCGATTTTTATAAGCTATATCAGTTTGAGTTCCCAGTCATCTCTGAAAAAAAAAATTCTTGGCTACGCTACTGAATCCACAAAATTAATTTATACAATAAACAATTAATTATATGTCAATTTCATTGATTTTAACTGTTGTTTCAGGAATATTTAACTAGAGGAGAAATAGAAATGTCAGTAATTATAAACATCGAATAGTTTAAACATATCCCCATTTTATCCCACCCCAGAAGAAAAAAAATTAAAAATAGAAATTACAATGGTAGTCTTAATTTTTTTTATATAATCCAGTTCTTTTGAAGTGTCTACTGATATGTATCAATATATAAATGCTTTACCTAATAATAAGGAATCTCGAAGAAAGTTTTTCAATATCACTTGTTAGCAGGCATTATATTAAAAGCAAACACAAGACGTTTTGCACGCGTTAATATTATTGAGGTCGTGAACTTATCTAGAAGTAACTTCATTAGAACTTCATTAGAAGTATTTGTTGTTGGCAGCGGTGGCGCTAGACTTTCCCCGACGGGGGGTCACAACTCCCCGACTAGGGGGCACAAATATACATGTACTTATGCTAAGTGGCGTATCCAAGAGGGGGCGTTGACCTCCCTCTTTTATGACATTTTTGTCACCAAGTATGATATGGAAATTTGCAACTATTTGCACCACTTGAAAATATTTTACTTTAGAAAGTGATTTTTTCACAATAAATCATTTTCTAAACTAAAATTTCCAGGATCCAGATAAGTTTAGAGGAGTTGGAGGACAATATAATGTTTTGTTTTGTGAAATATTTCCAGGAATCGGATCGACATACATAATCGGATAACCAGGCCCCGGATATTTTCAAAAACCACTGCACAATCTTTCCTGGTAGATTATTATTTAAACTGACCCTAATCAACGTATCTCAAAATCCTTTTACATTACACAAATATTTCCCCAAGGCCTCAGAAAGCAAAAAAATTCGGTGGGTGGAGGGGATCTGTAGTGCTAAAATTAAATTAACTTTTCTCTAAAATCAACGCAAATAAACTGATAATGCATTTACTGAAATTTTGGAGGGGGGGGGGTTCAAACCCACATGATCCTCCCCCCTGGTAACGGCCTTGCACGTTTCTGTAAAATCTCGAAAGCTACTTTTAAAAGTTCTTCAGGTTAACGCTTAAAATATTTCATATGAATGAAATTCTTTGAAAAAAGTTCAGAGAAGAAAGTTCTACGCATTTTTTTTTTTTCCCCGCAGAAAAAATATCAGAAACAAGTTTTTTGTGCAAGAATATTGCTGTAAATGCACTGAAAATTTATTTTATAAATTAAACATGCCTAAATTTGCACGCTTTTACACAAATTGAAGTTATTTTTATAAAATTAAGAGATATATGTAAATTTAATTACAGTTTAACTTCGATATTTCGAACATCGAAATTCTTGATATCTCAATAAAAGCGTTTTCCCTTACAAATTGAATCCCGCCCCACCAGTGGCATAGCTTTGAACTGGGAGACGGAAGGTTCCTGGTTTGACGCTAGGTCGCGTCCGCCGACCTAACCGTTCGGAGTTTTCCGAAACTTTGCATAAATACGGGTTAGGACCTCTTAGAAAGTCCCCCACGGAGGGAAAACCCATCCCCGGCCTAGATCCCTAGCGTAGATAATTGGCCGTAATCTACATTTCCATTTACAAACTGATTCCCTTTAATTTCAACTCGTTATCTCAAAAAGTCTAGTGTTTCTGGCCAAAATGTTTTACGGTAAAAATATTAATCGAATTGTTAATTTATGTAATATTAATATTTTAAATCACGATAAAGTGAGAAATATGCAACTGAAATGTTTATAGGTAGAACCACTTTACAACAAAAATGTTCTTTTGAGAAAAATGATTTTGAAGGCGCGCAGTAAAGTGGCATACCGAAACTTTATCGCTTGTTTCTATAGCTTTAAAATGATTCTATTTCAATAATAATTCATGTGGTGATAGTACTTATTGAAAGCTAAAAGATGGCACCGTATCTCAATTTCGAAAAGAATTGTTGTGAAGTGTACCCCTGGGAGCTTAAATTAATAATAATAATAATAATAATAAATTATAAAAATCTCCGAAAGAGAACGTAAATTTATGCGCTATTAAATTTTTTTATAAAGTCAAGCACTCATGAAGAAAATTAACCACTTTCTTTTAAAATCTAAAATAAAATAACATAAAAAATATCGTAAGAAAAATATAATCGGACAGCTGATAATTTGCCAAGACGCACAAGAAAATAATTATTTTTAGCGAAACTAACCTTGATAAAAATTCACTTTTTTGTAATACTCCAAGATAGTTTTGAACGAGGTTTCCACAAACGTGATGAATAATTTTATAAAGCAAGCTCATAATTCATAGTGAAAGTGTCACTTTTAAAATTTCAACATTAACGAAAAAGAGTTTAATTAATAAGGCGAATAACAAACATAATATTAATCTGTTTAAAAGTTTTAGAGTTGAATTCTCATACATATAATTCTGTAACTCAAAAATCAGTTTAGAACACATACTATTAGTTTATTTTAATAGTTTATATTAATGCTGGTGCCATTCATGGATTCAATAGTGATTTGTATAAAGATTCAAAATAAGAGAAGTTGCGGTGGCTTACGATACGCCACTGTATATAACATACAAATCTACACGCAAATATACAACTTTTATTGTATTTATTTTATTTACTTATTTTACAGGATAAAAGGGAAAATTTCGGAAGACGATATAGACGCTGTATACCATAATTTTTATTTACTTTGCAGTAAAATAACTGATTTAAAATTCAAAAAAGTTAGTTATTTTTTCCACAACGATATAAAAATTAAATTGTCAGTCAAGATTAATCAGTTTCCTTTAACTTATATTCCGTTTTTAGATCTATCCACAGGCATCTTCATTCTGGACTGGAGAAGGCTTTGGTCTATAAGAGGAGCTGGTTATTATTATTATTATTTTTTTAATTAACTTTTCTTTTTTTACCCCAAGCAAAATGTAATAAATTCTAATTCCCTTGCCGCTGTTAATCTTCTTCGTGTGCATAGCAATGAACTCTTAGCTAAAGAGGGCCGGTTAATCCAGTTAGATTTCTCTATATAGTGCAAATTCTCACTCGTTGTATGTGTATAAAGTATGTTACCAAATAAACAAACTATGTATTTGACTAATTCTTAAATTACAAGAAAATAAAAATAAAAACAAATCTTACTGCTAAATTTTTGTAAAATTAAAGATTAAATCGTGCATATTGTGTTCGATTTAATCTATTTATAAATAAAAAGTATATTTAGAATTTATTCAAATTTGCCATCAAAGAAACAGAAAAGTACTATTTTTTTTTATTCGGAAGAAGTTAAAAGTTAAATTATCTAATGAACCACTTATTTATAAAAATATCCTTTTACTTTCTCAACAGTTATAAGAGTTCAAGTAAGGATTACTGTGATAAAATAATTTTAAAGACATAGAATACTTTGCATAACACACTAATTTATAAGTAAATAAAATACGACCAGTTTAAAATATTTCTAATTAAAATGAAAATTTTTAGTTAAAGCGTGTAAATATTCATAGGTTTATACATATTTTGAATGCCAAAGATGATTAACTGTAAAATAATTTTATAAATATTTTGTCATGTAAAATTATTACACAATTAAATATACATTTTAAAAAGTTTCCGTAGTAAACAAAATCCGAAATTTCTTATCGTCCGAGTCGTAAATCTCTTTTAAAAATATCAATTAAGACTTATAAATTTTGTAGCTCTATGAATAAAAGTAATAAAATGGGAAAATTTATTTTACATTTATGACACAAAAGCTTTTGACTCGTGAATTAAAATACTGTTCATTTACATACAATTACATTAAATCTGTGTTTAATTTAAATTTGCATTGATGCAATTTGAAAGTTTACAAAGACATACCTTTCGTCCGCACTCCAATTACTAAATCGTATTTGATAAATATACCAAAAAAAATCGAAACTGCAACGAAAGAATATATTTTTAAAATGTATATCCTGTCCTGTAATTTAACGGGAATGACATATAATGGGGTGAACAACATGTTACTTATCAATTGTTTAAAAGCAAGAGCACATTTAAAAGTACTCATAATGTTTAAAAGACCAATTAGGAGAAAATTTAGATTAATTCATAGAGTACTCAAACAGTTAATATAATTTAAAATACAATAATGTTGTAGAACATTTCATAGAATCAGAATGCGAGGTCAAAAAGTCCGACTTCTACTCCAGCTTCAACTCAAAAAGTTATGACTCTGGGTCAGCAGCTATGATTAAAAGTGCACTCCAAACCATTACGAGCATCCATGTCAAGGACATTTAATGATATATACGTATCATTAAAATGCTGTTAATAAATAAACTTTAAAGTAGTATTTTAAAATTTCTGAGACAGAACAAGTGACTCAGTTTTTGAAATATGTGCCTTATTTTAAAATTATTTTTATTTTTAAATAACGCAGAATGTGGTCATTCAAAATTTGTGCTCAAACTAGTTTCAATTCTTTTTTATAAGGAGGGGGGGTGAGGGGCAAGTGTGGTTTTAGGGGGAGGGCACAGGGCAGGGTTGTTATGATTTTGCCCAACCCGAAAAAACCCAACTGGGTTTTTTCAAAATTTCAACTTTAATTGAGTAGATAATCCATCTCTTAATATCAGTACACCACTTGTAAAGTTTATAAACAGCTCCCTACCTCCCTCCACGCCACCGCTACCTAAGGAAAAAAAATCTAGAAAGACTTTACATAGGCATAAAAACTTTCTAGAGTAAATTTTTATGCCTATCTGTATTAAAATGAATAAGGATTTTTTAACCATAAAAAAATCATCAGTTTAAAGTTCTAATTAAGCACTAGTATATCACTGTTAAAATTATTAATAACAATCAATTTATGTAAGAGCAAACCATGATTGGGGTTGCTATTGTTATTGATTTATACATATTTTCATTCATGATTAATAATTGTAATTAGTTATTACTATTAATCTAACCATTTTTTATTTATAATTGATTTTTGTAATCAATTAGTTGCCTTAAGTTGTATTTAGTAATAAGAATTTTTTTTTCAAATATTCTGATTCCCCATCCCTTCTTCTGGAAAAACCCAGATAAAACCCGAAAACCCAGATAAAACCCCCAAAACCCTGAAAAAAACCCAGTGGGTTGGGTTTTTTCTGAAAAAACCAGGGTTTTTAACAACCCTGGCACAGGGGGCGCGAATTCCCCGAGAGGAAAATATTTACACTAGTAAAAATACGCTTCAAATAAAATTGCATGTTCATGCAATTCTGAATTGGTATTCAAGCTTTGCACCCTTCCTGAAAAATATTTGCATAGTATATTTGTACAAATACATAACAAAAAGCAAGTGCTTAGAAGATATAATTCAATGCTTTAGAGAAATAAACTGACCATATTTTTAATAATAACATATATTAATTAAAGCTTTTAAACACATTTAAAATATATATATGAATGTAATTTACATATAACTTACTTGAAGTTTGTGGATCTGATGAACTTGAAGGGTTTTCTTTCTCTAATTCAGTAGATAAACATACATTCGAAGAGCAAAAAGAAATATCCCAAGGATTCTTTCTCTTAATTCCATTTGGTATTGAACAGGCCCCAGTCGATTTTGTTTATGAAGATCTGAATGCTTAGTTATCCTATGTTTTTTTTTTTTTTTTTACATAATCATTATCAAAAATATCACGACATAAAGCACATTGTACTTTTGACACCACCGACGTTCTTTTTAGGAAACATAAAGCCAAAAGTGAAATTAAACTTCTATACACTTCACAATGATATGCTATGCTGCCGTAACAAGAAAAAAAATGTCCACTATTCTAAACTCTGTCTAACTCACTGGCACAATGCACAATAACAAGTGTTGGAAAAGTGATGTACTATGGGTTTGCGAAGAAAAAATAAAAATACACGGGATATTTCGACGAACCATTTCTTTCTCATCATTCTGTCATTGAGGACCAATAAAAGTACAAAAACCGTATTTCCGGAAAAAAGAACATCCCCCATTTGCTTGTGTAAGCAAAGCCATACTTCCCTTCCCTCGAAATTTTTTATCTACCCGACTGGTCTAATTAACTGTCTCCCCCATCCCGACCACCCACACCCATATTGTACTTTTCTACGGTGTCGGCGACAAAATGCACAATTGTTTAAGCAATTAAGACCCTCGAGTAGAAAGTGGTCGCACATGTGGTCTCATAAATTTGTCGTTTGAAGAATAGACTGGCACTTTTGTTACCGTAAGATTGATGTCTTGCTGCAAATCCAGTTAAATGCCTCCTGAGTGAAGGCCTTTGCAAATAACCAGAGACTGTCGCGGCTACAATGTATTTGAACGGGGAAATTTGACCGGGTTTGGACGCTGCGACCCTCTACCGAACAATAGATGGGGTGAAAACCACAAGTGTGAAAACCGCAATATTATCCACGGTCCCCAATTACCTATTGTCCGGAGTATCTCCTGCTTTCTTCTCGTGCGAAAAATTTATTGCTTACAAGTGATAATTGGCCAAGCGGCCAGCGACGGTCTCTGGGTATCTCCAGCGGCCTTTAGAGTGGGATCACAGATTTCAAGTATACACTATTCGAATTTGAAGTCTCCCCCGCCGTCGTCAACACATCACAGTATTGAAAGATGCAGGAAGTGGCTGTTTCTCGACATGAAAAGGATCGCAGAGATAAGAGATGAATGAAAACGGAAAGTACTTTTAGCCATTATTCAGAAGTTCTGAGGAATATACCCTCCCCTCCCAGAAATGTAAACATATCCACTTCAATCTCCAATACTCATTCACCTTTCATGTGTATTTAAAAAGTACAAAATTAATATTTTTAAATCGCAAAATCAAAATTAAAACTCAACTAAAGTATAGATTTCTTCTTATGAAAATTCCCCGACGAATTAATCAAATAGCCCCGATGGGGGGTCACAAGTTCCCCGACAGGGGGGCACGTGCCCCCCCGGACCCCCCATTGGAGCCACCCCTGGTTGTTGGTAAAATATATCTCCATAGAAAAAGAAAATAATGAAACACCTAAATTTTTATGGTGAAAAAGATATTTTTCAGTAAACCTCCATTCCACCATTTCCCCTCACCTGACCCTAATTATTATACAACTTCAGTTTAAACATTGAAAAAATGCAAACAAAGCTTACATTGGGAACTTTAAATAAAATTGGATTCTTTAATCCCAAGGCTGCATTTCTCTTTCTTTCTCACATGTAACCCGAAGTACAACCGGGAGCAAAGCATACACAGGCCATTTCAAATTCAACAAATTAATTTGAATCAAACCACTCATTTAAAAATAAAAATGCAGATTCTTTCATAGCAATATTATACTAAAGACCCGCTGAAGGGTGTTGACCGAATCGGCGTTAGGCCTATTTTCGTAGAAGGAATGCCATTGCCGAGAGGCCCCCTTTTCGCTCTATCTCCATGGATGCAACCACGGACTCGCACATAGGACCTTGCATAGGACGACGATCTTCTACTGTCGGCAGGCGGGCGAAATCGCGTCTGCCTATCAAAGGAAAATACTCAACCTGCATATTTTGGAAACTATCTACAGAAAATTTCAGAATTGATTGTGCGTGGATCGGGTGTCATCCCGGATATTTTGGGAATGAAAAGTACTTGCAAAAGCTGCACCTTGATCCAGTGGCGTACGAGGACTTCCTTCAAGGGACGTAACCTTTTTGTTAAAAGGCGTAATCTTTATGATGAGAATTAAAAAATGTATGAATTTTATGATAAAAGTTTTTCAACAAAGGGGGAGGGGCTGATCCCCCCCCCTCTCTTGCGTACGCCATTGGCTCGATCAGAGCTTTCTTTCTACAATGGCCTCCAAACGTTAAGGAACAACCGCTTTTTTTAACCTAATATGCAAATGAATGAATGTAGAAACACAAAATTTAGATGACATGTGCAAAAAACAGTTATTTATTGAATGCGACATAGAAATTTTACATAAGATAAAAACAAAAATATTTTTTGTTATAAAAAGGAATTTTGGTGGAAAGGTCAATTCCTGGAAAAAACAGTACATCACAGTTTTGTGTGGTAAAATGTCATAGAAACATAACAAAAAATAGTTCTAATAAGGACTAGGGGTGGGCATATGCCCATTCCTAGCTTGAATGCGTTGGCGGCATCGACTTTCCACGCTGCCAATTAAGTTGCCGGTCACCGAAATAGGAAGCGAAGACCAGATACGGAGTAAGCTTTGTTTCAGCTCTCCTGAAGACCTTTCAGGTGGACTTAAAGCAGCAACCTGTCTACAGGATAAGATAGTTCCAAAGATGCTCTGTCGGATTCTGGTCTGAAGATTGACCTGGCCATTCTATTCGCTCTAAACCAAGGCCCCCAAGATATTCGCCAACAACTATATCTCGGTGAGGTCGTGCATTATCATCCATCAGAATGAAATCATTGCCGATTGCACCGGTATATGAGCGGACATATAAATCAAGGATCTCATCTCGATATCTCACACCAATCAGAGTTCCTCCCTGGAACACATGCAGGTCAGTGTGACCACCGAGTGAGATTGATCCCTGTCCAAACCATTATTCCACCACCTTGGTAACTGTGTCTTTCAGCAGTGTTGGATTGATGATAACTAGGGATGGACGCGAGACGTGCGAGACGAGAATCGGGGCTGTCTCGTCTCGTCTCGTCTCGCAGTGGTAAACCTCTGTCTCGTCTCGTCTCGCGTCTCGCAAAGAAATTGCTGTCTCGTCTCGCGCGAGACGTCTCGCGAGTCTTGCAAAATTAAGGACTGCGATTTCGTTACCATTTTATACTAACTTATTATTGGGATTTTATTGAAAATTAATATTAATAACAATTACTTGCATATAGCCACATTAGTAGATATATTAATAACTATATCAGCATATATCGGCATTTGAAGTAAAAGAAATTGAGATTTAATCCTTATATATAATGTCACACCGAAAATATAGTATTTATTTTTATTTACTAGCTGCGTGCCCGTTCTTCGCACTGTAGTAAACGAAAATTTTCCTAACATGAGTAATTTCAATTAATTCCAGTGATGTGGAATCTAAAATAAAAGCAAAATTATTTGACTCTTGATGTAAAGTGTGCGTCATGAGTATTAACCTGGCATTATTGCAATATAATGACTCAAAAAACTAAGTCAGTGTCATTCTCGATCAGAAAAGTGAAAAGCTTAGCCGTTTGCAGAGAACTCCCGACTTTCAAAATGTGTTATTTCTACATCATACTGTAGTTCTACATCATACTGTTGAAGTTGCAGCATTAAATACCTCAGACACTACATGAAATGGACAACCGTTTGTTTTAAAATAGCTGCGCATCCGCTCTTCATACGAGAAGTAGCGAATATTTTACTAAAATCATATCTGCATGAGACAAAAGATTTTTTTTTTTAAGTTCAAGTAATCTCCTCTGTTGAAATTACTGCGGGATATAGTAACACAAATTAGAATTGCTTATCGTTCGATTGGTTGTAAGATAACCCTTGAAAAATTATAAACAGAACACTTTTAGTCTTTATTAAATCTCTACTATTTACTTTAACGTCAATTTCAAGTCTCTAAAATATGTGTAATTTTTATATTAATGAAAACAATATTATATTAACGATAATTATAATTATTTGCCTAATATCAGGTTGTAACGAAAGTTTTCCGCCATATCTATCTGAAATACTAACTTCTAACTCCTTAGATAACTGTTTTTGAACTTTCGGTACCAAACCTGCACAGTGTCGCATGATACAACAATAGTACTTAAAGCTGTACTCATAATTCGTTGATATTCTGTAGCTGACTTTTTGCAACACAACTGGAAGTAAAGGATGGTTCTAATCCTCTAGAGTGATAGTTCTATTTGAGACACCTTATACTTAATGATAACTATATTTTCTACAGATTTCACAACGCAGTGTTATAAAGTAAAACTCTTTCTTTCAAATGCCAAAAATCGTTTGACAAAATATGAGCCAATACGCCAACGAGAACTGTGTGCTGACGAAGTTTGCGGTGGCGGGAAACTTTCGTTACAACCTAATATTTCCAATAACATTACCGTGTGTGCATTTTTAGATTTCATTATAGTATCTCAGTTGGTTAATAGACGTCTTATTTTTTTGTTTATATTTTAAATTACTGAACAGTTAATTTGTTGACGACAATCCGTTTGTACTTTTCCACAATAATTTTTAGCGATAGTACTACAGTCGTTATGGTCGCCCTGTTTACAGAAAAATCGAACCATAATCCCCCTAATGTATATCCAGTGTGGATTTTTTTTTTAAATGAAAAGACATCTAACAGGCGAAGATAATTTTAGAATAGGAACCCAACTGCAAGATAAATTAAGGGGAGGAAAAAAATTTATAAAAGTTTTGCAAGCCGAAGGAAGGGAAAACATGATAATATAAACGAAAAGAGAAATAGTTTTTAAAAAAATTGCTTGCATTTCTTTCCGTCCGATATTAATATATAAGAATAAAAAATGTCATTTTAATCTCTTTAAAATAGGCCAACAATAGGGATTTAACCGCCCCTAGAAAGTTGTTACCAGGGTGGGCGCCCCCCCCCCTACGCACTCCGCAACGTGCGGGAAAGTTTGAGGATAATAACGGTACTTGTACCGTTATTATTTCAACCAAGGATATTCAACCATATTTCAACCTACTCAGACTAAGCATCAATGCGAATGCAAGTTGTTCTACTTCTAATCTCTCTCTGATATACCCGAAACCCGATTATCACAGGGGCAAGGGGGGGCGGTAGTCCGGTGCCCTTGAAGAAAAAGGGGGCCCTTATATATCCCGATTATCTAAATTATAAATTCATATGTACTGAAATAGTAATTGTGGGGAAAAAACTGAATTTCCTCTATAATATAGGTATTACCTAATTGTCTATCACTAGATCAAGTTAGAGATATTTTTTTGGGGTGATAAATACGATTTGATTAAAGTACAAAAACTACAGTTAACTGAAATGCAATTTTCGAGTACAACAGCGGTCAAAACTGGGTTAAAATGCTTAAAAAAGGGGGGGGCTCAGTAAAGGGGCTTAATGCGTAAAAAAGGGGATAGTAAGCCCAAACTTAATGCCCCGGGCCCCGTCTAAAAGTGGTCAGATTTGAATATACCGTACCGCCTTTCCTATTTACTTATTATTTTTCTTTCAACTCTTCTCTGTTTTCTTTTTTTTCCGCCTCTTTCTTTATCCTCTCCTTTGTGTGTTTTGCATATCTCTCGTCTGTTCTAATTTTAAATGTTACGTGTTTGTGCGTATTGTAGAGTGCTGATAGTAACCAGGACCGAAAACGAAGGAGACGCAAGTTAAACGGTAGAGGCTTCAGGCAAATTGTCGCTTTTCAGATCGTATTTATGTGAGACGGAAAAAAATGCGAGAATTCTCGCGCGTGACAAGACTCTGTCTCGTCTCGCATCTCGTCCCGCAAAATATTTTCTTTCTCGTCTCGCGAGACAATGCGAGAACGCGAGACAATGCGAGAATTCTCGCGTCTCGCGTCCATCCCTAATGATAACTGGTGCTTTGTTCCCTCTAGATCAACAGACGTCCTGAATCGCTCTCCAGTGTGAATCTGGACTAGTCTGTAAAGAGAACAGAAGCCCATCGCGGATATTCTTCTCCCTGATGCTATAGAGTGGTCTGCAACAAGTTGCGGCACAGAAATACTTTTTCTCCTTCGGGAAGAAAGTTATAAAACGGTCTTTTGCAGGTCTTGTAGCTCGTGGTTGGACTCTACATGACTTCTGGACACAGAAGCTTCGGTTTGATATTGATTCCAGAGATGGTGGACCACACTGCGAAACACGTTAAGATGTCTAGCAGCACCATCCTGTGACAATCCCGTTTCCATCCATCCGACCACCCGTCTCCTTAACAAATCGAGCAAACGCTTCTCGCTGACATTGCGGGACCCTACTGCCTATTGTCAACGAATCTGCAAACAAAAGTTGTAAATCAACAAATGTACACGCGTAATTACGAAAGCCTGATATCTGCATATTTTTCTCTCACTCATGTATGCCCGTTTTTTTCTATATGAAAATGTGATAGCTATCGTTTTTGCATAAATTTGAATAAAGATTTTTTTTATCATTTATATAAACTATAAATTTTACTGTTAGTGTCATTTTTTTTATAGTGAGCTTCGAAAAACATGCTGCTCTTTAACATTTGGAGGCCAGTGTACATGACGTATGATGTTCAGTTAAATGCCTGTTACCAAATTAGAAAAGACTTCTATTTCTATTGGATAAGATGTTTAAACTCGTAGGCTAACAATTATGAAATTAGGTCTAGTCTCGTGTTACATTGCTCCAAAGGCCTGATATGAACGTGAAAAGTTTTAAGAAGAAATTCACTAGAGACCTTCAAGCCTAGACAATATTTCAAAGAGGAGCTTGAGAAAATTTATAGCCTAGGATGGCCTGTAGACTTATTCCAGCTCTAACTGTGATCAGGTTAGATTCTGCCGTGCGTATGCATCTCATGTTAAGATCCTACCGTTTGTTTGTATCGCATGTTAGATTCTGCGCATGTCAGTGTATGTGTTATTACATGACACGCATGCCAAATAATTCATCAAAGAAAAATTTCCTGGACCGAGAAAAAATTTGTAATTTTTTTTCTTTATGTAGGCTCCTGCCGAGTGTTATATATCGCGCGGAGGATCCTACAGGCATGCGATACATTGCACCGGATGCTGTACGTGCGTTATATGTATCGTATGTTAGATTTTACCGTGTGCTACGTATCGGGTGTAGAATCCTGTTGTGCGTTATATGTCGCATGTTAGATTCTGCCGTTCGTTATGTATCGCATGTTTTCCTTTTGCTATGTATTTCATGTTGGATCTTGGAGTACGTTATGTATCGCATGTAGGATTATACTGTGCGTTATGCATCGCATGTAGAATCCTGCCGTGCGTCTTTTCGTCACATTGCAGCTGCTGCTGTACGTGCATAAGTGTTGAGGCATAACTTGCCTAAAATGATTGCCTTCCCACCGTTGGAAATACGTGAATGCAGAGTTTTGGAGGCCAGTGTATTTTAAAAGATTCTTTATAAAAAACAGAAAAAGAGCTTGCCCATCAGGCGTTCGCCACTACCAAGGCTCGAAATATTGGCCATTTTATTATGCGGGCACCCAATAGACGGCCAAATTTAGCCTCTAGGAAGAGATATACGAGTTAAGCCCAATACGGGAATCTAATCCCGATCCAAGCTGTGATAAAATAATTCGCCACTGCACCACCTGGAGGGCTGAAGACAAAGGTATAAACAAAAATTGGAATGTGGAAAAGCGACTGGTTTTCAGTCAGGGTTGTCCTATTTCGTCCGTGGAGGAAAAAACCGTCCCAGGAAAATATTTTGTCCATTTTATCCACTTTTACTCTTTCGATTTGTAAACTAGAAACACCAAGTGATTAAATATTTTGGTTGTTTTTATTAATTTTTAAGCAAAAATACAGAGACTGTTGTTTCTTTCCCTCTACATACATACACACTTATAGTTTATGAAAACACTTGTAAAGACATTAACTGATTCTTGACTATGACAATTCTCACTTTTCTGTTTTGTTAGATTTTACTATAAATGATGCTATTGAAGGCTGTCTTATACATTCAGACTGAGAATACGAGGAGGATGGAGTAGGGCTAGAGCTTGTTAAACTGGATTCATCTGATATACTTTCATCAAAGTCTTGTTCACACTTTCGTCTTTTGGGACTTTTTCTAAATGTTTTCATATTCTACGTGCTTTAGCTCTAATGCTACTCTTTACAGCATATTCCAAAAATTTTACCGTTTTTAGTTATTTCTTCAGAAAATCCTCTTATTGGATCTTTTTTCTACCGCATTTAACTGGAATTGTACTCATCTTTGCTTTTTTTTGGGGGAAAAAAAATGAATCCAACACTCTCTCTTTAAGTATACTAAAACATCTAACTCTACCACTGATGAAACTCACTATGACTAAGAGAAGCACATAGTTTTATCTACACTTAACTATACTAAACGAAGCCGAGTGCACTGCTGATGCAACTCAGTATGACAAGATCAGAGAAGTTATAAGTTCACTTTTTAGTTTTGGTTTATGTTCTCATTCGGCCTTGGCAAAAAACTTATTGTGACTGTAGTATGTAGCATAGAATTGGCTCTTGAATGAAGGTGAATTAAAGTAAATTTTAAGTTAATTTTCCTTTTTGATTTTGGTTCAGAATTTTAGTATTATTCTAGTTTTTGAGTGTGATTCAGGTTTGAAGCAGAACTAATTTTAGCATGCATCAAATGATTGATTTTTTCATCTCCAACAAAGGTTTTAGAAATATAATTAATTTAAAAATACAATTGTGGAAGCTTTTACGATTTTCTCAGTACCGTATTGTTATATGGTACAGTAGACACCGGTTATAACGTACTCTCACGGGACCTAAAAAAGTAGTACGTTATAAGCAGTACCGCCGGTAAGATTCAATATTACTCAAAAAAAAATGAAAGTGGCTCAAAATTTCATTGTAATATGTGTTTTAAACAGGTCTGATTTTTTAAATTTTAAATTAAACAGAGAAAATTCTTTATGACTTACAATTTTTATTGAGATAAATAATTTATCATTTTCTTTTGTTTTAAATGGGCAGATGCTACTTTAAAAATACCGTTTAGGATATCCATAATAGACTTTTGTAAAGTCCCTGCATCATCCATGCGACATTCAAAAAATCGTGATAATGTTTTTGCAGCATTGAATGCGTCTGGTATGCTTGCTATAGGCTCCTCTGTTTCTTCTTCACTATCATCAGAATCATTATAGATAGCGCTTTTCAAGAGGCATTTACATGGATGAATGACATATAAAAAAACATGGGTCTTGTTCTTAGCCCTAACTAGAAGGCGAAAAAGATAAAAGCTCGCTCCCTTCATTAATACACAATTCATCTCGCTAGAGAATCTGAAAACGGACGACGAGTGTTTTTGGAGGTACTGAAATTTCCAAGAAAATGGAAATAAAATTCTTAAGAAAAGCAAAATTTTATTTTTGGCTTTGGTATAAAAAGTACGTTATAGCCGAAATACGTACTTCTGTTAAGTACGTTTTAACCAAAGTTAAATAACATTATAAATATAGGACTTCAATCGGGACCTGGCTTCTAGGTGCGTTATAACCGATAGTACGTTATATCCCAGGTCCGTTATAACCGGTGCGCACTGTATATAGAAATTAAAGTCTGTAAAAACAAAAATAAAATTCTTTTAATTTATTTTTTCAATAAAAATGCTTAAGTTTACGCTCTATCATAAAAGAAAACCCCTTTTCCCTGTTCAGTGTAATTAAATTAATTACTTAATAACTAATTTATTATTTTATTTTGTTAACTTTAATTTTTTAGCAAAGTATTCTTTAAAATTAATTGCTTCACCATGTAGTTTATCTTCCTTCGCGAATTTATTGGGTTATATATATGATTCATATGTGATGACTTTTAATGAATAATTAAAAAATAGTCTAATTCTGTTAAAATGTTATATTAATATCTTTGTTAAAATGTAGGAATACAGGTTTTTTTGCATGATAACAATATTCTAATTCAGTGATTTTTAGTTTGTCTATTTCGTCCAATTTTGCCTAATTTCGTCCAGCGCCCCGGACTGTTTACAAAAAGTGGACAAAACACCAACCCTGTTTTCAGCTCACGATAGTTCTAAAACTGATTTTTTTTTTCATCCATCGGTGCAAGAAAGACTGAATCGAAATCTGTTTTTAATCCAACCCAAATTCTTTCCGGACATATCAGAACTATGATTATTTAATCAGATTGAATCATGCTAATTTCTCCGATGTTCTTGTGATCAATATCAAATCCAGCGAGTTGAGCATACTTTATTCTTCTGCTCTCAGCTAGATATGAACTCAGGAAATGTGTGGTTTCAAACGCATTGGAGTAGTTTCCAGACTTTTAAATTTAACTTATAACTGACTGATTTTCTAGCTTTTTTTAAAAAGTTAGATTCTTTTTCTGAATTTTTACTTTTTACAGCCTGTTTTTTTAAATTTTATTGTCATGTGTTTTACGTGTGTAATTGAAATGTATGTTCTAATTGTATTCATACATGCTGCATGGCAATTAGTCATGACACATGCTGTAATATAAAAAGTTATAAAAGTTATTAAAAATGATAGAGAGAAAAGAATTGAAACAGGAACGTGTGGGTAATCTAACCCTTTTCTCAAAATCATTATCCAATTTGTAAAAACTTCATGCGTATGTACTACATTCCTACCCCTTGTTTTATAAAACATTACAGTGCCGGCAAAAAAAGTTGACATTTTAATTTGGCAGCAATAATGTTGTCAGTTAAATTGTGCGCCCAAAAACCTATTGCTTGTTTTCATTCGGGTGTGGATAGTGATTATCTGTGACGCACACAGGATTTTCTCTTGGAGGGGGGGGGGTATAGCCCACAAAGCAGCGTCACCAACCATCTGAAAAAATAAAGAATTTCTTTTTCTCTTCGTGACCACCTTAAGACTCCTCGCCACTTCAATACAGTTGTATTTTTTTTAAAATTAGCTTTTATTTACTTTTCTTAACAGCTGAAAATAAGAAACTAATATAGTGTTATAATGTATTGAAATGTCAAAAACTACGAGATGATTCAACGATGCAAAGTTGATAACTGCTTTGGGTGGGGTGTATTCTCCTTTTGTGTGCGTCATTAACAATGATGCAATTAGTACGGAATACTGTTTTTCTTGGGGGGGGGATGTATGCAGAGTTGACAGCCGTCAAGGAGAATCTCGAAAAACCTGGAATAATCAGAAAATTTTACTTTAACAGTAAAAGTCAGGATAAATTGTAAACTTTAGATATAAACCTGGAAAATCTTCAAGTGTGAACCGAAAAATTATCTTAAATTAATTTTTATGGAAAAGAAATTAAAATGACTCGAAATAGGTACGCAACAATCGCGGATTGGGTAATTTTTTGGGGGAGGGCCTAGTTTAAAGAAAAAGCTTATTTAACCTAAACAGAATGCACTATAAAGCAAAATGTTACCGTAAAGCAATGTTTTCCTTTTGCCTTTTTTAGCTTCGCTCTCTTACTCTAAAAAAAAAAAAAAAAAAAAAAAAAAAAATATTTTTATCCGTTCTTGTACTTACGCCACTCTTGCACGTCGATATCAAGTCATATTTGAAGAATTTTTTAACCTTGTATACGACAAAAATCTCCCAGTATCCCTTACTGACCGCATGATCGTTATACATAACCGGCATTTCCATGAAAACACGCAATTGGTTATTTGGCGCTCAATTTAACTGTGAACATTATTACTTCCAGATTGAAATGTCAACCCCCCCCTCCGGCACTGTACGTACAGTGCGCACCGGTTATAACGGACCTGGGATATAACGTACTATCGGTTATAACGTACCTAGAAGCCAGGTCCCGATGGAAGTCCTATATTTATAATGTTATTTAACTTTGGTTAAAACGTACTTAACAGAAGTACGTATTTCGGCTATAACGTACTTTTTATACCAGAGCCAAAAATAAAATTTTGCTTTTCTTAAGAATTTTATTTCCATTTTCTTGGAAATTTCGGTACCTCCAAAAACACTCGTTGTCAGTTTTCAGATTCTCTAGCGAGATGAATTGTGTATGAATGAAGGGAGCGAGCTTTTATCTTTTTCGCCTTCTAGGTAGGGCTAAGAACAAGACCATTGTTTTTTATATGTCATTCATCAATGTAAATGCCTCTTGAAAAGCCCTATCTATAATTATTCTGATGATAGTGAAGAAGAAACAGAGGAGCCTATACCAAGCATACCAGACGCATTCAATGCTGCAAAAACATTATCACGATTTTTTGAATGTCGCATGGATGATGCAGAGACTTTACAAAAGTCTATTATGGATATCCTAAACGGTATTTTTAAAGTAGCCTCTGCCCATTTAAAACAAAAGAAAATGACAAATTATTTATCTCCATAAAAATTGTAAGTCATAAAGAATTTTCTCTGTTTCATTTAAATTTTAAAAAATCAGACCTGTTTAAAACACATATTACAATGAAATTTTGAGCCACTTTCATTTTTTTGAGTAATATTGAATCTTACCGGCGGTACTGCTTATAACGTACTTCGGCTATAACGTACTACTTTTTTAGGTCCCGTGAGAGTACGTTATAACCGCTGTCTACTGTATTTCATGATTCCTACATACAACAGACCCCAAAAAAGTGTTTCAGTATAAGTGGTATTTTCATTTTTTTTTTAATGGGCAGGCCCTTGACTATCAGTCATTCGCCACTACTAAGGCCCGAAGTACTGGTCTCTTTATTATGGAGGCACCTAATAGGAGGATCGGGAACCTTGGTGTGGTAGAATGATTTCCTAGCCACTACACAACCCGGGCGGCGAATTTTCGTTACTGTTTGCATATTAAAGTATGAGTCTTCCTAAGAAGAGAGAGAGGCAGTATGTACTAATATATTTCATACTATGTATTTTTCGAATAACTCCCGAGTTGTTCTCTGAAGTGAAATCGGAAATTTGGTTTTACGCTCGAATATTTGCGCATTAATTTCAGAAAAAGAAAAACGATCATGGACCCAATTTCAGGCCAACCTAATAAAAGATGCAGGAAACTGATCCACATCTTTCACCGTACGAATTCGCACGGTTAAGTTTCCCCGACCACAAACCTTCTTCCAGTTCATTTAACTATTCGAGTCAACACGGGAAGCATGCACTCTTGTCGAAAAGAAGCGTTACCGCTGACAACGTAACTAAGAATCGGCCAAGGGTAGCGTTACATTTATTCAAGCTAGCAGAAAAAGCAACAAGAAGAACTGAGTATACGGGTGTGTGTACAACACCTGTGGAAGTTGAAGAAACTTTCTTCTCTTGCACTGACTATTGACACTAGTCAGTTCGATGACCGGTAATTAGCGAGTATTTAAATGCAAGTTAACAGAGGGGATCATTAGCACTCTATCCAAAATGACTACATGGAGAGAAAAAAGGAACCCATGCATATTGGATTCAGAAAAACAAAGCATAGACGATCTTAACTATTCAGCTTCATCTTTTCAGTAGCGTGATCTGTACAGTGTAATACTTCATCTACAAAATAAACTTACGTTCGTAAAATAAACTTACGGACAAATTTTAATATCACTTATATACTGCATAACAATAAATGAAAGAAGTAGGTGATAGATATAACACAAAATGGTTAAACTTCTAGTTATTTAGTTGACCAATATTCATCCATTATGAACTCTATTATAACAATACCGCTCTTATAATCTATAGGTATTTAGATATTATCTCTATAGATATTGATGATAATGATTATTGAGACAAATAATTTACCCATAAAATACCCATCCGCCATACAAGTAATTAAATATTCGCATACTTATTCATTTTCTACTTCTACAGATGATCATGACTGAGTGGATAGGATTCTGAACAGGGTAGAGGGCTGAAGTGTGAAAGTCCGGGGTTCTGACCTACCTCGCGGCTGTCGATCTGACGGTCTGAAGTTTTGGGCGCCCACATGTAACGCGAATACGCGTTAGATCCCCTGAAAAAGTCCTTTGCCCAAGGTATCCTCCCTTTAGGCAGATAGCCTTCGTACAGCTTTGCCTTAATCACAAAATCAAATCAAATCTTTTCATCATGAAAATAAGAACCTGTTCATTAATACATACAATAAAGGAGAAACTCACACGTAAATTGCTTTCCTCATTTTACGTCACGCATGTATATTTCTGTTTTTCGAAATGTAATAATAGTAATCGCCCATAAAGGATATTATCTCTTGGTACAAATAATTTTCTGGCTGTTCTGAGGGCTTATACAAAGTAGGAGAGCAAAATAAATGTGGATACTGTCTGACTGCGTATGTCATGGAATATTGGCTAGCTGCCAGTAAAGGTGAATGCAAATGAGGAGAGGAAAAAGGGAGCGGATATTGTAGATTTTTTATTATTTGTGTTACAAATCAGGAATCTGGTTTGCGTTATTTTAAATGCATAAACTGATTCATTGTAAGGTTTAAAATGCCATCGCAATAAACAAATCGTTATTTCTGCGCCTGAATAATTTAGCGGCAAGCGCATTGATGACTGGCATCCACAACAACTAACGGACGTGCCCGTTTCTGCCTCTAAAACGGATGTTGATGTTTCTATGTAATCGGTAGTGAAGTAGCATCTTATCTCTTTTGCCGAAGCACTTTGCTGGAATCCTGCAGTTTTGTTATTTGTATTTATAATTTGTTGAGTGTGTTCCTGAATGAGTGTTATTGAGTTAAGGCAAACCTACACGAGAGGTATCTGCCTAACGCGGTCCCGGTTTAGATACACAGCGATTATAAATATTTTCATTCCTTTTAATTATTTTCTTCTTGGTACTTGACCTTGACATATAGATTATTACCACTTAGTTTGGCCTACTGAGTTTTTGGTATTTGGAGTGGGATGGTACATCGTGATTTTTAGTCTAATTTGATATATATATATATATATATACAGGGTGTCCCATAGTGATTGGGACAAACTTTAAAGGGAGGTAGGGCACATAATGAGGAATCAGAATCACATAGCAAGTAGGGTCCAAACGCCATTTTAATAACCTGTTAATAATCACTTTGGGAAAAGTGTTGAGGTGCTTGTCTAATTTCTGAACCCAGTTCCATAAACAATTCGCTCGTCTTCAAAAATTTGATCCATGAAATAAAATAGTTTTTAAACTATCCATTTTAGTCACGTGTTTTCTGTAAAAGATACATTAGTTTTGGACGAAGAATGGCAGGAAAGTTCATTATTATTTTAGCATTTGTTCCAAAGTGATTATTAGCAGCTACATGAACACGACGTTCCGACCCCACTTTGCTATGTTATTCTGAATCCTTATCAAGTGCTCCCTCTCCCCTTAATTTATGTTAAATAAGTAATATGGGCCTTGTACATTAATGAGTGGATGTGCAAAGTTTCAGCCCTTCATAATAGAAAGGCTCAGAGATACGTTTGAACGAGGTTGGCGAGGGGCTGAATACCAGTAATAACAAAATTATTATGTCAATATGAAATCATTGTTTTCTTCTGTAAATTATGTATAAACCTTGAAATGCAATCAATCGGTGTGACTTTTTTTCCCTTCGAGAGCCACCGAAAAGTGCTTTAAGTCAGCATCTATTTATCTTCAGGTCTCTTACACTTTTTAGAATATAATTTTAAAATTTTGTACATCACCTCATTAGTTTAAGTGGCCCATTTTGCTAACTGGGAATTTCTTTTATAGGGGGATCGTATAGAAATTTAAAAACCGCCACCTTTCGAAAATGAACGAGAGGAACTTTTTCTTACCCTAGTCTTTTTTTCATATCTTATTTTGAACATTTTTTTTTTTTCAATTCTCATTGCCGACTTAACTCGAATGGATAAAGAATTGAACCGTGTTACCCACTTTTTGGGACACCCTGTGTCATACTAGAAAAGGATCCACTCCATTATTTGTAGGGTCGACATTGTAGCCAATGGGTCGAACATTTCTACAGAACGAGCGCAATACAAAGGATGCATAGGAGCAGCGGATGCCTCTGCATCTCTTAAACAATAAGAAACTAACCTACGACCTGAACCCTGTTAATGACGTTCCCTGTAAAGGATATTACCGAGCCTAAAATATCAGGGAGGGGGGGGAATTCTAGGAACACCCTACCGAAGCCTATCTGTGTCAAATTGCAATCATTCGTTGGGTGACCTTTTCCTCACCTGACCTTAACCTTGAAGAATTAGTAAGTTTTCGCCTCATCATTGAACTACCGGTTTTTCTTAATAAACGTCGATAGATACGTAAGCTCTTGATGTTCGCAATGGGAGCAACGATCGTGGATTAAGGGGACTCAGAAAATGTTGACTTTTCTACACAAAACCCAGAACCTTCGAAATAAACGTTCGACAGAAGCTCACGGATTTTTAGAGAGGCCCCCTTCCTGTCTCGTTTCATTTTTGACAACACTACACTGACAACGATAGCTGTCCAGTCTGAAAAATTTCCCACCTGTATAATAAGAGTCAGCGTATTTCGTTTCTGGGTGTGTTCAATGAGTGAAATAATTTCGGAGTCTGTGAAATGAACGTAAAATCGAACGATTTCAGCGTTGAAAAATCGAAGCTTCAAAGTATCTTCGAGCCAATACGTTCGAACTCCTTGCGCACCACCAAGGACGTACGTGCGGACGTTTTTTGAACGTCGCGGATCAATATCGTGGACGTAATTGACTACGTTCATGGTATTATTGCATGGATTTAACTTTTTTCTACCTGGTATTCTTAAACACGGTGTATAATTGTTATCTGGTATTCCAAGCCGTGTTTTTTTTCACCTATCGATATTTTTAGCTTTCACTTTCACTGGCTTAACAGAATGAATCCATTTAAACGAAACAGAATTGAATAATCTGGTATTACGGTCCGTTTATAGATAAATTGGCTTGGTGCGCTCATCTTTCATTCTGCTCAATGAAAATGTAAGTCAAGTTTCTAAATCTATTTTGAACGTGCATTTATTAGTTTACGAAAGAGAATGAACGTAACGGAATCGGGTAGTTTAATTTTCAAACGCTTCTTAACTTCGAATGAACCTGAATTTTTTGCAGACGTATCAAAATTAACAATCAAGCGTAATAACATGGAAAATGAAATGCGTGCAGCATGAATGGGGTCCCTTACAGAAACACGCTTTTCTAGCAATGTGAGCTGAAAATTAAGAATCTTTAAATTGAAAGATTTTGTTCGACAACATCACGAACACACCAAAGGGAAAGGGGGGGGGGTGTTGGTCAGCGTCTTCCTATATTTGACACTCGAGAAGGTTTTGTTTATACTAGCATTATTTCGATGATCTATTCATACCCAATTAGCACTAATAATCTAAATGATTACTGAATTAGCACACATAATCAATTATAATATAATTAGTACTAATTCATTTTTTATCTAATTTATCAGCTTATTACTGTAATACGAAAGCTTAAAAACGAATAAAATGATTGAAAAAAAAAGAAAAACCTTTAATGTTAAAAACAGCGCGGGGAGCTTTACACTAACACTTTCATAATGACAGTTTTTACGAATAATAATAATAAGACATCTGATATCAAGCACCCCACTCTTTTTTTTAATAAAATTCAAATTTCAGTCAATTGCTTCATGATTATTTGAAGTTTAATTTAAAAAGTTAAATCAGGATGATTTATATAAAGCAGTACGATGAGTTGGGGACATCCTATTGCAATTGAACAAAATCTTAATAGTCAAATATTATTTTTTACTTTTTAGTTCATATTGCTAGGGTCGACCAATAGGGATGGACGCGAGATGAAAAATAGGCTGTCTCGTCTTGCAAAATCGCTGAAAAGCTTTGTCTCGTCTCGCAAAAATCCCTGTATCACAATGTAAAATGTGCATGTCTCGTCTCGCAAAATAACTGCAAATCTCTGTCTCATCTCACAAATTTCTGTCTCGCAGTCCATCTCTATCGACCCATGTCTCACTGGATGAGACACTGAACATTGGTAAATGGCTGAAGTATGAAGGTCCAGGATTATGGCCCACGAGGGGCCATAATCCTAGAATCCTAAGGGTCTGGAGTTTTGTCTCAAGAACGGTCTTTTCGCACACGTACATGATAATTTTTAAAAAACGCCAAAAATGAAAAAAAAAAAAGAATTAAGTTGCAGAATCGAAACAGATTTTATGTTACAGAATCGAATAGAACGAAAGATGAAAGAACTCTGCACAGTAATTATGATTTTGAAAATGTTAGTTCTCTCGATCTAACCGTCTGGATTTTGGGGTGGTTTTCTCCAGATGTAACATGAAAGCGCGTTACAATTTCTTAACAATCCTCAGCTCAAAGCATTTCGCCCATTTACAGATAGCTATCATGTACTCTATGCCTTAACAAAAAGAGTAGTATTATATTGATAAAAGAGCGTATTTCTTTAGTTTTTTAAATCTACATAATTCATTATTTTTTTAATCTTAGAAATAAGTTGAACAGAGCAGAAAAATTTGTTTACCGATCTCAAATTAAAAATCATTACTGATTTTTTTATTTTAATTTATTTTAATTAATTAGTTAATTTTTTTGCGTGTTAAAATAAACGAAACCTTTTGAGCGGCGGGGCCCGAAAAAATAAACCGGACTGTACTTAGGCTTCACTCCCAGAGCGTCTTGTAAATGGGCAATTAATGTAAAGTTTTTTTTCACAGTAAATTTCCATGCAGTTTGAAAACTATAAGCGAAAAATAAAATTTTGTTAGACGAATTCGTCATTAATTAAAAATAAGGTCCTAAATGACTTTCAAGATTTAGTAACAAAACACTTTTTATGATACCTGAGTGTTATAAATAATTTAAATAATAGATGCATTTCAGTGAAAACCAGATTCTATTATTTTCTCTTTTCAACAGACTTATTCGATACAATATTTTTACTTAGGTTCTCGAGTAGTGCGATAAAAATTTCAACCTCGTGTAATATGAAGAAGTGTTCTTAGCACAAATGACTGTCAGATAGAAATTTGCAGTTCATTTTGAATCTTACGAAATCTCTAAATTTAAAACATCCCAATTTCGCACGTGTTTTAAAAATGTATCTGTTCATATGTGCCACATTTATGTTACGACGTAAGGATGTGAGAAAATAGATGTGTAACTGATTCTTGCTAAATTAGCCTACTGCCTAAAGTTGAATAAACACAAGTTTTTGCAGATATTCAGTCACCTGTGACTATGAAAAAAAAACTAGAGTATAAAATGGATTGCTTAAATTATCTGTGACACACCAAAATCTGTTTGAAGTTCTATCATGATATACCAAATGGCCTAAATCCATAATCTTTTTTCCGCATGCGTCCAAAATACTCAATTTTCACACAATCTATATTTGTTGCAAATGAGAATTCGTGTTATAGGAGAAAGGGGGAAAAATGTGCTTTCACATTCCTGGATTTTTCCCTTGGATTCAATAAATATTCTCTCCTATAAATAAGCTAATAATAATAAGGTCGCACTTTTAGCTGCACAGACCGTGAAAATCACGCCAAGTTCGTGTCCTTGAGTGAATTCGTTTCGTATTTTTGATGAAGAAACTCGATAGCGGAATTTATCGGTTATCGTTACAATTAAACTGCTAAAGATAAACAGTAATATATTTTTAGGTATTCTCGGAATTTCATTTGTGAGATGATTTGGGTTAATGATACATAGGGTAGATTAGGGGTCACTATGACCGTGGTGTATCCAGAAAGTTTGAAAGGGGGTGTTTACATGGTATTAAACCGTTAGCCCTCGGGGACTCACTCTACCACCCCTTCTATGTTCTTTACAAGACTTATTCTGAATCACCCTGTATACCAATTTCTATCTGTTGACTACAAAAATGAATAATGACTACGTTTATTTTCTCATTTTTAATCTCTATGTTTGGATAAATTATTCAACAAAATGCATATTGTTACTAAATTATATTTGATTTATGAACTTTCATTTGATTTATATATTATTTTAAAAAGATCTTTTAATTATTCTTAAAATTAGCGCAGGAAACTTCGCTCTATAGGATACAGGGTGTACCAGAAAGGCGGTAACGAGCTTTCATTCTTTATCTATTAGAGATAAGTGGTCAGTGTCGATTGAAAAAGCGTTCTAAACAAGGTCGGAAATAAGATTCCGTTAAGAAAAAAATTCATCTCGTCCATTTTCAAAAAGTTAAAATTTTTAAATTTGTATATGACTTCCGTACAAAAACATTCTCAATTAGTAAAGATAGACTGTATGCCCCATAGACTTATAAAGTCATGTACTAAGTTTGAGAATGTTATCATACAACATCGCAGAGATATCTTTAACCCTTTAACGCGCAGTGTTTCCGCTCTGGGAACACCCAACTCTGTCGTTTTGATTGTTGCCAGTCACGAAGAATAGATTGGATTTCTATAAAAACAGTGGCGGGTGACATAGCTCCACGAGAATCCTTTACTTTTTAGCACGTCCTTTCCCGTCAAAAAAGGGTCACTATTATTTTAACATCACTGACATCTGCTGAAACATGGAAGAATGTGAGAACAGCTGGATAGATTGCCCCATGCTGAAAAAAGGGCCGCCGTTGCCAGATCTAGAGACCCTTTTACAGCCAGCTGCGTCAAAAAAGGGTCTCTAGATCTGTAGCACGCGATGAACGTTTCTATCGTCCGCCCTCTTGCTGGTCGTTAAGTCGAGCGATGGCAACGGCGGCCCTAGCATTGGGTAAGGGTTGCGCCTCAAAGGTTTAAAGAAAGAAGATCGGGGACCCTACATGATTTTGAATATAAACTTTTATTGCTAGAGTGGAAAAAAAGATTATCTTTCGTCGTTTTTCTATGACCCTTGAAATAACGATCATTCGACATGATTTTTTTCCCTCTGAGAGTCATTGGAAAGTGGTTTAAGTCAGCGTCCTATTGATCTTCCTATCTCTGACACTTTTTAAGGTATCATTCTCAAATTTTGTATGTCACCTCATGAGTGTACGGGGCACATTTTACTCATTGGGAATTGTTTTGTATGGGGGTCGTATACAAATTTAAAACGTGTCAAGTTCAAGACTCGTCAAGTTCTTTTTGAAAATGAACGAGAGGAATTTTTTCTTAACGGAGTCTTAATTCCGACTTTATTTTGAACATTTTTTCAATGGACACTGTCCACTTATCTCGAATTGATAAAAATTTAAAGCCCACTACAATCTTTCTGGGACACCCTGTGTATTTTTACGCTTGATTGTCAGAACACACAGCAGTTAGATATCCGACATGGATTTCACGTGAATAATGAATTTATTACTCTACAAAGTTTACAAGTTTGAGTAACGATTGTTTCGTCTATTTTCAAATAGACCGGTAAAATCAGATGGGGGAAAAATAATGAATCCTTAGAAATAGGCCAGAAAGTTTCTAACTACTTTTGTATGTTTGAGATGTATGCTTTTGTATGTTTGTACTTTTGTATGTTTTTGTATGTTGTACCAAGCACACAAATCCGAAATACATGTTACAAACAAATAGAACAGCAATAGATCTTCGAATGATATAAAAGTAAAAACAAGCGTTTTATTGTACAGGACAACAAACATATTTCAGTTAATAAACTGTTACATGAATAACGAAGTTGCAAAATGAATTAAAGTTTATCATGTCTAAAAAATATTTTTGCACATTAAAGTTAACAGTTCGTAAAACATCAGTTTTGATTTGAGTAGTGGGTTGATTGAGACCCTTATAAAACATCAGTTGTTGAGATATAAAGGGTTATTTATGATTATTTTTCTTTTTTGTAACTGCGTCAGAAGAATTCTCCCAAATCAAAGGTAGGAAAGTACTTTCATATTCATAGCTTGTTTTTATTACTTGGTATATAAGAATTTAAGAATAAGAACTCTTGTAAAATAATTTGTGAATAACGAAAGCGTATGAAGAGCAAAGCAAATTTCTTGTTACAATTATTGTATTAGAGCAAGAGCCAGCGACCGCCAGACCTTCGCCATAGTATGAAAGCTGAAACTTTCTCTGCGCATACCCCCCAACAGAGGTAGGAACTTTCGGCCACTCTAAAGTTTGGAGGATCGTGGCTTTGGCAGGTAACGGGTGGCAAAGGTGTATAAAATTGCCGAAAATTTCGTCATTTCATAAAGCTCCATTTTTTTAATAGGCTCTTCTTCGCAGTACTAGAAATCACTTGATCCCTTGCCAGACACTTTTCCATCGTGGCAAACCCCCGCCAGACAACCTCAAAGTCATGGAAAACTGCTGTGTTCGTCAACTCCCGCGACGAAGTACGTCAAGCTGTCACAAAGTGTCAAGCACATTTTATACTGCTACTTCTGAACTTTCTTACGCGCGAACTTTCTTGCATCGCGCTCGTCATAGAATGACGTTTTTCAAGACTTTGAGATTGTCTGGCGGGGGTTTACCATGATGGAAAAGTGTCTGGCAAGGGATCAAGTGATTTCTAGTACTGCGAAGAAGAACCTATAAAAAAATGAAGCTTTATGAAATGACGAAATTTTCGGCCATTTTATACACCTTTGGCACCTGTTACCTGCCAAAGCCACGATCCTCCAAACTTTAGAGTGGCCGATGGTTCCTACCTCTGTTGGGGGGTATGCGCAGAGAAAGTTTCAGCTTTTATACTATGACGAAGGTCTGGCGGTCGCTGGCTCTTAGACTATATGTAATCAACTATGTATATTCAATCGTTTTGTAACAGTTGAATGCATAGTTGATATTAATTGAAAGTATTTCGATTGACATTATTTTAACCCATTCGTGCCTGGATATTTTTGCGACTTTCTTCGACTTTTGCTACCACCAGCAGTAATTGATAAATTTCTGATGTCAAATTTTTGAACAAGAGATGATTTAATTTAAAATGATTATGTATAAAAATTGAAATGTACACATCCTACTTGGCCATATTAAAATATTTTGTGGAATTGAGGTTCAATATTCGCGAATAAAGGCTAGGAAAAATAAATAACGTTTTCGACCGATAGCGAAAATGCCGTCCCAAAAAAGGGACGCTAGGCATAAATGGGTTAATATAATCAGGTGATACATGAAAACAAAGCAACGGTTACCGCTAAAGAAACTGAGTCTGTATCGAGAAATTAAGTGACGCGAATTTTCCAGTATGGAAATTTGAAATGGAAGATGCTATCAAAGATGGTTTATAGTTTCCAATCTAGATTCCAGAAATTTAAGCGAGAAAAGAAGTGCTGTCGAATCCATGTCGTTAACACTGCAAAGCGATTTAAGATGAGGTTTGGAGGAAGGTTTCTATTTCCTTCTCTTGGCGGCGCCGTTACCTCTTGAAGGCGACCTATATCATCCCTCACATAGTAGCCTTCCCACTCGGCAAATTCCCCAAGTCAGCGCCTCTGACCTTACCTAGGTAGATGCTGTTGAGGATACAATGAGCAATTCTCTTCCACACCCTCTGTCGTTCACCTACTTTTTCAAACTTCCAGCGCCCTCCAGTCAAACTTCTTCTTGTCCTACCTAGAGAATCGTTACGTCAAGTTGGATCGAAATTGAAAAATGCTTACGCTATCCCCGAAAGTTCAAGAACTCTTGCCGCGTGCAAACACGGAACGCTATTTAAAGGTTTAGGAATCCATTGTGGTTTTCGAGATTGCATAGTTAGGAGGGATTCCTCCGATTGTCCGGAAGGTCGTAACACTTTTCGATTAGGAACGGATCGCTTGCGCGCCGCAAAATAATTTATGCAGTCAACAAAAGAGAGTCATCTGCATGTTAAAAAAATTGTCTCAGAAATCATGCATAGAGTCAAATCCCGTTTTACGAAGTCCAAGGGACCTGCGAAATCACTTCGCTCTAAAGATAATTCGTAATATCAATACTGCGAGTTCTTACGATAACCTAAACAGAATTCGTTAGAGTGGAATTTTCGAAGATGAGTGAAGATATGCATATTTAGAAGTTAAACTGAACCATTCAAATCCAATAAACACCGGTTTTCATGCAGGCTGTCATTAGCATAATTTTAGATGATCAATAACGTTTTAGTTTCCGTAGTTGCCAAAGCTTTGGAAGTTCTCAGGAGCAGTGGCGGATTATTGCAAGTTTGTCGGGGGGGGCGGTTAGTTAGAAGATTGACATATATATCCATTTTAGTGAAGTAAAATAGGATCTTTTACATTTTCTGTTTTCTCGGGGGGGGGGCGGTCGCCCCCTCCGCCCTTCCCCCTTTAATCCGCCCTTGCTCAGGAGGTGAGGGTCTGTCCGAACATTCCTGTTCGCCGCCGCTGTCCTCAAGGGATTGTCCAATTTTTCCTTGAATCTTATAAATATCGTCATATCGTATGAATATCATCAATCGTATATAATATCATCATCCGTCGAAGGTTCGTAGGTTATGGTACTATCATCAGCAGAAAGAAAATCATCCAGTATGGCATCCATCAACACGAATGTTTCGTTTCGCAATGTGCTACCACAAAGATTGCGAGTCTCCAATTAAGTTATTTTTACCTGATCACCCTCCGATGCTGGTATGTAGGATCGGGATAGCATTTTGTCCCCTTTCCCGGCTTCGTTATAACGGATTCCGTCGTTCGTAATAACGGAAATTTTAATAGAATGAATTACGTCATTTGATTTAGGGATAGCGAAAATCTTCGATATAACGAGATTTTCGTGGTAACGGACTTCGCTAAAACGGGATTCGACTGTATTCTATTGAAATGCCACTTTACTATAAAATCTTGGGCGGTCTTAGTTTTTATTTTTAGGGGTGCACAAAATAATTCGATATGTAATGATCTATTAGCGGTCAATCTTAAAATGCAAAGGAACTGCTCTTTTACAGTGCTACGCAAAATAATCCGTGTTTCTTGAATGCGGTGTTGACAGTCAATCATAAAATTGTTCAGATCTGGAAACGCCCCGAGAAATCTTCTATTTATTTGTGGAAGCTAAAGGATTCACTCACTCACTCAAATAAATGAATGATAATTATCACGCTTGAGTATTATGCGCGAGCTTCGGTATCTAAAAAACTCATGAATTTCAGTGTGTGTCACTTAGTTTTATTCATTAATTTTTATTTGTGGAGTTTCGTTTTGTGTTATGCTTCTGTAAAATAGTCTGACTTGCACAAAACTGAAAACGATATGAAATGTTCTAAAAGGGTGTCTCAAAAAGACAGTAGGTTTTTAATTCTCTATCCATTGGGGATAAGTGGGCTATGTAAATTGAAAAACGTTCAAAATAAGGTAATAGAATAAAAGACTACATTAAGAAAAAAATCAAATCCTTGATTATCAAAAAGGGACACTTTTTAAATTTGCATACGACTCCCCGTACAAGATAGTTCCCCCAAAATAGTAAAATAGGCCCCATACACTAATGGGGTGATACACAAAATTTCAACCTTTCATCATAAAATGTCAGAAAGATATTTTAGAACGAAGATGGTCAGGGCCTATACATAAATTTAAATGTTTGTTGCTGGGGTGCAAAAGGGATTTTCTTTCTTCTGTGTGATCCCTGAAATGTGATTTTTTCTTTTGAGAACCATTGACAAGTGGTATAAGTCAACAAATATTTATCGTCCTATTTTAAACACTTTTTAGGATACTTCAAACGTTGTATATCATTAGTATATGAAGCCCATTTTACTAACCGGAATTTTTTTTTGTTCGTATACAAATTTTTAAAAAATCTCACTTTTTAAAAATGGATGATACGAACTTTTTCCTACCTTATTTTGCACAATTTTTCAAGTTTACATTGCCCATTTATCCCTAACGAATAGAGAATTAAAGCATTAGTACCTTTTGGGGCACCCTGTATATTAAAAATATTGCTACATTATACACCTGGTGAAAATCTTACTTTTTTAAATGGTGATTATAGGTATCGGAAAAGTTAAAAATACAATGATGAAATGTATTACATAAAACTATTTAAAAGTTTTATTAAGAGGTGTTTTTAACGTTGCCATATGGGCTAGCAATTCTAAATTGTATTCTGAATTATTTGAAATTCAAAAAACAACATTCCTTGAAAAAGATTCACCGATAATACTATTACTCACAAAAAAGAGAGAGCAAGTGAAATTTCTTACGTCTGTCTTATGAATGTCTAATTGGTTTTTGTATTTTTTTAAATGCAAGAACTCAATTTGAGGAACTGTATTTCATAAAAATGTATTGTTTTTAAATCAATGTATTGAAGGAAGTAGATTAAGGAGGTTATTTTTCGGGCTGAGCAAAGTTTCAACTTTGTATCTGAGGTTTTTTTTTTTTTTTTATAACCTTAATATTATTACAATTTTGTAGAGTTGAAAGATTATCATCAGTTTATAACATTTTAAATTCGATTCACTGATAGATTTTTCTTTTGTATCTAGCGTTTATGAAGCGTTCACATTTTCTTAAAGTTTTCATATAAATGATATTCCTTTGAGTTTAGTCGAATAGATCCAATTCTAACCACGAAAATTTAATGTGCAAATAAATTAACCAATCATTATTAAGCATGTAATTTAAAAATATTTTCATTAATGTAATATTTATTCCTTTTTTTCCCCTATCGCCAAACAATCCCTATCGCCAAGAAATATAAATTCAGGTTCTAAAATCTATTCCAAACCTAGACCTTGCTGTGATGAAAGAAGGCCGCTGGTCTTAAGCAATACTAATAGGAAGACTCATAAGTATGCAAATATTATGGATCGGAATTGAAAGCATTCATTATTCAGAATCGAATAGTCTATAAAAATTGGTTCTACGACGAACAATGGTCAAATAATAGGTGATCCATTCATATTAGCTCGCGAGGGTCAAACTCTCAATAATACAACATGCCAGACTGCTCACCGTGCAGCTTTACTCTCCACTCTCTTTTTCTTAAATATATAAAAAAAAATAATAAATCATTTAATTGGGTTTTGCCTTTTTTTGAGGGGGGGGGGGAGGGGGAGGGAAGCACAACAATATCAGGACACAAGCGGCATCGGTTTTTAGCCGTAAAGCTTATAATTTCCTCTGAATTAAATTTATTTAAAAACATGGGAGTGTACTTATCTTTCCCTCTCATTGTTTTTGTGTTGTGGTGTTTTTCTTTGTTTGCTATCACGAGAAGCAGAAAATTCTCAACAAAATGATCTGTAACTAATTATTAGTCGGAGAAAACTCTTAATCATATGACTGTTTAAAGCTATTTGCGTTCAAAATTAGTTAATTCTATCTTTTAGGTTTTGGGTATTTCAGTCTGTAATTCTTATCCATAGATAAGGGCTATTAGGGTCTAATTTATAATTTAAAAAATGAGTTTTAAAAAAATCGGATGCTAATATTTAAAAACATGACTTAAACCTACCATTATCCCTTCTCGAAGAATCAAAGGAATTGCCAGTCTTTTTTATTAAAAAATGTTAAAACAATGGGTAGACTTATTTTTTTAATGAAAGTTGAGCCAGTGGAGGCACGTGATCTATTTCCCCCCCACATATCCGTGCATGCATCCATTGTAAAAGTCTTGATGTGTTTGAAGAACATCTTATAGACTACAGTTTTGTAAATAATAAATAAATAATTTCAGAAGTATACAATTCGATATGAATTGGATGAATCGTATTTATTTTGACTGGCGTATTTTTAATATTCTTTCATTTGTGAAACCAATGTAGAAAATTGGATGGATGCACCAATACATTTTTGAAAGCCTATACAGGGTCTATGTATTCACGTGAAAAAAAGAACTTTTTGATTTAATAAAATTGAGTGGGTGCTATTTTAACAAAATAATTTTATTGAAAATAAAATATTCTAGTGATTCAACAGTTTTACTTTTATTCTACCAAATAATTGGATCAAAAAAGTGTCAACGAGTTCTTTGACGAATCAACGCAATTACTATTGATTTAGTTTTGTGCTGGGATTAATTAACTCATTTTATCAATCGATGGATGAATAGATTGAAATTTTAATCCAATTAAATCAATCGTGATTAAAAAATAGTTGCAATCACAACTCATCTGAGTAATCGTTAGTCGTTAACCGCTAGCTTAACTGATTAAATTTCAAGAAAATGGAGCTTGGTTCATCACTGACGATATAAAAACAGGATAGTTTGAAACTCACTAACTAAAACTAGCTAACAAACTCAAAACTAAACACATGCACACACAAAAAAATAAATTAAAACAAGTAGTATTTTATGCAACTCTAATAACCTTTTGTACGAGCCTGGTATAGGATGAAAAACTGTGGGAAGAGAAATGCATTCTCAAAATGAAACAACTCCGCTTTAGACAGCTTTAACTGCTTAAAAAACACCTTTATTCCAGAGCTTACTAGAGCGTGAAAATGTATTTCTCAGCCCCTGTTCTTTTATTTTCCAGCGAATACGTCAGATACACACACCTGAGACATCTCTAAATTGCCTGAACTCAAATTGTATCGATACATCCAATCGATTTTGAACAAAAATATATGCACATACCGTTAAAAAAAAAAAAAAAGAAAAAAAACCCTCGAGCGATGCTTAGAATTTTTAATTATTGCAGAAAGATGTCATGAGCGGCGGAGACGAGAAATTTCGTAAACTGTTTTCAGTGAAATGCACATACATTTTATGTGAACTAAAAACACTTCACATATATCCCAACTTATTTTTTAACTGTAAATCTTGAAAGTGGTACTTAGATGACACGATTCCCTCCGATTACAGTTGCTTTGATCAAAATGGATTACTTTTAAGTTATGTAGAAACTGCATAAATCCTGGATTAATTTTGTCGTTTGCATACATAAAATACTGAATTACATTCGGAAATATTCCCTCCCTCCCCTACCTTAAGCAAAAGGTAGAAGAGAACAGGTTAAACCGGTGTTCAAAGACTTAAAGTAAACGCCATAAGAACTCTTTTCCTTATCAAATTATTATGAAGTGAAAACAACTGTACAGGGAGATATTTCTGGTTTAATGTATCCTTCGCAAATATATATTTAAGAAGCTAGATATCTAACATTTTAAACTCAACATTAACTTTTAAAATTTTATAACATGAAGCCATTTTTTGTAGTCTTCCATTGGAGTTCCGCTTATTCCAAATAATATCACATATTACTACTCAGTGGCGATAGTTGAGGTAGTTAATACGTTTGGAATGTATCGATGTATAGATATGCAATTTGTCAGATTGGAATGTGTTAAATTGATACAAAAGTAATGGTCAGACAAAATGCTTTTCATACAAAGACACATTTTGAACTTTTTTGTTCTAAACAGAAATACAAATGTAATGTAAAAATTCTTTCAGGTAAATAAGTATTTTATGTTATTTTTAGAAGCTTTTAAATGAAATTGTATTTTGTCATCGTTCCACGCTTCAAAACAAGGCGCCTCCATTTTATACAAGCTAGAAATATTGAAGGTTTTGCTGATTTCCATTGGGTCAATTGGTTAGGATGCCCGGTTTTAGACCAGGAGACCCGGGTTCGATTCCCGGTGGAGGAAGAGAGGTTCCATGGTCAAGTTTGTGATAGTTCTAAGAAACTTTCATGAAATAATGCAGATTTGCTTTTAGTTACAAATACAAACTAAAAAAGCTTTTGTTACAAAGAGGGACATCCAACGAAAAATTATGCGTCTTTACTTGTACTATAAAACTTAAGTTATAAATAGAATGTGTTTCAATTGTAACTAAAAAGCAAAAAATAAAAATTAAGTAGAAATACAATTTTTAAAAGTAGACGCTTTTTATGTGCATCCCTAAAAGGCATAAAATAAAAATTTATTCTTGCAAAGATATGCCATAAATGAGTGTAAGTTTCAAACTAAGAAAACGTTTGAGAAAAATATAGATATTCCGCTTCTGCAAGAGATGAAAATTTTTAAATATTCAAAATATTTTCAAAATCATTCGAGACTAATATGCCACTAGAGCTGTGTTTGGTTGTAAGGCAGCAAAGGTCTCGAATGCTTTTAAAAATATTTTGAATATTTAAAAATTTTCATCTCCTTGTGCAAGTGAAATATCTATATTTTCTCAAATGTTTTCTCAGTTTTGAAACTTTCATTCATTTATAGCATGTCTTTGCAAGAATAAATTTTTATTTTGTGCCTTTTAGAGCTCCACAATAAAAAGTTTTTACTTTTAAAAATTGTGTTTTTACTTAATTTTTACTAACAATTAAAATAAATAAAGGATTTATTGTTAAAACACAAAATTACAATACAAAACAAGGTAGAACTTTTTTTGTACTATTCCATCAAACTTTATTTTCACGAGAACAATTTTATAAGGGCTACACATTCTATAGAAACAGATTATGTGGTCATCAGAAATTAAATTTGCCTAAAACGTGCTGCCTTAAAATATGTCAATTTTCGAAAATTTAAAGTTTTTAAAATCCAAATATCCTATTTAAACACACACACACACACACACAGACACATATATATATACAGAAGCTTTTTTAAACATGCATACTTAAAGATTTTGATCGGATTCAATTCCAGACGTTTGTTTTAACGCCTTATTAAGGTTGTTCCTTTTTTAAAAGCAATTCGCTTCACGAGACTATTCAACGGCTTTAAAAGCAAACATATTATGCTAAACATTCCTAAAAAATAATATTGCTTCTTTACCCAACGCACCGTGCACTAATATTAACAATCTCGGGCAATTTCCAGAAAAAATTGTTAAGCATAAAAATAGTCTTCGAAAATGGGACTAAGATATCCGTTACGGAAATTTTGCAAAATTCCGCATGGTTAACGCTTTTTCTGGATGTTTCGTAACTTACACGTTCACTTTTTGTATAATCATGTAGAGTAAAACTTGTAAAGAGACATTCTCTTTTTTTTTCCGAGTGGCTATCAAAACTGCATTTTTTGAAAATTTGTTCATGCATTTCGTGACTTTTTAACAGAACAAGCTTAAATGAAATATTTTTATAGTCGTAAACAAATAAGTTTAAAGAGTAATGAATCGTTATTATTGACGTTTATAGTTCTAATGAATCTAACAGAAAGACTTATCAAAATTATATTAATATATGTTTGGGGTTTGAATTCCATTGGATGAGGAACAATAGGAAAAATATATTGTCTCTTCGTGATGTTCTGATAGGCTCTAGATCCATTATGAGTATTGTGTACAAAGTAAACTTGTACGGGGGGGTATCTGCCTTAGTTGGGGGGGGTGCCTTTGGGGGGCTCTAACGCGTATTCACGTTACATCTGGAAAAAAAAAGTCCCAAAAGTCCAGACCGTCCGATCGTCAGCTGCGCGGTAGGGCCAGAACCCTGGACCTTCCCACTTGAACCATCTATTCTCTACAGTGCTTTATCTCCTCGTCCATGGTGGGTGCCTGGGGCACTAGACTAATCATGTGCAAATCATCCCCTTCAAAGCGTACACAACAAATCTTAACCCTCTCGTCACCCTGAACCTCATAGGAGGCTCCTACTTCAAATAGCAATATTGAGAGAGAACACAATTGAATTGAGTATTTTTTTCTTTCAGTGATATCCATATCATTCATTCATGTAGAAAGTATAGGAAGCTCTTAACTGGATGCATCCATCGTGCCTAGATTGCAGTACTAGTCCATTGAGATCATATTTTACAGTTTTCGCTTTATTGCTTCAGAACAAAAATTAAGAAAATATTGACGCTGCTTTTTTACCGATTTTTTTCTTTTAAAGGTAATTTTTTTTCTTATTCCTCAACCTTTACCTAATATCCTTTTAAATTAATTTTAGCATAACAAAATACTTCGAAAAGGCAGAAATTAATATTAGAAAAAGTGGTATTAGAAAAAAAATATTTTTCCATGATTTATAATAGTATTTCAAGTGCAATAAATGCCAGACAGATTTTTTCCTTTGATTTTTCATAATTCGGTGACGAGAGGGTTAAGAGAAAAAGAATGCAAATTATACCAGAGATGTTACGCTGTTTTTTTCTTTCAGTGATATCAATATCATTCATTCATGTAGAAAGTACAGGAGGCTCTTAACTCGATGCATAAATCGTGCCTAGATTGCAGTACTAGTCCATTTAGATCATTTTTTACAGTTTTCGCTTCATTGTTTCAGGAGAAAAATTAAGAAAATAGGGACGCTTCTTTTTGACCGTTTTTTTTTCTTTTTAAAATAAGTATAGTTTTTTCTTATTCCTCAACCTTTACCTAATAGGTGCATTCTTCTAAATTAATTTTAGCGTAACAAAATGCTTCGAAAATGCAGAAATTAATATTAGAAAAATTTAATGTTAATCGACATTAGAAAAAAATATTTTTGCGTGATTTAGAATAGTATATCAGATGCATTCAATGCTAGACAGATTTTTTTCCCCCTCTGATTTTTCAAAATTCGGTGACGAGAGGGTTAAGTAACAGAAATCTTGGAATGTACTTTCTACTGCCGCCGAAAACTGTCGAATGTCAGCCTCCTTCACTCAAGGACGATGATTTTGTTCTTAAAGAGCTCCATCCCAACGGGAGATGAGATAGCGGAACAGACCGTGTGATTTTCAAGCTTGCCAGGGGATGATTATAATTCCATACCTGGCTGCCTAGCAGAAAGTGTAGTGATACGTTTAGTTCACGTTCAATGGAAGAACAGGAAAGATACAACTGGGTACAACTTGAAAAGTGTATGGAACGCACGCAGAAATATTTTCTCCGCAAAATGAGTCCCGTTCGAAAATAAAGCGCGCGAAATGGATTCAAATTTTCCGGCGATTCAATTGGAGTCGATGCAAAATTAAAATTTTTATACGGCCCCTTTAGAGGAAAAAAAATTTCCCAATGACTAAAATGTGCCTCACGCGTTGATAAGGGGATGGACAAAATTTCAGCCTTTTATCGTAAAAAGTCTGAGAGGGGGTTGAACAAAGAGGGTCAAGGTCTATACATGGATTTCATATACATGGGCGCTTATAGATAGAATGCAAATAATTTTTTTTTCGTTATTTCTGTACGACCCCTGAAACGTGACCTTCCGACGCGATTTTTTCTCCTCGAGAGCCACCGAAAAGGGGTGTAGGTCAGCCTATATTTTTCATATCTCTGACACATTTTAGGATAAAATGCTCAAATTTTGTACATCCCCTCATGAGTGTATGAGGCACACCAGGGCCCCATCCTGGGAATGGGTTGTCATTATTGGGATGGGGATTAAGTTTTATTTTTGAATGTGGAAGATTTTTCTGCACACTTCTATAAATTTATGTGCCTGAAAGTTTCAGGGGTGGGTGGCTCGAAAACCCCCTCGGCTACGGTCTTGGGGGCACATTTTACTTATTGGGAATTTCTTTATACGGGACCCGCATTATAAAATTTTAGATTTTGTATGGACTCATATTGGATCTCGAAAATTTGAATCGATTTTATAAAATTCTGTGGAATATAAAATTCTATGGAGCCGAGAGGAAGTGGACCCTCCCGAGCACTGACCAAGCAGGATGCCGCTTCAATTGCCGCGTTCTAATAGGAACGAAGTTGAGCGCCCAGACCGCTGCGAGACATAAGTATCATGGTCGAATCTAATATTCGGCTCCTAAAGTTTTGATTTTCGATGTATTTGTTTATGTTTTCGAAACGAATGGTCCAATGGGAGCAACGTTTTTTTTTTTTTTTTTTTTTTTTTTTTTTTTTTTTTTTTCTCTCAGTGGGATTTTGAAATAAACTGATTATAATAAAACAGCAACAGAAAATGTTTAAAAGTCTTCATTCATATATTTTTGAAACATGATTTAATAATTTGTAACACTGTAATAAGGAAAAAATAACGAAAAAAATGACGATATAGTTAGCTTTGGATTTTCATATTTAATTTATAGAATAAAGTATAATTAAATATATAGAGTATTTTAAGAGTTGCGGTTTAAAGCGAAAAATGTCTCCTTAACAAAAGTGTCTATTACAAACCATTTCCATAGATTTGTAACATGACACCATTCCTCGAAAGTAGATGAAAATGTGTCTCTTCAGCTATATTCCTTATTCTCATTTATTTTCTTCCTAAAATATAAACTGTTTGATGATTACAGGATACCCGTTTGCAATAACATGTAAGAAAGAAATTCCAGAACTGAGAAAAAACTTTTCCTATTTTCTGAGACTCATTTTTTCTTTTTATTTAAGACTAGATTTGGTCGCATAAGTAAGCGTCCTGCTTATTTAACAGAATATACTGAATAAAAGGGAGGATGTGACATATCTGAATGTATACTTCTAACCAAGAACTTAATCGTAATCGATTCGTTCATTTAATCATGTATAATTTTATGTAACCCATGAGTGGCAACAGTTGGTGAAGCTGGCAGATCTCCTTAAAGATGTGACCGAGCTAGGTTGCTGTTGTTGTTAACTTATTATGTAATTAATTTGTATGTAACTAATAAACCATATGGAATTTCAAAAGTAGTGTTGTTTTAAATCAACAGGAACAAAACACTACACTACAAACTATAAAAAAAATGTAGCGACTACTGTAGTTTCGCTACTTGTAGCGCGCTACTCCCCAGCCCTGTTCAAAACCATTAATAATTTCACGTGCCCGGCATTTATCTTGTCAAAAATTCACTTGTCTTATCGGACCGCCGTGATAATACGTAAGTACCCATCAAATTTTGTAATCTCGAGGAGCGATTTAGAATAGCTATAACTGTGACAGGGCGTTAGAGTCGCAGAATTTACAAATTTCACGCGTTTTTTAAAATTTATGACGTCACTGTTTAACTACCGTAAAAGATACCCCGGTTGGTTGAGGGAGTTAATTTGGATATTTTGCTCAATAGCTTTCAAAAGGTATCATATTAAAATTTACAACGACGTTGAAAATTAGAATAGGACACTATGGAGGAACGTAATCCAACGTTAAAATTAAACTATACTTGCAACATGCATATGTTAGGAAACATATATGCCTGCAACATAATTAAATGCGAGAAATAAAAAAGTAAATAGAAAATTTTTAATATATCCCGCTTTAAAATGAATTTTGTAGCTTTTAAAATAAAGAACATTTTCAGTCGCGTTAAAATATTTCAATTTTTAAATAAGCACGGATTAAAATGCCACTTATAATAATAATAATATTCATGAATTTCTCAGTTTATTTCTAAAGTAAGTTTTAATCAAAATATCGCCTCCTTGTGTTAAAAAAAGAGCAGGGATAAATGTTTTAAAATTATGGCATAATTTTTACGTATCTTAAAGCATTTGACGTCATAGATCCTCACTTGCGAATTGAAATTCCGATATCCCATTTAAAAACTCGATTGGTTGAAAAAACCCTTTTTTCTAATCCTTTCTGTGGCAACAACCGAAGATAAATTCTCGTGCCGTGATCGCAATGTAATGAATGGCGTAAGATCGCGTTGATGCTATTAAATTCTAAACATTAGGCTGCATTAAAATTTATAAAAAATCATCTAATTTACATAATTTTTTCGTTTTTGTTTTAAAAGAGGGAGAAAAGAATGTTTCACGATTTGTCAAAATATCAAAAAGTTATGACGGATAGAATTCAAGATGCGACAGTTTTAATATTATTTTACGAAACAATTCGCCGAAGCAAATGCTTAGTTAAAAAATTCCTAAAAATCGGTAAATCATGTTACGTATTCAGAACAAACTGTTTTTAAAAGAAAATTTTCTCCTCTATCCGATGATACAAATG
Source organism: Cheiracanthium punctorium (assembly GCA_038373885.1). Taxonomy (NCBI): domain Eukaryota; kingdom Metazoa; phylum Arthropoda; class Arachnida; order Araneae; family Cheiracanthiidae; genus Cheiracanthium; species Cheiracanthium punctorium. Next base: position 767,442 of record JAWZYV010016768.1, on the reverse strand, counting down.
CCGTTTTGCTGCGAGCGTAATTTCCGCCGTCATTACGAATTGGGTGAGAAAAAATGCCAAAAATCGCATAAAACATAAAATAAAAAAAAATCTAGGTCGAATTTTGAAAAAATCGCTTCGAGGTGCACAACTACATATTTACATCTTCCAGAGTACTAAATTTGGTGTTTCTAGGTGTAGCCGTTTGTCCGTAACGCTGCCGACAGACACACACACAGACACACAGACACCTTCTTTTATAATAAGTAGAGATAGGTTTTTAGACATCCTCGTTGTTCTGAAATGTATATTTTCGTTCTCCGAAAAGTACGTTTTAATTGCAGTACACCTATGTATTATGTTCAACCCTTTGTGGCGCAACACTTTCCCAATGCTCAAAAAAGGGCAGTCGCTGCCATCGCTTGACCTAACGACCCGCAAGAGGGCGGACGATCGAAAAGTTCGTCGCGTGCCACAGATCTAGCCAGCTGCGTCAAAAAAGGGTCTCTAGATCTGAGGCACGCGATGAACGTTTCGATCGTCCGCCCTCTTGCGGGTCGTTAAGTCGAGCGATGGCAACGGCTGCCCTTTTTTCAAGAGGGCGGACGATCGAAACGTTCATCGCGTGCCACAGATCTAGCCAGCTGCGTCAAAAAAGGGTCTCTAGATCTGGGGAACGCGATTAACGTTTCGATCGTCCGCCCTCTTGCGGGTCGTTCAGTCGAGCGATGGCAACGGCTGCCCTTTTTTCAGCGTTGGGCAATCTATTCAGCTGTTCTCGCGTTCTTCCATTTTTCAGCAGATGTCAGTGCTGTTCAAAAGAATCGTGACCCTTTTTGGACGGGAAATGACGTACTAAAAAGTAAAGGATTCTCGTGGATCTCTGTCACCCGCCACTATTTTTATAGAAATCCAATTTATTCTTCGTGACGGGCAACAGTCAAAACGCCAGAGTTGGGTGTTCCCAGAGCGGGAACACTGCGCGTTAAAGGGTTAAGAGTACTGTTGAGATCTTATTTTCTTCCCCCCAAACTTCCTGAAATGCATGTGCAGTCAAAACATGGTGCTTCATGGTGCAGTCAAAACAACAATACATTTTGGTCCAGCCCTTACAGGATCCGAAAATGTAGGATGCAGCTGCTTATCCCCAATCCTTTATCAATGAATCCATTTTCATAAATGGATAGCAGTTATTTATATCTACAGTCAAAATATTCTTCAAGGAGAGAGGGATGCAAATATCGCATTCGAAACCGAAACTAAGAAGAGACTTCTTTTTCTCCAGCCAACTCTTCTCCAGCCAACTGAGCGATTTCACGCCAAGTGCAGTCAATAACCATGAAAATTGGAAGGTCGTCATTGGTCTCAAGTTCAGTTTACGTCACAAGGAGCATCTCTTAAAACTTTGTCTATCCGCTCGGAACTGAAACAGAATAAATGTTTTGGTGGTGAAGAGAGAAGGGTGTTTTCATGGTGTAACATTCTTACCTTGACATTGCCATAGCGGAAGCGAAATTTTACCTCGCAAGATGGAATTTTTTCTTCGGTGTTTAATTGCACTGATTTGCATTATATCGAAAGGTGAGTTTTTATGTTATTTCTTTTCATATAGGTAAGGACCCGAATGAATTGAAATTTATGAGCACGGCGTGAATGATATTTTTGTAATTTTTCTGTTAGATACCTCTGAAAAATTCCATGGCCAGTCACTCAAAGTTCCGTTCTTAAAACGGGTTAAAGATTTTTACAAAATGGCTTTATTGTATTATAACAATATAGACATAAAATAAGCGAAAAGAGCTGACAAACAATTGAATCCATTAATTGAAAACTTCTAATACCTTAACTCGACCCAATTGTATAGCTTGAAAAATTATGTTGTAGTGAGAATTAAATTAATGGTTATGGTTGATTCTCGTATTAAGTTAAAATGATAATCGAACATTCTAGTGCAAAGGAAAAAATAGTGATGAGTAAACTTGTATTATTAACGGATGCATTAAATATTTTTTCCTAAATTAAAAAAAAAGTTTTTCGATTGTACGCATTAACTTTTAAAGATTATTATATATAAATGATTTATTCAGAGTTTTTTAATAAAAACGTTGCAATGAAATTACCTTTGCACTTTCCTCCCATTAAAAATAAAACAACAAACTTATTCTTTTATTTATTTATTTATTTTAATATATTTAGTTTGTAAACTTAACTTTACGTAATTTATAAACTGTTAGCGAATTTTAAAATCGCGGTTGAACAAAAGATAATTTTTTCAAGCATACTGTTCTAAAATTAAAAATAAGTAATAAAACAATAGATCTGAATAACTTTACAGTTTCAAATCAATGAAAATTAAAATAATTTTAGAATTGAAAAATTTTAAAACGAACTTCGGACCCTATAAAAATAACAGAAAATGAAAAACACAAAACTCGTAAAGTACAAAGCCATTTCAAAAGTTACTAACTTCAGATTGTAGACATATTTCTTTAATTTTAATGCAGAATTAAGGGTTAAAAAAAGAAATACGAATTCACAATGAACATAAAATTTAAATTAATATTTCTTTCAGTGTTTTATCTTCAGAAATTTAATGTTTCTTTCACCTTTTTACCCTCAAATGATAAAAATAAATAAAAGATTACGATTTAAAAGATAGTTTCTAAATTATAACGATGACTAATGTTATTATTTTATAGTTATATTTTGTTTTTCATTTCATTCCATTTAGACAATTGAATTGTAAGATTCTAGTTTATTTTGTTGCAATTCAATTAGTTATATACTGATATTTTAAAGCTAAATAATTCCTTTCAATAAATATAAATGGTACGCTTTCTTGGACTGATTTGCTGAGAAAAAATGCTACTAACTACTCTTTCTCTTCCTCTAAAAATTCGCTTTATTTAAAATGTCGGAGAAATCCGGAAGTGTTCATACGTGTGAAAAAGGCAAGAAATTTAGAGAAATGTTGCAAAAGACTTTAAGACTGATAGTCCCATAATCATTGTAAGATAAACTGGGATAAAAAATATCACGCTATTAATACAACTCTTAAAAGAATTCCTTCCTTATTATCACGGTATAACATACTGCATTATTAATATTATATTATCAGTTTTAATGTCAATATCACATGACTACTAACCAAAAGAACTCTTGATTAAAATACCGTCCGTTAAAATAGAAATAGAAAAGAAAAACTCTTTTAATTGCAGATAAGGTAAAAAGGGAGATTTATGATTTATTTAAATTGGAACTGTAACTCGAAATTAAAAATTCCAGTTCGTGATGTAATTAACAACTAATGTATATTATCGAGATATACCCTCCAACTACTACGGAATATAATTAACCACTTCTTTTAAACAAGAATTTTCAGCATAAAGTATAACAAAATTTTAGCACTCGGAATGTGGGGGGTGTTCACTATTTAGAAAATATATTTAAGAAATATACTGGTTAAAAAAAGTAGTTAATTATATTCCGTAGTAGTTGGAGGGTATGTCGATAGTTAAAAAATTAAATTTATAAAAAATAATTTTTCTAAAATAAAATTATAAAAAAATATAGAAGAGTAATTAAACGTTATCAGTAAACGGATATAATCTATCCAACATAAAACATAACTCTATTATGCATTGATTTAATCAATTTTAGAATTTAAATATTGAGTAGCTGATTTGGAATTAAATAAAACTATAAATGAAGCTGCTTTCAACACTGGCAATATAAGCATTTTAAAATAATATTACATTAATATTGTTTTACTATTTAAAAATGTTTTCTAAAATTCCCTTAAGCAAAACTGAGATGAGGCGAAAAACTCACAAGGGTCATTCCACGGTGCCTGACGTTACGATTTGACAATATTTTTAAGCTTTTAAATTCATCAGCGGCTTAAAAATATATATATATATTTAAATTGAACAAAAGTATCGTAATAGAGTAAAATACCTTTACCCATTCCTTTTTTTTTTCAATATAAGAGGTTTCTTTTTAACTGACAGAAATAAAAAATGTGACTGTTACATAGAAGAGACACTGAGAAAAATAAATTTTATATAAATTCAAATGCTCTTCAAACTTATAGTATTAGAAGTAAAATATTATTTTTTTTCTAGTCAAATAAAGAATTCAAGCATGAACTTTCTTTAATTAAAAAAATTAAATGCAAAAAATATTTTATCCATGTGATGATGTTACAGATATTTTGTGACTGACGTTACATGACATAAACGTGTTATAATTACATATTATTTCTACGTAAAAGCAAAATTAGAAAATTTACTTTTGGTATTTTATTAATCTTAGTTCAGTCATAATAAATAAACCATAGTATATATAATGCTTATTCTACACTAATAATAATAATTAGGAATAAAATGCTGTTCATGTATTTAACTAAAAGGTGATTCCATGAAATTAATGGCACCGATGGCAATTTTTTCTTTTAAAGAATAATAGCTGTTCTTTTTATGAAGTAAAAATATGTGAATTTCTATAAAATTATGCTAAAATATTGCCAAAATTACTGTTTTTACATGTATTCTTGCTTTAAGGAGGTGTAGAAAGTTCATCTTGTTTTCTAAAAGAAATCAACAAATATGTATGAAATCTTATTTCTTATTGAAGTTTAGTCTGTATATGAGAGAGAGAGAGATTAGAGCTTTACACAGAAACCTTTAACTGTAGTACTTGTTTAGAGAACAATTTTTTAAAAAATTTGACCAAGTATTACTGTAACATGTGTCCTAATAATATGGAACTTCATATTCTCTTTCTTTAAGATGATATCTTCAATATCAAACTCTTAAATATTTAATATTAGTTCCATTTATGGATTTTAAACGTAAGAATGAGTAACATCAATCATATCTGTTTTACAATTACAAACCTACTTAAAAATATTTTGAAAATGATATTGACTGCTGCAGAAAAACAGAAAAGAAAGCAAGATAAATTAATGAATGAAAGAAAACATGACGATTATTAAAGGAAAGCAGAAGCAATAAAGAGTCAAAATGGAAACAATAAAGAAATGACCCAGCTAAATTACTTTACCTTAATCAATTCAGAATAAGGTTAAAAGAGAAATCGGAGAAAATGTTAGAAAAAGAGTATTTTGAATTGAGGTAATTTACTTTTAATCATTTTTTCAAAATTGTTTCTTTATCGCTTCTGCTTTGTTTTAGTTTTTATAATCTTCATACTTTTCTTCATTCTTCAATCTTTCCTTCTTTCTGTCTTTATTCAGCAATCAGTGCCATCTTCCAAATATTTTTAAGTAGGTGTCTGATTGAAAAATAGAAATGTGACTCATGTTACATATTTTTAAAAGTTTAAAATTTATAAATTGAACTAATATTAAATATTTAAAGACTAATATTAAATATATCTTCATAAAGGAAGAGAGCATGACTTTTTATACTCTTAGGGTTGATTTTATTTAAGCAGTAAAAACTTTTATAGAATTTTCGGACTGATGTTACATTAACATTAGACCTGATTTATAAAAATTGCTCCAGGAGAAATATTTCTGTGTTGGTCTAATATTTTCGTATATAAACTAAATTTCAATTAAAAAAAAATAAGATTTCGTTGATTTCTTTTAGGAAACAAAATGAACTTTCTACACGTCTGAAAGACACGAACTCATGTAAAAATAGTAATGTTGCCAAACTGTGTATAAATCTGATAAAAAAGGTGTTAACTATTTTAGCATAATTTCATAGAAATTCACATATTTTTACTTTATAAAGAAAAAAAAACTATTATTTTTTATAATTCCCCCCCCCCCGGTGTCTCTAGTTTCATGGAATCGTCCACGTAACCTTTATACACTATTCTAAGTCTGAAGATAACCCCTTAAAGTAACGCAATAGAGAATTCGCAATATCTCCTTAAATTATGATAGGAAATTAGAGAAAATTTACACAATGGGATAGTTTGAAGTTTTTCTATAGTTTAATGTAGTCAAAGTTGGGTGTTGCCATTGAATGAAACGAAGTCGATGCAGAATTAAATACGAAAATCGGCGACGTATTCAATTTTTCTTTATTGTAAAGTAAATGTTATTTTTAAACGATTGGTATACGTAATTTTGTTATACAACGGATGAATAAAGGGGAGAATATCTCTTTTTTTTTTCCCAAGCTGTACAATTGAACTGAAAGTTAGCACAAAAGCGGCAAATGTTCAATACAATATATATAACATGTCATTGAAATGACTTCATACACTATGGTATTATTATCGCTTGACGATTCCTAGACTCATGAAGCACTCTTTGTAGACAAAATTGACTAGTTCATTTATGACACAAAGAGTATGTTTTGAATACATTCATTTTAAAGTACACTAGTAAAGGAGGAACGGCGTAAACTGCCGTCTTCATTAATCAATGCTTTATCAGTGGAAATAAACGGATTGATAGAATCAGTGTTACAAAGACGTTATTCAACGTCGTGCATTATTTGTGTACCTGATTTTATCGGGAAGCCATCTGTATAAAAGCTTGTTTGAAAAAGAGACGTGCGTGAAATGGATAGGTAATCATATACTTACACAGAGCTTCTCCAAAAGGTTGTAAGGCACTTTAATTCTTTTATCTATAAGAGATAAGGCAATGTAAATTGAAAAAAGGTTCAAAATAAGGTAGAAAAAAAGACTGCGTTAAGAAAAAATTCCTCTCGTTAATTATCAAAAAGTTACAATTTTAAAATTTGTATACGACTCCCTGTGAAATTTTTCTCAGTTAGAAAGGTTTTATTTCCCATCCAATAGGACCATTCAAAAAAACAGCATAAATGCATCTTTAAATACAACTGAATTTTGATGCAGGAAATAAATGGGCTTGTGAAATATTTCGTATCATAAAAAGCTGTTTAATTGGTGAAAATAGGGATCATACACAAAACAAAATAATAATGGAAATTTTTAGATCCAATGTACGATAGCATGTGTAAAACAAATTCCAAATGTACTTAAATAAAGTGGTAAACAGTCTCTTATCTATTTGATACGCGGGAAGCATTTGTCCAACTTCATATTATGCGGTCTCACAATTGGGGCACATAACAAAAAAATTATACATAAAAATAGACATTTTATGAAAGGTATTTTGTAAAGAACTCGCGATTGTTTTTAAAACCTGGGAGAAAAAAAGGAAAGAGACAGTTACAAAGAAAATACATTTAGAATTTAGAACATGTTTTCAATTTGGATTTTTAAAAAGTATTTTGAATTTCTTATTTAATCTGAAGTTCATATAAAATCATAAAAAAAAATAATACCGATATCGCAAGGTAAATGGAAAGGTACAAAATATTAAAATCTCTTTAACAGTGGTGTGTAAGCTTCTCTTTGTCATAATTATGCTTTATCGCATTACTAATATTTACATTTATAAAATATTTCACTACTAATAAATACATTTAAAATTGCTATTAATAAAATTTATGTAAATACCTGTAATTCTAAAATAAAAGCATTAATCAAAAATTAATAATTACGTATTAATATTACAAATATTGGATTTTACAGACTTTTTGGTGAGTACCATTGATATAAAAAGGAAAATTTCATTAAAAATGCTGGAAATGCATGTTAAAAAAATGCAATTCAGGATGCATTCTCAAAATGTTTTCCATCAAACACCAATATATAACCGAGCTCTTCTAATAATGCTTCTGTAAGTATTTTAGAGTTCTTCCTCAGTAATAGTGTAGCAAGTATCGATGATCTTTTTCTAAGTTGCGTTTAGGGGACGATTAGTTTACCCTAGTGCTCAAAGCCGACCCCAAAAACAAAAATCGAGCGGCGTTAAGTCATGGGATCTGGGGCGGGGGAGGGGGACATTCTCTGAATTCTTTCAAACCAGTCCATACTTTAGACCGAGAAATTGAGGTATATTTATAGCCTGGTGTGCAGGCTCTCCATCTTGTTGAAAATATAATTTATTTTTACAAATGATAAGGTGTCGTTTCCAAAATAAATATTACCATGCCATTTAAAATAAGCTGCATATATTTTGTGTTTGTAAGTGTCGCTTCATAAATCGCAGGACCCATTAGTTCTCCATTCCGAATTCTCCACCGCACGGAGATGGAAAACTTCTTTTCGTGGTGTATTTCTTGCACAAAATACGGTTTTGTATTTTTCAAATAATGAGAGTTATGTGTATTTATTGACCCACCTTCCGTTAAAAAAATTCCTCTGTCCACATAACATTCTTAACAAAGTTCCTATTTGCATCTTCTTCCAATCCACAAGAAATCTTGGAATGGTAGACGTCGAGCAAAATCAGGGGGATGGAGTGCTCGAAGTCCAGGTATACAAAGTGGGTGCCAATTATACTTTCCAAGAATTCTCTCAATTGACATTCTAGATACTGTCAAAGTCCCTTGCTTTTCGAATCTTGGCCGTAGATTGGTATAAAAATATACTATAATGTCAATTTCTCGGTCTTCAATGTTCTACAAGCAATTTCTCCTAGGGTCAGATCTTGAATAAAAAGCACCGCCAGTTCTTAAGAGTCTCATCCTCTGATAATCAAATGTGCAAGAAATTTCAGATAAATTCAAATATATATCAAAAACAGTTCGCCATTTGTTTAGAATATCCTTATTCACTAGCAGTTATGCTTTTAATTCGACAAGGTGAATCTAAATATTGGCTCAGAGGTTCTAATATTTATTCTGACGTGTACAAGAAAGGTTTGGTCGAGTTGCACTGAAAAGAATTAATACTGGAAACAAATAAATTGAAAGGAATCGTCTGCATTCGCTAAAAAAAATTAATATAAATATTTGATTATACTTACATGAAATAGCAACAGCTAAAAAATTATCTGGGCTCATCTGTTAGAACTTCTGTTTAAAAAAATATGATAAATTTGAAAAAAAAAGATATTAAATTAAAAAACAAAAACGAATGTCAGGCTCAATTAAAAAAAATAAAAAAAATAAAAACCTCATGAATAAGTGACAGGATCATGAATCAACCCTAAACACACAAAAATGGCTTTAATGTAAATATTTTCATGCATTTTATTTTATATGTCACAAATATACATTTCCAGTTTGGTATTGGGTCCCCATGCACAGCGTTCCATTTTCAATTAAGCACGACTCAATCCATTTTATAGATACAGTTAAAAGATTTTTCTAATGGTATTGCGTTGAATGGGGAAAAAATCTAATTGAGAAAATGTTCATAGGGGTCGTGTACAAATTTGAAAAGTGTAACCTTTTTGAAAATGAACGAGAGGAATTTTTTCTTATAACGTAGTCTTTTTCTTACCTTAATTCGATCATTTTTTTTTTCAATTTACATTGCCTACTTATCGTTAATAGATAAATAATGAAAGAACGTTACTACCTGTTTTTGGGACAACCTGTGTACTATATAGTAGTATTGTAGTAGAGTATAGTAACGAACCGTCACGTTTGCTGTATCCCCATCTTGATCATAGGTGTGCGTGGGAAGCCCCGAGTGCCAAAGAATCACTGCAGGAAAGCGACGTTCAGTATAGAGGAGGAATTTACGCCGTTGCGTACATATTGTAAAGCATTCTAAATTTGACACGAAATAGAAAACAAAATTATTTATAAAATAACCAGTAAACAATTGTATAAAAAAATACAGTGACTGTAAAAATCTGATAATGGATATCTGTTTTATAAACGCAGAAATCTCGCATAAAAATAAAGTTGGCAGTCGCAGAATGCGTTTCCGATAATGCCGTCATTTAGTGAAAATGAACTTAAAGCCATCCAAAACTATTTTATCGAACTTTAACTAATTAAAAATCCATTCAAATTAGAGACATTTCTCTTCATATATAATGTACTCTTACTAGAAATTATTTTTGATAAATTTAAGACTATCATGCTTGACTGGTTAGCGATAGACGGGGGATGTTCAAACGCTGTTCTTCCCTCCCCCTTCAAGAAACACACCCAGAACACCTGCCTCAAAGAGTAAGCGATGGTATAAGTGCATAGAACTTGAAGGGGATTTGCGTTGAAAAATAAATAACATGTTGTACTCCGTTTTTGTAATAGATTCTTTAAAATAAGGAAACAATTTTTCTGACGAATGACTGATGATTGAATGATCTTTGCATTTATAAATGTGACATCAAAATTTTTCGAGCAACGATACATAAAAAATATTTTCGCATTTCACAAGCTTTTTGGAATGAAATAGAACTTTCATTAATTTTACAATATGAGGATCGATCGGAAACTTGGATTTTCTAAATTAGATAGTTTTGAAAAGAGAATAAAATATCAGCGAAAGGATCCAGTTAAGATACTGAAACTTTTTCAAAAAGTGATATTGTAAATTTTCAAACTGCTTTAAAAATTACTTTGTAAATTCCTTAGAATAGTCTGTTTATATTGCCTGAAATGTCTTTGAAAACGATGGATCCTATTTTCAAAATTATTCGAGAACGCAAAAATTTTGCGAGGTTTCACGAGTGGGAAGCTGAAGTTCGCATCTCAAAAAATATTTCAAACACAGTCTTGAAATTTTATAGGATTTCTCATCTCGCAGACGAGACGAGATTTTAAGGATTTTCTCACAATACACTCTTCTCCTATTCCATTCATACTCTAGTTTACAAGTTAAAAGCAATATTGCTTTTTCTTTTTTTCCCTTCAGTTCTGTATGTACCGTTGTATAGTACCTTGTCTTTTGAAAAGTAACGCCAAAACTTTTAAAGCGTGGAAAGCTTCCATGCTTAACGAACAGACATATTTTCTAAGAGGCCTTTTAAAGGTTACAATGGAGCTGCCAGTTCCTAGAATATAAAGGTTTATCGGCATTCTTCTAGTATGTTCGCTTTCATTCGCATGGATTAGTAGCTAATGGCTTCTGTTTGTTTGTGTCAAATGCATTAGTCAAGGGGTGCTATTACTGTTATAATGAACCTGGTTCAAAAATATTAAAAATATTTATCATGAATTGTCATTTTATGACTGCTACAAATGGTATTTTTATATGATATCGAGACCCATTCCATTTTCCATTGCTTTCTCCCTGAAACTCGCTCTATAAGAGCTCTATTTATTCATTTATCTGTTGTAAAGCTTATAATTCGTCAAGAGGTGACTCGCCCAAATCTACGTTTGAACTCTAGAGTCGCACCAGAAAAACAAACGGGCAGTGGGTGATGTTTTTATAACAATGCAATTTAAATAGCAAAGTAAAATCACGAAGTCACAATTCTAAGATTTGTAATAAAAATGGGTTTGAATATGCATACATCCGTTAGTGCTGGACAGTCTAAAACTTCGCTTCAGATTCCCCCCCCCCCCCTTAAAAATCATTACAGAATTAAAAATCATTGCATAAAGACAGAGTAAATTTTCATTAGTATTACAGTTTTATTAATTTCAATAATAAAAAAAAAGGATTGCGGACCTTTTAGAATACAGCCATTTCTACCAGATAAATGGAATGCTGCACGTTAATTCCAAAACCGAAAATCTAGATCTAAATTTCCCTGAAAAACCGCACACCAAGCTCAAAATGCACACGAAAGTAATACTTTACTTGAAATTGATATTATACTTTCTTAAACTTTCTTAAGTACTGTATGAAATTAAAAAGATGCGTACGATTTCAAGAGATTCGACCCTGTCTCAAAGGTTAAAAAACAAAATTAGCATTGTGGGTCTTTAAATGGACTTTTACAGATCTAATTTGAGCAAATGAATTCTAACGAGTGCAGCTTTAAAAGTATATTTTAATAGGAAATTTTCACGTGAATTAAGACTATTTTGAGACTTTACAACTAAACAGTGAATAATCCATTTCCAGTTGAGGGGGAACTGTAAACATAATAAAACCCAGACCTGTCGTATCCCAGTATTAGGAAATCTGAATGAGAGTATGCATCCCCGACTACCTTTAAAGAATCACGCCTCTTTGAGGTTGATATGAGAAAATTATACTTATAAAAATCAGCACACAACATTCTGGTGTGGAAATAAAGTCTATATGAATTTCCGATCCTTTTTAATGGGTTTTTACTTCCTTAAAATGTTTTTTTTTTGTTCCACCCAAAAAGATTTCTTTCAGACACTTTAGGGAAAGAAAAACTAATTTTCTGAATTATTAAAAATATAGATCCTAAGTTGTATTTTGCATCCTAGAAATAGAATTCTCTGTCTATTTCGTGCACACACGTAAAAAGCGACTTAAAATAATCAAAACTTTTTAAAATAACGCGCATAAAATTTACTTATTAAGATGAACACGTGTTAGCTTGATAAGTCCATTTTATGTGTGCTATTTCTCAAAGTTTTAATCATTAGTTCTTATTTATTCTATAAAGCGAGTGTTTCAAGCTTTTCCACCAGAGCATCCTTTTAACTATTGGAATGAAAATGATCCTTCCAACTACACAATGCTTTCTACTTTTGGGGCCAGACAACAGAAAGTATCTTTCGGAAAAAAAAAAATTCAGGTTAGAAAAATGAAGACTTATTAAATTATAAAAAGACTACGCAAGTGTCAATGCAATATTCAATGAGTTATTCGACTTGAATGTTTCGAACCTTTGCCGCCAATAAAATGAATAAAAACTTTTATACAAAGTTTTTATTCATTTTATACAAAGTTTTTATTCATTGATAGCTGTCAAGATTATCAAGCATGATGGAGACACTTGATACTCTTTACAACTAAAGAAGTACCAGCCGAAAGAATCATTTTGTTTGCAAGTACGTTTTGTCGTTATACGAAGTCGTTATACGATTATATGTCGTTATCTGTGTCGTTATACGAAGTTTTTATTAATTTTACATTCTAACACCAGTTTTGTTGAGAATTTTTTTTTGGTCGACCGCCCATAACTAGGGAGTCATTTTTAATAACGAAACTATAAATGAAGTGCAAAGTGAAAGATAAAAATTGCAGTGTGCTTCCACTTTCAGTTCTGTGCTTGCATGAGTGTGAAGTGAACATTCCACGGGAGTTGGAGTAGACGTGACGTCGTTTTTCGTTTATAAACTGCTTTGCTACTAGAATTCGAGATATTTTATTCAAAGCGTGTATAAACCCTTAATTAGAGAATTTTAATGGCATTATTAAGCTCCAAAAAAGCAATAATTTGCCAGAGAAGTTCATTTTTAAACATTTAATATTAAATTTCAAGAAATTATTCAAAGAAATTATTTTTTATGAGTTATTTTCAAAAATGGAACTTTTTATTTTATTAATTTAAATAGTTTGTATACAAGGTCACCCTAAAAGTTATTTTCCCTGTGTACGTTTCCTTAAAAAATGCATGGCACCAAATGTAACTGCATGTTATTAGAGAATGTTTTGGTAATTGGAAGTGTAATGCTAATTTCAAAAGTTAAAAAGCTGCTTCTCTGATCAGTTTGAAACACATGGCATATAGCTATTGGACTTTTCACTTTTTTTTTAATTTACTATTCATATGTTGGTCACTTGTACAAACTATGATAAAAGCATTCAAAATATTTAAAATTAAAATGTTGCATCGCAAAATAACAATTGCTTTATTTTAAAAAAAATGGTTTGAGTAAGTTTTTAAATATTTTCTAAAGTAATATGATATTCATCAATAAATGTTATACATTCTACAAAAACGAATAAATTAATTAATGATTTTTTAAACGTCGCACTTCATTTTTCTTATTGGACTTTTTGAATATAGGACCCCTCTGAAGTATTTCCCCCCTTTTTATGTATGAGGTTCCTTACAAAATTTTTCTACAAAAATAATTGCACGCCATGAGAAAAAAAATTTCTAATTGGAAATACAGAGTTAAAGTTAAAATTTGAAAGAGTGCCTCCCTAAATGAAACAGTTTGAAAACCCTGAAAACAGAGACTGTCCCCAAAACACTAACCTAGACTTTTATTCCTTAATTATCGTTCATAGCCATATAAATTAAATTACAAAGTTAAGTAAGAAAAGGTACAGAATTTTACTATCGATTAAAATATTTGTTGACTTAAACCACATTTTAGTAGCACTCGAAGAAAAAAAAATCACATCGGAATATCGCATTTCAGGAGCTATACATAAATTATAGAGAGCTATGATTGCATAAATGCATAATGCTTTTACTATCGGTATTATATAGCTCCTTACTAACTTTATTGAAACATACATCTGAATCTTTTTATGATGAAAAACCGAAATTTCTTACATTACCTAATTAATGTATGGGGCACATTTTACTAAGAATTTTTTTGTAAAAGGCCGTGTAAAAATTTAAATTTTATACTTATTTAGATTTAATCTCGCGAAAAATTGAATCCATATAATAAAATTCTGTACCTTCTTTACGTAACTTTGTATCGTATAGGTCTATGAACGATATTTAAGGAATAAAAGCCTAGATCAGTGTTTTGGGGGGCCCTTGTGTATACGTGTATGTGTGTTTATGTACATTCATTTATTCAAACTAATAAATCAATGAGCGTATCAATTATTATATAAAAAACAAGAAAGTAAAAGAACTGAACATATATGCATTTTGATACATGAACATTCTAATACTTTGTCTAATTTTCTTGTTTAACAAACTTTTTGCATTAATTACTAGAAACAGTATTAAATTTTGAGATTTAACTCTTGTTTTACAAGCATCAAGTTTCTCTATCACTCTTTTGTTCTGAGTGCGAACTTACATCCGGTGAATTAATGTATGTAATTCTATTAGGAAATATGGATTGAATTTAATTGCTTCATTATTTTAGCTAGATTAATTATTGATACCCTCAAAGCTTTGAAATTGTATAAGTAGTGAATGTGTTAGCTTAAATAAAATGACCAGTAATTGTAAGTTAAAAAGCCGAATTAAAATATTATTTAAATTTCAAATTTCCAAAATAAGGGTCAGATTTTTATTCATAAAGCTATTTTTTTAATTGTCTTATCTTAATTCAATAATATCACACTCTAATGATCGGAATAAAAGTATGTATATAAATAGAATGCAATTTCTCTGAACACACATGCGGTTACTTTTTTGCTATATGATTTCGAACCAAGTTATCGGGAGAACAATGTTCAATCATGGGGAGAAATGCAGCATTTTGTATGTATGTAAATGCCGTCTTTTGATAGTTTTTCACACTACTTATTTGGAGATAGTCAATCGCATATTCGTTACTCATTTTTAAAGTAGCACAGTGATACCGTTTTTCTAGAATCATAAGAGATGGCAGTGACAGTTTCTAATAACAGGATGAAAATGAGGAACATTTACTTTAAGACAAACTTTTTTTTTTAAGGATAACGTTTGTGTCATTCTGGAAATAGCAATAAATGCTATCAGGAAACTCAAATCGAGATGCACCAAATAAAAGATGTGTCATCTCTCATCTCTTTTTTATTTTCTTACTGTTTTTTTTATTTTTTAAATTAAAAACAGGATTTACAAACTATAAACTACTGATTTCTGAAACAAATATTTCCTTCACGGAGTAAAAAATTAAATTGATTAATTCGTATTACAATTTAAACTAGGTAATAATAGATTCACTGGTAATCCAGGGTGAGTAGTCGCTGCCGAAATATAAGAGCTAGCATGCGTCATTGAGGTCGATTCACAAAGTGTGAAAAGATTAGTAGTGCATATATAGAAGTTTCCATGACTAACCCTTTTCTGAATTTCTGAAAAAAAAAAGAATGGTTGTTTTATTTAGTAAAGTATATAATCGACATCCGCGTGTGGCTTTCTTTTAAAATTTCTTGTTGTTGAAAGAATTTAAAAATAGGCTATCTATTAGTTCGTTATAATCGCGAAACTAAGTATATCCTTCTCTTTCTTTCTTTCTTTTTTTTTCCAACATAGACTTTATTGCAACTGTTATTTTAACCAAAATAACAGTTTTGAAAGCAAGGAAAAAAAAGAAAGAAAATTGGAATTACATTGGACTCATAAAACTAACAAAAATAAGTGAATAATAATAATAATGAGTAATAATCGATAATAATAAAAAAGTTCAGTTTATGTCTGCAGGTCAACTTACTGACAAGTATAAGTAGAATGCATTTCTACCTAATTGCCGAGATGCGCTCCCCTGAAAGATTCATCTGCTCAGCAAAGTAGGTCAGGTGAAGAAGAAAAAATTGCAACAAGGGAATCCGAGTTCGAAAAAAAAAATGAAAATAAAAATAAAAGGGCCTCAAGAACCAAGTTCAATCCATAACCCCAGGGAGAAAAGATGGTGTCTGGATCTGATTCACAGCAGGCGGTTAGTCCGTTTACGAAACAAGCTTTGTTATTAGAGACCTGGCGGATCGAAATCATCGGACGGTTTCTTTTGTTTTATCTTACGTTGCAAAATGAAATAGCCAGATCGTTTCAAGTACTCTTTACGGTTGTCGCTCGCCAAATTTACGAACACTTTTCAAAGGCTGGGGGAGATTTGAATGAGCAAAAAGGGTTTTTCAAGAGCACTCCTCGAGAATAGCCCTTTTTTTTACGATTATGCACAAAGAATCACATGACAAATGAAATGATCGCTATGAGTCTGGGCGAACGCCTTTATTCATTAGACAACCGTTGATATTTTCATGATAGTTTAGCGATTTTACTTTGATTTCGACCATTTGCTTAGTTTAATAAAAGTCCTAGATCGTTACTAGGACTAGATCACGCTATGAATGTTATTTTCGCAGTTTTCGATGCCTTGTCATCAACTCTTACGGTTAAGTTTTGCTGTAAGCATAAGCGTAAAGTTTTCAAAATTATTGGGAGGGCTGGGCCCCACAACCACATATATTCACGTCAGTGGCGTAGCCAGGGGGTGGGTTAGGGGGGTCATAACCACCCCCATGAGGAATTTTTTGCCATATAAAATGTATATTCTTCACTCCCTTATACACCCGTATACCTATATGTGAGTTGCAGAAGTCGTAACCCCCCCCCCATGAAAAATTTCTGGCTACGCCACTGATTCACGTACATATAATTTACGCATAGCTGCCAATTACTACGGAATATAATTAACCACTTTTTCTACATGATTTTTCGGCTTAAAATATAGCAAAATTTTTGTGCTGCGCGCGCGAGCTGGTTACTATTTTGAAAAAAATAAGTAAAAAATATACTGTTAACAAAAAGTGGTTAATTATATTCCACAGTAGTTGGTAGCTATGGCTTACTATATATAAGTGTCAATTATTGGAGGCGCTCGAGCTCTATGGGTCCATAGAATTCTAAGCCTATGTAAGGTAAGTATCCATGTTAGTATCTTCCTACCATGTTATAAGTTAAAAATAGTAGCAAAGTAAAAAAAAAAAAAAAAAAAAATTCGATGAGATAGTGCATTTTAGACACATCTGAACTTTTCTTCATTTCATACTTCACACTACATAATCTGATTTTAATGAACCAGAACCTGGCGACGGCAGCTTATAGTAACATTGGGTGTTTCTTGGCGTCACAATGAATACTAAATCATGATTGAAATCAAAAGAAGAAAATTTTTAAAAGTACAAGTAAAGGTTTTTTTTAAACGTTTGTAAATGGCGTGAATACTTTATGTTAGTATAAATTAATTTTATTTAGAGGTAAATTATTGGGTGGGCTCAGCCCCTATTCACAATTTATTGGGGGGGCTCGAGCCCCACGGGCCCATATAACTCTACGCCTATGGCTGTAAGCTTGCTTTGTCTTTTATTCGAGTACCAATGTTTGGCAGACGTTCATGACTCTTTCTACAAATATGTTTGCCAAATAAATTTATCAATCAATTTATCATTCTGTTTAACTCCCATGATTTACCGTATTCCAAATTTGATTTTTTGGC
Source organism: Cheiracanthium punctorium (assembly GCA_038373885.1). Lineage (NCBI taxonomy): Eukaryota > Metazoa > Arthropoda > Arachnida > Araneae > Cheiracanthiidae > Cheiracanthium > Cheiracanthium punctorium. The sequence goes on along the minus strand of JAWZYV010016768.1, from coordinate 749,650 downwards.
TGATCTTCCCTAAAAGTCCATTTCAAGAAAGAGTAAACTTATTTGTGCAAAAGATCTTGGAGTCCAATCCATATTCATCACAATGCTTTGCACGATAGTGCTAAAATTGAGTCGTTTTGTTTTCGAAAGAATGTTGCTATTCCACAAAGCAGAACTGAACTTAAAATAACTTATTAGGGTAATTCCTGAACTTATGCCGAATATTTTTTTTGGAATTTGTGTAAAAAAACTTTGGCTGCACATTCAGTAAAATAAATGATGCTGTGTTATTTATAGTAGAACATAGAACATGTGTACAACGACAAAAAAAATATATATATATATATATATATATATATATATTTATTTTTTAACAATTTTTTTTCTGAAACATTGCGGGTGAAACGCCGCTATTGTGCGGGAGTTATGCCGCGCCTGTCATAAAAACAGAATGAAATAATAAATAAAAAAAATACCCGAAGAAATATTCAAATCTGGACTACAATTACCTATTTAATAACAAAAAGATACTAAATTAGTATAAAGAGACGTACTAACAGGTTTAAATCAACATTAGTCTGCCTACTCAGTTCAATACTAAAATTAAATTCTTATATTTTAAATTGAATTTTAATTGTTGTTTCATCAACAAGGATTAGGATTAAGCTTCTGTGCAGAGAGTCATAGGTTATTTGGTATAGGATTAACTTGTGTATTTACCTTGGGGAAAAGTAATGTTAAAGTAAAATTAGATAATGTCAGCGCAGAAATTGAACTGTATATAATAAATCATATGAAGCGATGACGTTTGATCTTATAGTAGGACGAAATTTTCTAAATAAAGCAGATATCGCTTTTGCCAGAATAGGACTCAAGTTACATATTTGATACTCACATGAAAGCACTGTTGGGCATTCACAGGGCGCAAAATTATGCTATAGAAAAGAATTCTGTAAATTTTATACAGGTGAAGACGAAAGAAATTGAAAATGGATTGGTTTTGCTGAAGGGGAAGAATGGTCAATTGGACTCCTTTTTGGAAATTATTAATGGCAAGTCCATGGTTCCAATTTAGAATGCTGGTCCTCAAGATATAAAATTTAAAGAAAAACAGTGTGTGAGTAGACATGGATGAGTGAGTGACTGGGATGCTGAATGGGTCTTAGTGAACAAAGAGATGTCATCTCATAAGGTGGACGGTGGAGAAAATTTTAACATTTGGGCTGTGACAAAGATTAAACGTAGTATCGAACTAAGTGAAATCAAGTTCGATGAAGCCAGTTCATAGAATAGAAAGATGGAAATTTTGGAATTAGTGAATGAGTTGAATGAGACAGTTTTGCATTGACTATAGAAGAATTAGGGTGCACAACGTTAATTAAAACAGAGATCAGTGAAGTAAAAGAAAGTAAGCCTGTATGTTTGCAACCATTTAAAACAAGTGCAGTCGAAAGAAATCAGATAAATAAAATTGTGAAAGAGTGGAAAGATAATGGTATTGTTTTAGAAACGAGATCTCCCTACGCCAGTACAGTTCTACTATTGAAGAAGAAAACTGGTAAATATAGACTTGTAGCTGATTATAGGAACCTAAACAATCAGACTATCAAGGACAAGTTTTCCTTACCTCGTATTGAGGATTTGCTTGAAACTCTAAGTTCGTGTAAAATATTTACGACACTGAATTTAGCCAATGGTTATCTTCAAGTACCGTTAACAGAAGAAGCAAAGTTGAAGACTGCGTTAATAACTCCCGATGATACAGGGCAGTTCGAACGCATGATTTTTGGTTTGGCAAACGCTTCATCAGAATGCCAAAGATTAATGTACCAAGTACTAGGAACAATGTTGAACAACATTTTATCATGTTATTTGGATGGCATCTTAATTCCCGGACAAGATTGGGATGACGTAATTCGACGAAGTAGAGGTTTTCGAAAAGTTAAGATCGTCTAATTTAACAGTAAAACTTTCCAAATGCGAATTTGGCAAAACTGAAGTGGATTTCCTGGGTTTTGTAGTCAGCAAAGAAGGAGTTAAACCAAGAACAGAATATTAATAGCAACAGAAGAATTTCTCACACCAAAGAATGTCTATGTGTTCGAAGGTTTCTAGGATTAACAAGTTTCTTCAGACGGTTCGTAAAAAAATATGCTTACCAAGCAGAACCGCTAACACGCTTATTGAAGAAAAATGAAGTTTTTATGTGGAAAGAAGAGAACATTCACAATCCTGAAAAATAACCTTACGCTGTATTAGATCCTTACCCTATATTAGCTCATTACAACCCTGAAGCTAAAACCGAAGTACATTATCACGCCAGCAGCATCGGGATCGCTGGTATGTTATTGCAAATGGGGGAAGATAAGAAATGGCATTTAATTTATTGCGTAAGCAAGAAAACGGATGAAGTAAAGAGCAGATACCATTCCAGTAAACTAGAACTAATGGCCATAGTATGAACTTTAGACGAACTTGGGCAGTTTTTCATAAGCATATCCTTCACTGTCGTCACCGATTGTCAAGTTCTAGTCTATATGAATGCAAAAAAATCCCCCAATCCTCAAGTAGCACGTTGGTACAATTTAATTAAGGACTATAATTTTGAAGCTCAAAATCGACCAGCGGAGAAGATATCACATGCGGATGCTATGAGTAGAGCACCCGTAGCTGACTCTGAAAACATGTAGGATTCAATTTTAGATAAGAAACTGGAGGTATTCTAACTTTATCTGAAGATGAGCAAGTGTTAATGATGAAAAATTCTGATCTAGAATTACAGAAGATATTTGAATCCGTTAAAATACCATATAAAGAGAGAACTAAAGACGAAGTACATAGAGCAGAAGCTACGTCCTGAAAAATAAGCTCAGATGAGCAGATAAAAGATGAAAAGAAATTACTCTATGCGATTCCCACAAGAGCACGAGGAAGAGCATTACAGTCAAATTCCACGACCTAATGGGACATTTTTCTGCAGAGGGAACAGTAAGTAAAATCAGAGAATTATATATGTTCCCATCCACGGAAGGTTACGTGCGTCGCCATATTTCCACGTGTTTTGAATTTCTGGTGAACAAAGTACCAGCAGGTAAACAACAAAGTTTGCTAAATCCGATTAAGACTGGAAAAAGACCTTTCCCAATAATGGGGACCATGAATGGGGGACACTTGGGACCCATAAATGGGGACACTGGGTCATTTGGGACCATTTATAAGGAGTTCCAGAGGCAATAACGAATTATTAGTCATTTTGGATTATTTCATGAGGTTTGTCCAGCTGACGCCAGTAAAGAATAGGTCGAGAGTTTACGTCCTAAAAGCCTTAAGACTTTGTAAATAACTTTGGTTTTCCAGAACGAATCATTAGTGACAGAGGAACTTCACATCTCGCGCGTTTCAAGAATATCTCTAGGATGATGGCATCATACATTGAATTTGACAAAACATCCAAAAGCAAATGGAATAATTGAAAGTATTAATTTGTTTTTGAGAATTATTTCACGCTATCCTGCGCACGATATAAAACCGTAACGATTCTTACAGTTAAAAAGCAAAATTATTATAATTACAATTAATGACTAATAACGTGCTCAACTTGGTCAGTTTATGTAAAATGAAAAAAAAAGTTAATAGCACTTAATAAAATGCAGGAAATATACTCCAGTAACATAAATTCAGTAATATAAAAAAATAAGACACGGAGAAAAATAAAAATTTCGCTGTTTGCGGCGTCCCGTACAAAAGAAACTGCGGCAGGTATACCGGAATGGCATTGCGGCATGTATCCCATTTTCTACGGTACAGACGTAACACATCACAGTTGCTTGTCCTCGCAAGGAAAAATGGCAAAACCTTATACACAGCACTCTAGGCAGGTGTTACACATAGTTTTAACTTCAAAATCATGCATGGATTCAGTGTTTAGAGTAAAAAAAAGTACTTAAGCATAAAGTGTTTAAAAGTTTTTATGGTGAAATGATGCACTTATCTCAAAATAAGGGTTGCATAATTACAGGTAAAACGTTAAAAAGGATTCAAGATATACATTGGTTAAGGAAATCTTATTGCAAACCTATACTGTGTGTTTGACTGCTATCTATCGACAATTACAAGGAATCAAGGGGTGCGGCATCTGTCCCGGAGACTCTACTGGAATTATTCTATATTAATGATCATACAGAATTCAATTGCAATAACTAATTATTATTGTATTTACTTTTTATTTTATTACATTTTTTAATTTTCCAAGTTTCCCATTTTTCTTCATATAACCTTAGTATGCTAAGAGATTATTTTGAAATAAAAAAGACATTCTTTAAGATACTCGCTTGTCATTGATAATTACAACACAAATTTTCAATAAAATATTTTTGATATATAATTGCATCTTCACGAAGAAGTAAAAACAGTTTTCTTGTGTATTTTCTATTTTTGTTAGTTTCGTTTGAGCTGTAGGAAAAAGAAATATTACGCGAAAATAATTTATGCTGCATATTTAAGCGGATTTTAGAACTTGTTTGAAAACTGAAATTTTAAAAAAAGTTTAAAAGGTTTCCCTTGAAGCATTATAGTCTAAATATTTGGTTTTAGTGATTTTTTTAACCTTCAACTTGATAATAATGTAAATAGCTCATCGATAAAATAAATCACCGAAACATTTTTTAAAATTTACCTTGTCTCACTTAATATTTTTCGGGGAGGTATTAGGTAGACTCAATTTTAAAACGTGGATAAATATGCTCATATATCTTAAAAGCATAAGACTTCTGCTTGGTTTATAAACTACATGATTATTTTCGAAAAGCAAAATGATCATACTTATTTTAGATATCTATGATTTCTAATTATGAATGAACTTGTTATTACTGTGCAATTGCTAAACGTTTTTAAATATTTATGTTAGTCTCAAGATTAGATAAATGCATTGCATCATTTGTAGTACATTTTTTTTTTAAACTGTGGGATATTGCAGAATGCGTATTTTCTTTCTAGTCGTAATACTGTTAAAAGAATAATCACGAAAAGAGTGGAATTTCCTTCTTTTTATGGAGCTCTAAAAGTCTGATTTCCTTTAAATTAAAAAAAAAAATATTTTGCTCCAATTTGTATTCTATTAAGTAAAGATTTTATTACTCAGGAATTCCGGGACCGCCTCCGAGATTTTTCTGTCTTAGTTATCTTTTTTTTTTATGTTCGATCTGTTCTCAAGTTTCATCCTCCTTTTTTTTTTAATCTTTGCCGTCGTCTTTTCTATTGACTATTTCACACATGTCTAATAATTGCTAAATGTTCTTTGTCAGTTCTTGTGTACTAATACAACCGTCACTCATGTTACTACTTCAATCTTTTTCAAAATCAAGTTTTCAGATTTTATACCCTTTCTAACATAATAAAAAGTCGGTTAGATTGTCAAAAGCATAAAGATATGTTTGTCGTAGCTATATCCGTTTGTGTTGCTACGTCGTCGTTATTTTTTTCAATTACGGAAATCATAAGAATTATAATAATTTTTCTATTTTTCAGTTAGCCCTTTTGAATAAAACAGTAACGTTTCACCAACTACTGTGCTTTCATTAGTGTCGTAAATTATTTCCAGGCAATAAAAGCCACATATTTTTTGCTTCTCCACCAATGCCAGTAATAAACCGATATTCGACTTTTCTATTGACTATTTCACACATGTCTAATAATTGCTAAATGTTCTTTGTCAGTTCTTGTGTACTAATACAACCGTCACTCATGTTACTACTTCAATCTTTTTCAAAATCAAGTTTTCAGATTTTATACCCTTTCTAACATAATAAAAAGTCGGTTAGATTGTCAAAAGCATAAAGATATGTTTGTCGTAGCTATATCCGTTTGTGTTGCTACGTCGTCGTTATTTTTTTCAATTACGGAAATCATAAGAATTATAATAATTTTTCTATTTTTCAGTTAGCCCTTTTGAATAAAACAGTAACGTTTCACCAACTACTGTGCTTTCATTAGTGTCGTAAATTATTTCCAGGCAATAAAAGCCACATATTTTTTGCTTCTCCACCAATGCCAGTAATAAACCGATATTCGACTTTTCTATTGACTATTTCACACATGTCTAATAATTGCTAAATGTTCTTTGTCAGTTCTTGTGTACTAATACAACCGTCACTCATGTTACTACTTCAATCTTTTTCAAAATCAAGTTTTCAGATTTTATACCCTTTCTAACATAATAAAAAGTCGGTTAGATTGTCAAAAGCATAAAGATATGTTTGTCGTAGCTATATCCGTTTGTGTTGCTACGTCGTCGTTATTTTTTTCAATTACGGAAATCATAAGAATTATAATAATTTTTCTATTTTTCAGTTAGCCCTTTTGAATAAAACAGTAACGTTTCACCAACTACTGTGCTTTCATTAGTGTCGTAAATTATTTCCAGGCAATAAAAGCCACATATTTTTTGCTTCTCCACCAATGCCAGTAATAAACCGATATTCGACTTTTTCAAAGCAAAGCTTTAACTTATGAATGGAGGTTTAATTAACTTTTGTACCGATCCCTACTGAAAAGCGTGTCATTTTCTAAAGAACTCATCTTCGTTAGAGTGTACAAATGGCAAGGTTACAGAATATCTGCGTTTAACTCAACAACCTCGAGCTTTTATGACCGAACTTGAACTGGGAAAACAACATTCCAGGTTTTGCAAAACTCCGAAATAGTCATGACGTGTTACTCTAATCGTGCTTTTCAACGTGTTTCTTTTCCCATGTCATAACAATGAGAGTGAAGGAGGTACCCTCCGTGTAAATCGCGCGCTCTCAGTTTCAGTAGCTTAGTATATCCTCAAACAAATCATGACATTTAGCAGACAGAATCAATTGAAAAAGAGAGAAGTGTCTTTAGTTGCTTTTTTGAAATGGAAAATTCAATGCACCTAAACCGCAGACATTGGGCGGTATTTATGGGGCACCCTGTGTATTAAGTTATGCATTCTATGCACAATAAACTTTATAATTTTCATTCAATTTAAAAATACTCTAAAATAGCATCGGATATTGAACAGGAAGCAAATATACGTACATTTACCCGCTACAGTATTGTACCTTTCACAATGTACACTAAATAGAAGAATACAGACAACAAATTTAATATAATTCGATTTGTATGAAAATTTAACTTATCATTTGTATTATCTCGCCATTTCTGAATATAGTGAAACACGGTTTATACGTTTTCTAAAGAACCATTTCTATAAGCAATTCCAAGAAATTTCGAAGAAATTGGGAAACATATTTCTTCGCAACCTTGTATTTATTTAAGAAATGCATTACAAATTTAAAATCTTACATTCATATAAGACCGTTCATGTGACCCGAGTCCTACATATGGTAATATTCGTTTTTTTTAAAATGGTTTCTGCAAAGAATAATTTCTTTCATTAATTAGAAATTTTGGAGAAAATGAAAATGTTCCGGAATGCGAAGATTTCTAGAAAGTAAAATAATCTAACAAATAAATCGTTTAGTTCACTAATTATGCATTTAATTATATATTTAAAAGCAATATTGATTCTAGAATTAATTTTTACATATAATTTCGCAAACAAAAACAAACATACAGTTTAAAAATAAAAGTTTAGGCTGATAAATAGCAACGCTGAGCAGAAATATAAAACTATTAGTATGAGAAGTTCCGTCTTCAGGACAAATTTACAGGGAATCTAATTAAATGCTTTTAGTTGGTTACTCAAAAAGTATTTTTCCTTTCATGTTTTATTTTTACCGTTTGAACTATCCAAGGGATTATCAAACTGCAGAAAGTATTTATTTGCAATTATCTAAAAATACGACGGTAGTTCAAAAAGTGAGGTAACTATAACCAAAAAGCTAATTCACAAAATCCAAGAGATGCACAGACATAGCAAGACACTTGACACAGTTTTTTAAACATAACTTCCATGGGCATCAATTTGTTTCGTCTGTATACCTAATATCTATCTATCGAAACCGGTATTGAAGAAATCAAGGCCCTGCTCGCTGAGCCACTGAACTGCGGCATCGACTTGCAAATGCCGACTTGTCAAGTGCTTCTTTAACGGCTCGAAGACATGGAAATCACTGGGTGCGAGATCCGAGCTGTCGGAAGAATGTTTCAATACTCATCTTCTATCTCAAATTTCTGAGCTTTACAGTATTACTAGCTCTATCTAGTGGCATTGGATTGTTGCGATTGTCTGCTGTACCTGAAACTTCCCCCTTCGAGGAATAGCTGTGACCGTGAGGGCTCTTGTTATCTTACTTTTTGAACTACCTAGGTATTTTGTTTTTGAGAAATATAAATGCACGCTGTATGAACAAAAATACAAATTTTAAAGGGTGAATGCACTTTTCTGCAGTCCGCTGTAAAAATCCTTTAAAAACTGTACTATTTAATCGGCGATCGCGTATTTTAGCGAGAAAATTATCTCCAAAAATGCATGTATTTTTGCGCAATTTTACACTTATGGGGGGGGGGATTATATTTTCTAAATATTTTTAAGTTATGGATCCGTTGATAGAAAATAAGCTTTTATCGATGCATTTTTATATTTTTATTTAATAGGATGTTTTTGAATACAGAATCTGAACATCAAATGTTCATTTTCAGATCGCATCCCCCCCCCCCCAAAGTAAAAAAGAAAAATAATGCCCTTATTGAGCTGACATTTATGAAAGACAGTAATATTCGTTCTAGACATACATATATAGTTTCAACCTGAGGGCTAATATGAAGAGCAGCTGAAAGTTGTTCAAGTGTAAACGGAGTGTACATACATTGATTTCTTTCAACTCTATTTCGTGGGAAAATGCATCACCCAAAGTAAAATCTTAGTTCTCCTATTTCTTTGGATGAATTTGTTCTATCAAGGGACTCTAAATAGTGGTCACGTGATAAACATACCGATTATCAGACAGACAAAGTAGTGGGCTCGAATCTTGCTTTGGGTCTTTATGAAGCGTTAGGATCCAGTTCGAAAGTATGCAAGTTTGGTTGATACCCAAAGCTATGAAAAAAGGGTTTTGTGATAAAATACATTTTAGGAATTGCATCAAGATGTATATTTTAGTTATTACAGAGGATATATAATTTTTTTCCACAGATGAGTTTTTGGCGGATGTACAGTGCTAAAGACTAATTCCCCTTAAAAGGGCTGCTAGTAAAGCATAAACCGAGACGATAATCAGTTTAAATACATAATTAGATAAGAAGAATAACAAAATGTAAGCGAACGACGCGAGAGAAAAATGAATATTAAAAAATGTTAATATTCATAAGCATCGAGGTGAGTAAAACAATTGAATTGGAAGTAACAGCTTTTCAGAAACTTACAATTAAAATCCTTATGAATGGATACGTTTTAAAATATACAATTAACCATTCAGAACAAAGTTCTTTCTTTCAGAATATTTTTATTGGTAATATCAAAACTGGAGAAAAAAAAGGAACAGAAATAACTTTTCTTTTTTATAATAGGACTTTTACTTTCGCAAAACTCATTACTTTTTGATAAGAATTAATATAGTTAAAGGCAAAACTGGTTATTAATTTTCTTCTCGCAGAAGTTTGAAGCGTAAAAAACGAGTCATTTTCTTTCCGGACTAATAGAATAAAAAAAAATGCAAATGATAAAAATATTTAACTGTGTCAATATCTCTGTTACAGAAAAACTGTTTCATTTCCATAAAAAAAAAGAAAAAAAAAACCTTTTCATTTATAGTATGACTTTTACTTTCACAAACCACATTACTTTTTCATAAGAATTAATATAGTTAGAGGCAAGACTGGTTATTCCTTTTTCTTCCTGCAGAAGTTAGGCGAGTTTAGAAAAACGAGCCATTTGCTTTGCGGTCTAATAGGATACAGAGAAATGTTAAAAAATAAAAGCCAATGATAAAAACATTTTACTGTGTCAATATCTCTGTTACAGAAAAACTGCTTCATTTCCATTAAAAAAAAAAACTTGCATTTTGATGATCTCGCACTTTTTCCTCAATATAAACGAGAGAAAGTGAGCGCTGTTTTTATCCAGTCCATAATGACAGTCGAGAAGTGTCCCAAGTGAATGAGCCATTATGTCCCCATCACTAATGATTAATAATTTCGCTAAAAAGCATTTTTTTTGTTCAACTTTTTGTGTGTGTTTTATTTGTTGGTTGTACATTGTATTGACTGTGTCTTCCTTCATTCTTGACCTAGTGAGTGCCTGCGGGTATCCCGGATCCCCAGCGCATGCAAGCATCGCATTCTCCTCTGAGGTCATCAACCCAGGCACCGTAGCGACTTATACCTGTGATAGTGGATTCGAATTGCTAGGACCTGCCCGCCGAGTATGTGCCGCCAACGGCACTTGGATACCACTAGGCATACCTTTTTGTGGTGAGCATTGAAGTCGTCATTTTCTTTCTTTATTTTAGATTGTAATTAAAAAGTATTTCCATGGAGTGACGCCACCCCTATGAAGAACTGGATGGAATAATCGAGCGTCAAAACGAAGGAGTCATGGGCGCCGGCAGAATAATTCCCAGGGGGGGCAAAGACTACTCCAGGGGGGCAAAGACTACTCCAGGGGGGCAAAGACTACTCAAGAGGGGGCAAAGACTACTCAAGGGGGGGGGCAAAGACTACTTAAACGTATGTTTACCATGTTGGAAAGAGCAAAAAAGCAAAGGAAAACACTGCATACAAAAATCCTGAGGGGGGGGACATTGCCCCCCTTTCCCTATGCTGCCGGCGCCCATGGAAGGAGTTGACTGTTTATGACACTGGCGTGCAAAAATCAACTTTTACAGGCCACTGTTCCCGATTGGGAACATACAATTAAAAATGTATTGAAAAATTAAATTGGATCAATATTGACTTCTAAAAAGGAGCGGATGTAGTTAAAAGAGGACTTGATTTTTTGAAATAGGAGTTTAATTTCTATCATGAGTGGTAAACTGGGAGAAAAATCATAAAAATAGCCATTTTCATAAATTTTTAAAGAGCTATCTTGATACACCCCCTCCTCCCTTCAAACTTAATTCGTATCTTGACTTAAATTTAAAAATTGATCGTTCATTAATTCTTAATATTTCACTTTTTATTTAAACTACCCACCACTCTGTTCCGTTTTTGAAACCAACGTCAAAGTATAGTCAGAAAGGACCCATGTTCTCAATCGTAAACACAATGAAAAATGCATGTATTTTTTTCCCCATTTAAATGACTAATAGCCTTTAACTAACTCATTAGGAGACAAAATAGGCAAAAAACTAATTTAAAATATGCCTGAATCTGTATTCGGTCTGTAAAAGGTTAAGGAGCAAAGCGAGCAATTAGATTTTTTTTTAAAAACTGTTATTCACTTATCCCATGCTGAGGATACGACTTTTAGCGATTTTATACACTGCACTCGAAAAACCCAACCTCGTCTTCAATTTGTGCAGACCAGTGTAATTAAGTAGCTTTAACCTTTACCTTTAGAACTAAGCTTGTAAATATTAAAGCGTATTCATAAGTACCTAAGTTGTTACCTTCAGTAGTTATGGAAGCAATAAGATTAAATTTTATAAAGTATGAATACAATAAAACATACGCAAACAATATGAGTGTTCTTATAGGTCACGACCTATTCAATTGACGACGACCTTTCTAAATGGACTATGAATCGAATTATCGAATAAATTTTATTCTCCATTAGAATTTTCGATCTATAAATCGACTCGATTAATTTGACTGAAAGTCTGTTCCATTTCGATGAAACAAAAATGCAGAATTTTTGCAGTGAGCAAAACAGTAGAATCTGCTCAAAATGAATTTTCCAAGGTGGGTTACCTTTATCCTTGTAAATGTATTAAGAACTTTGTCAAAGCCATGTACGTGTTCTTAGAAGATATTCGTACTAAATAAAAGTATAGATAAACGCAGTTAACGAATGACAGTTTTACTTGCTTCGAAACACATTTTAAAAGAATTTTGTATACAACCCATCTTCAGTCTAAAAGCGAACACACGTTAAAATTAATTTTCTTGAAGAGCCATGGTTAAACTTTCCTTGCAAAATCGGCTATATCGCTGAACTGTGATGGTTAATAATGATTGGTTAATAATGGTTGCATGTAAAACTGCTGGTAGCTTAATTCTTACAGGATGACACAGTTCCCTATGAAAGGTTCTTTACATTATCTAAGATGCACAGGAGACTTTATAGACAAAAGGAACTTTAATACTTCCGTTTCTTTGCTAAATCAAGTTTAATTAATATTTTATGTAATGTATCAAAACTTCAATAAATCGATCAAAATAATTCTATTTGTTAATGAAATATTTTAGAACGTTGAGCGACGTTGATTATCTAACACGGGGCTCCGCCATGACCTAGTAGATAAGACACTGAACATAATAGATGACTACGGCCGTCGATCTAACTGTCTGGTGTTTCGGGCTGTTTTCTTTAGCTGGAACGTGAATGCGCAGTAGAATCTGTTAATAAAAAGTCCCTCGTTTAAGGCACCTTCCCTTAGCAGATACCCTTCCAGTAAGTTTCCCTTACCCTTTAATGCGTAGTGTTCCCGCTCTGGGAGCACCAAACTCTGACGTTTTGACTGTTGCCCGTCACGAAGAATAGATTGGATTTCTATAAAAATAGTGGCGGGTGACCTAGCTCCACGAGAATCCTTTACTTTTGAGCACGTCCTTTCCCGTAAAAAAAGGGTCACGATTATTTTGGACAGCACTGACATGTGCTGAAAAATGAAAGAATGCGAGAACAGCTGGATAGATTGCACAATACTGAAAAAAGGGCAGCCGTTGCCATCGCTCGACTGAACGACCCGCAAGATGGCGGACGATCGAAACGTTCATCGCGTGCCACAGATCGAGAGACCCCGTGCCACAGATCGAGAGAAAAGGGTCTCTAGATCTGTGGCACGCGAAGAACGTTTCGATGGCACAGTCAGCTGAGTCAAAAAAGGATCTCTCGACCTGTGGCACGCGATGAACATTTCGATCGTCCGCCCTCTTGCTGGTAGTTAAGTCGAGCGATGGCAATGGCTGCCCTTTTCTCAGCATTGGGAAAGGGTTGCGCCTCAAAGGTTTAACATAACACACACATCCATGGTTGCTGGCTTTTTATCTAAAGCACTATGATATACTAAATTTTCCGTCTATAAAAGAAAGAGCATCATGTTTTATCGCCCTAGGCTGTACGGTGGTTAGCGCGCAACACCCGACGATCGTGGGTCTGGGTTTGACTCCCGGATTGGACTTTTTTGCTAAATTGCCCATTCCTTTATAGAGGGCCACATGGGTCCACCTATAGAGTGCCCTTGTAATAAAGAGGCCAACACTTCCGGTCCTAGTAGTGGCCTTTGGCTGAATGGCCAAGAGTGCCTGCGATCGTAAAAACTATACAGAACACCACTGTGACCATAAATGTGACTGTGACTTAACGTGACACAGATGGAAGTCACTGCAATACCTGACTTAACGTGGGTCACTGGCGCAAAACTACTTTATCGTACTGACGGGGGGCACAGGGGCACGTGCCCTTAGATTTAATAAGTTTACACTACATAAGACTGGCTTATTTTGTAAATTCGAAGGAATTTATAAACAAAATAAGGACAAAAAATTTTGTGCTCTTCGACAATTTTTTTCTGGATTCGCCACTGAATATGGCCTTGACTTGATTAAAAACAAAATGGTGATTTGTGATTTGGTTAAAACAAAACTATAAAAAGATAACTGTTTTGCTTCTTTTTAATATTCGTTAGCCTGCTTATTATGTTTTAAATTAAATTAATAATTTTATGATTTATGTTATGATGTTTATGATTAATGCAACTAGATGGATATTTGTTCTACAAGTTTACTGTATTTTGCCTCTTAACTACAATATAAGCTTTATAAAGAACATACGTAGTGTAACTGCATAAAACTTAAAAAATAATTCCAGAATAACAATTTCATTTTGAAAAGGAACTACCCAATTTGATTCATTAATAATGAATTGAATAATGAATAAAAGAACAAATTTAACTTTAAAATCACGAATACTAACTTTCTCGTACATTATACGTGCAATTTACATAGAAAGAAATAGAAACTGAACTTTCAAAAGTAATGAATAGTAATACTGCATTAATAAAAATAATTTATATGAACATGGATTTATTGAAAGGGAAAACCAAATGAGAACTTCGGTAAATATATACTATATATGTATAATTGATATAGCATTTTTTTAAAAGGGAAACACTCAATTTTCTTTCAGTCGAAATATTTTATTTGTTAAGCTGTGAAATTCCTAAAAGTTACTTTCGTTGTGAAATTTTACCAAATTTAGGACCCTCTTGAGCTGCGCCATACTGTTGTCTACATAATTATCTGCTTGTAGTTATTGCACTTAAGATTTTATTTGAACAAAATAATCTGTAAGAAGATACTATAAATATAACGTATATATCCCATAAAAGATTTTATAATGATTTATTTCCTGATTTCTTGAAACGGAAAAAAAAAAAATCCCCATAGTTTGCATTGGTACACGCGTCCTACTTACTGTAATATGACAGTAAATTTCGAAATTGCGCTTCTCTTGCAGGAATGAGATTATTTTTAGTACTAACTGCCAAATCACATAATCGTTTAGTTGAAAAAAAGATTCAAATTACTTCAACAGTTTTAAAGAGCAAGCGATGATCGAATTCAATGAATGGTTGCGCCACAGCAGCGGCCGAGTGCATAGCGCTCTCGACTCGAAGACGGGAGATGCCTGGTTCAAACACAGGTTGCGTCCGTCTACCTAACCGTTCGGAGTTTTCCGTGGTTTCCTCCGAAACCTAACGTAAATACGGGTTAGGACCCCTTATTAAGACCCCCCTCCCGCCCACGGAGGGCACCTCCCTTTTGGCCTAGATCCCCAGTGCAGATAATCGATCGTAATCCCACAAAGAAACAAACAAATCAGTGAATGGTTATTTACTTTATCTCTTCCTACCTCTTGAACTTATCGGCATTAAATAATTTTCAATTTAAGTTCCTTCAAAACTATGTTCAAGCCATCTCTGCATCTTTGGGAAATACCATTCAAAACGGATTTTCCCCCTTTTTCATTAGTTATAAATGACTGATAAAATAACGTAATACATTTTTAGTTCTAGCTGAGAAAAATTCCTGGTCACTTTTTATTCATCTCGTTCCATACGTTATTTCTTTATTTTTTACCACTTAAGCATCCTATTTTAACAATGTCTTATATTGTTAGACGAGCTTTTCTCAAAATAAAAAGAAAAGAAGAAGACGATGTTAAATGCTTGTCGGTTTCGCACCTGAGTAGTCAAGACCTGTTTGCTGAAAGCTGATATTGCGAAATTTTCAAAACCTTGCCCTACTTCAATGTCAAGGGCGAAATATTAGAACAAGGTAGGGTAAGAAAGATTTTATGAGGTCACTACTGACGAAACGGAGAAGAATCTTTTGTAAACTCTGTTTTCGTTGCCCACTATTCCTATGAGTACAGTAGAACCTCGATTATCCGATGTAAATTGGGCTGAACCAATATTGGATGATTGAAATTTCTGGGTAACAGAGAATTTTTCATTCATTACCTAGTTTAGTGCGTAACATCGTCATTGAACTGCTATTGGCTACTTAAACTGCCATATAAATATCTAAATTCAAATTATAGATGAAAATGTATTTTGAATAATAATAATAATAGTAATAATAACTTAATGCATTCGATTTGTGTGGCATTCGACAATATCGCATACAAAAATTTGAAAAATAAAAAAAAGAGTCTTAAGATAGTTTTGAAGGAATTACAGCAAAGGGGAACCAATATCGATCTGTGAGCCCCCCCCCCCCCCAAAAAAAAAAAAAAAATAATAATAAAAAAATTATTATTGAAGCTGGTGATGCAGTTACAAAAAACTAATTCTATATTTTAACAACTAAGACTGCGTAAAAACTTTGTTAACGTTGTGTATCCATCTACCTACACATATATATGTATGAAAAAGTTGGACTAGGAAAGCTTTGTCTCACGCGTAAAATAACTACACGAATAAAGTGCTTCCATTTCTATTTGAATGTATTACAATGTATTTGAATGAATTAGAGCGTTGGTTTCAAAAATGATTGTTTTTTAATGTATAAAAACTATATTCTAAGCTCTAGGATAAATAAATTATTTTTTTGAAGTATGTAGGTGCCCGGTTTTATCCAATAATGTAGCTTATTAGAAAATAAGGCATAATATCTTTAAATTGTGATAGAAAACCTGACACCATAATTTTAAATAATGCTTAAAATCCTTCTTTGTGATATAGGGAAAAAAGAGGAATAAATTTCTCTAATAGGGAAAAAAAAAAGAATTACTTGCCTGAAAATAAAAAAAAACCTGATTCTGTGACTGAAAATAACGGAGAGAAACCGTTTCGTAAGATAACATGTGAACGGGAATTAACCGTTTTCTCCGACACCGGGAATGGGAAAACTGTTATTTTCCGGCAGCATTGCGGCCAGACAATGACCATTTATTTCAGGAACTTTTTATAACAGTGAATATAATGTTTTAAAATCAAGTAGTTTCAAAGCTTTCTTATCAATATTTTAGAATAACATTTGCAATGATTATTTCTTTTACACAACTCTTTTCACGGTTGAAAGATATATATCAGAGTAAAAGGTTTAAGCGCATTAAATAATGTCATTTCCCATTTAGAATCCAACACTATAAACAGATGAGCGGAATCCAGCGGTGTTTTTAAAAGAGAATCTGTTTCAAATAATTATTTGTTCTAATGAAATTAACTTTATCCGAGACAATGTTAAAAGCACTCTATTTGCGTGATTATTTCTTCATAATCACTAGGATTATAAATGCATTATGAATATAATTCATTTAAGTATGCATACGTAGCTCACAAGGAACACGTGTTCCAGAGTGTTAACCTAAGTCATGCACTTGCTCTGAAGCATAAGGTATTACGTTAAATCTTCTGGCTAAAACCATAATATTTTGGAACAACGCATTACAAGTTATTACAGTTTCTGTGCACGCTTCAAAACAGGGTTAAAAAAGTCATCAAAATATTAAAGGAAGTTCAAGGTTAGTGTTTACGATGCCAGTTTGCCTGGTAATGTTATACACACACTGGATTGTTAAACTATGTGTTTACTGCAAACCATTAAGCAGATCATCATATGCAGTTTAGTTACAAGTAGAAAAAACATTTTTTTCAGCACCAACCTTTCAGCAAACAGGTTTAAAAATGCAAATTTTGTTTGCTGCTTTTTTTTTTTCTTTTTGTTATAGCTTCCTTGTGTCACGACTTGGTCTTCAACAAGCAAATAATGCTTAGTAAAAAATGTTCTAACATAAAATCCAATATTATCATTTCCCAATATAAAATCCTTAGGTATAATGGATTAAGACCAAGTTTGTTTGATGATCAAAAAGAATTCGTTAATTTGTACAGATAAAACCACTTACAAAAATATAGATTCGGTTGGCTTGATTAATCGGAAAATGGTCTGTGTTTATGAACAAGAACTAACAGACCAATTTTTGGATAGAATCTGGTGTTAACTTCTGCTTGGTGAACAAGGGCTTAACCTTGTAAAGACATCAAACAATAGTATTAAAATGTGAAAACTTCAGTCTTTATGTTTGGTAGCTTCATATCATCGTTGACAGTAACAACACCATTAAGCAAGGTAATACAATGAACTCTGATGGATTAAAACGATGTTTGAGTATAATTTCGAATACATTTTTAAAAAAAATTGCCCATTACTAATAAATCGTTAGGAATTTAGGCTTCCACGTATTTTCTTTGTATTATTACCAAAGAAAGACGAGTATAGTCATGTACACTTCTCCTATACATATACTTGGATTTCTTTGGTAATAATACTAAGAAAATCCATGAAAGCTTTGATTCCTAGAGACTTCCTAGTAATGGACTGAAGTTTTCTTTTGTGTATTATTATTTTTTTTTTATAGCGTGTGTATGCTAATCAAAATTAGTGTAGTTTAGAGTGTACACCAAAGAGCCATTACATAATGACCACCCGCACATTTTTCAATGAACTCGTCTGGATAGCATGGAGAGCACGCAATCAAGTGGGAATGGTATTTAACTGTTTCTGGAGAAGGTAAGAAATCATTATTACACTTACGTTTGTGAGTAATGGGAAAGACTGCTGATCTAAGTGAATTGGATAGAGGTCAGTTTGCAATGTCCCGAAGACTCGGAACGATTATCTCCGAAACTACACGACGGGTCGTTTGTTCACGATCTGCCATGGTTAGTATTTGTAAAAAGTGGATTAATGACGGTAAAGCCAGCAATAGACGCCAGGATGTTGGGCGTCCAAGCATCATCCAAAAAGGAGAACGCCGGAGACTGTCCCGCTTAGTACGTCAAAATGAGTGGCGGTAGGGGCTCAGCTGACGGCCCAATACAATGCAGGTCCAAGTGCAAGTGTTTCGGAACACACAGTTCAGCGGATACTGTTGGTTATGGGACTACGGAGCAAACGTCCCACTCGTGTGCCTCTGCATACCAAGCGTCACTGTCAACTACGCCTGCAGTGGGCACGGGAACATCAAGATTGGACCAAGGATACGTAGAAGAGAGTTGCCTGGTAGGATGAATCCCGGTTTCTCCTTTATCATGTCGATGGTTGTCTCAGGGTACGACGTCATCCAGGAGAACAGCTGCTTTCCTCTCCACGGCAGCTCAGAGCTCAAGCCACCCCCCTGTTCCAATATATGGACTTCGTGTGGCTCAAGTATCTACCAAGAACTCGTGGCATCCGTGCCCAGGTGAGTTGGAGCTGTTTTGAAGGTCAAAGGAGGAGCAACGCCTTATTGAGTAGATGGTCATAATGGATTTTCGGTTTACATGTTAGTCTAAATATTTAGTAAATCATTGTATTCGAAAATCAGCCAGAACGATGTTTTTGTGGCTAATACAGTGTTATCAGTAATCCGAGCAGTCCAATAATCAGAATTGATTGTAAAATAAAGAAGTCGGAATTTGAAAGGTAAATTTTTTGGGAGAGAGAAAAAAATCCTGAGAAATACAAAGACTGGCTGAGACGATACCAATTTCTGGGAATTCAGTTCAAATACCCGCATTTACTGCCTAGTACCTTGACTGCCTCAATGTCCTTCACTACGGAGTTCCAGTGATCATTCGGATATTTGAATAGAGTTTTTATAATGAGCTGGAAAAGGCTTTTCCTATAACGTAGGAGAGAAGAAGCGGTGAAGAAAATGTGGAATTTATTAACGAAATCATTTCTTTAAAAGAAAAATTTACATTACATACGTATGCACTTCTAATAAGTTTAATATTTTACGTATCCAATAAAATTTTATGTTGAAAATTGAAACTCTTTTACTGTAAACAAAATGTGGGGAAGTGTCTTCATATAAAGGTTTTTGGTTAGTGCATTCAAAATTGGTATGATAAGGCGAGCAAAATACGCCACTTTTTTAATATTTAATTGATTATTGATACTTATTTCATTTCACAGTACGTACACAATTAAGAAATGCAATATTAAATTCATTTATAGATCTTCCTCAATGTATAAGAGGAAAATGGTAACACTCCAGTAAAAAAAAAAAAAAAAAAAAAAAAAAAAAAAACTGGAACATTACCCGTGAAGTAACAATAACTATGAAGAAAATAAACCCGTAAACTGAGTTTTATTTTTATTTTTTCATAATTATTTTGATAAAATAATAAGGATGCAGGATTGAATGTGTTTGCATTCACAACTTTTCACGCATTGCAAAAGATGACCGTTTCTTTCAAGGATCCACTGAATTCGGTCACACATGACACATCTTTTAGCGTTGAAATTTTCTTTACTTAACAACACAAAAAATGATCATCATTATCCTTATAAAGACTGTCGGCACTGGTATCTGAGGGAATTTCTTCACTTGAGGAAGACGAGCTTACGCGTTTCTTTTCTTCTGTATTTAGATGGTTTCATTTTCCTCCCTTTTTTCCACATAAGTGTGCTTCTCTTGCAGTTAAGATCTCTGCTGTTTGTATCTGACCTAAGTACAGGACTGTTTGTTTCTAGATGGGAAATCCCATTTTCTGAGCTAGTGGAGACAACTGATGGTGAAGATCCATTGCCACTAGCTCTAAAGTCGAAGCAACTGCTTGTGTGGGCCTATGCCATATGGAAGATTCAGCTGTATCATTCCTGGACAGGAATGATACAGCTGAATCCCGCAGAGAAATGGATCCCTCAGAGAAAACAAACATAGGCTCTGGGATTACTTGAGTTAAAAGATAAATCCCAGCAGCTGGTAACAAAGAAGTTCCTTTTCCTTCTACGTCTGCTTTGCTCTTAGCTGTCTTCTGAAGAGATTCAAACTCAGATCGCGACACTAGCAGTCCATGAAGCAGGCTTCTTGTGGATTCATACGTTTAGGTCTTTTGTTGTCAACATGTTTTTAAAGTTTTTTTCTTATTTTCAAAACCATTAAAGTTCATTTAATTTATTTCTGAATCCTGTTATTTGTTCTCAAAAGTGTAAGAAGAAGACGCTTATTTTCATTTTGTTGTAAAGTTAGTGACACTTCTACTTCCTTGGTGTACGTAGCTGAAATCTTATAATCTTACCTTTCCTTTTATAGTTATTTTATAAAAACGAATCGTAAAAAAACAGTACATTTAAAGTGTCATTCTTAAATTCCATATAGCAGCACACCTGTTAAAATTGCAATACGCCTTTCATCCTTTCAGACCAGGCGACTACAAGTGAGGACCCATTTTGAAAGATTATTACAAAGTAAATTACTGATAATTTTGAGTTAAAAACGATTTTGTATGTTTTACGGGAATTTAATAATCAGGATTCTTTTATTTTATTACCAATTTAATCTGCAATAAAATAAAGGATCCTGATTATTAAATTCCCGTAAAATATACAAAATTGTTTTTAACTTAAAACTATCAGTAATTTACTTACTGATATTACAGGATTCTTTATTTCAATGCAAATTTAATCTGCCACCGATGGCTGGCTTAAGAACCGGTCAATCGCGCCTTGAGTCCCGGTTCGAAACCCAGCTTGGGCTTGGATGTTAACTTGCCCGTCCCTTCATAGGAGGTAACACTGGACGCCCACTGGGTGCTTCTATAATAAAATGCCCGCAAAACCTTCGGGAAGTTGTGGTGGACAATGCCTAATCGGCAAGTGCCAGCCCGTCGGAAAAACAATCCCTATTTTTGTAGAATTATTCACACACATATATATATATTCGAGAGAAATGATTTAATCAGGTTATAAAGGGTTAAATTTTATGATAAAGAAAGTTGACGTACAACAGAACTAAATATTCTAAATATGGAAAGAAAAAAAATTAAATTAAAAAAAAATTCCTCTTTGTACGATTAAAAAAATACTACTTAAATATTTCTTCAGAGATTATTTAAAAAAATCATTTTTCTAAGATTTGCTTCTTTGGACAGCCCTTCAGTTGCTAACCTGAATTTTCAGCTCGCTGCATAGGGTATAAATAACGAAACCAAAAGAGACTGAAAGAAAAAATAATGTATTAGAGAAACCATACGTGAATTCTTTGTCCCTCTTTTGTCGGTGGCGACGGCATTGTCGCGTGAAGAAGAAATGGACAAAATTGCCGGAAGTGGAAGGAAGTTACGTTTGTTGAGCGAAAAGGGCATCTTAGGTTAGTCGGTTAACCGTCTGAAAGGAGAATCTCGTCCAGCAAATTGCGCAGAAGGATGTTACTGGAGTAACAATATATGAATCTGGAACGAACTTGAGCTTAAGTCATGGGATACCGACGTATTTTCTCCACTCCATGAAAGTGGACACACAGAGAGGCGAAGTGGACTTGTTTAGAAGTATCTGGAGCAGAAAGTTGAACTTGAATCTAAAAATATCGAGTAGTATGTGTCATTGGAATGAAAATAATACCTGTTAATTTTTTTTGAATCACGGATGAGATTTACAAACAAGCCTTATCGTGCCTGAATATACGTGACACATTTTCTCCTCCCGGCAAAATTGAATATGCTTTTCTCTAAAACTTTCACATATTTTGTCAATAGAGTGGAAATAGAAGTTTTTTTTCCCAGGATACACTAGTATGTATGAAGTGTGTATAACGAACTAAGCACTAAAATTAACAAATGTAAAAAAAAAAAAAAAATTTAACGGAAATGCACATATATTAAATATAAAATAAAAAAACTTTTTTTAAATCAAGCTTTTTTTTTCAAAGATGGAGTAAGAGGTATAAAATAATTTTAGAGAAAAATTTTCAACCTCAACCTCTCATTGCAGCATACAAATCCATACCCAGCAAACACACACAGGTTCTCTGAATTCTCTCTCTGAAGTCTCTCTAACGTTCAGAAAACGTCTTCTGAACGTTAATAGACGTTTAGATAACCTGTGTGTGTTTGCTGGGTACTTTATCATCTATTATCGGCAGAGGTACTTAAACGTATTACTTAAAACCTAAAATAGTGGATATTTATCAAAGTTTGAGGTGTTTTACAGCTTACTGAGATCGACGAAGGTGTTAACGCCCGAAGCTTTTATAAGTTAAGCATGCGGACTAAATAATTCCTTATCATTTCGAGAACAAAATGTTTCAGTTCATACCCTTTAGAGCCTATACAAAACAAGCGTGCAATTGCTTGCGCTCATTTAATGTCATTGGATGCTGAAAAATTCCTTTTTCTATAAAAGAAGAATATTTTGCTAGAAGAAAGGGGGGGGGGAAAGCAAGGAAAAGATGAAAAACCAATTCGTATTCTAGCTGTCAAACATAAACGCCCATTTGCAAAATTCTTTTTAGTTATTGGATCGGTACTTTAACGTCTCAGTATAAATGCAAATTTCTTTTACTGATAAAATTCGGATGACCTTTAGTAACACGAGTGCCGGAAAAATCATTGTCTGATTACACTTTTGGATTCCCGAGTGCAAATTAGATCCGTAACCCGTCACCTCATCGCAGGGTGTAGTGTGACCTTTAGAATGAAAAACGAGCATTATTTTTTATCAAAGTTAACGCTAACTGCTTGTCAGCGTAACAGGATGAACGAGGTAAGCGTGGCAGGAGAGCGTTTTGCTTCAGGTGATCTAAACTGTCAAGACTTAGTAGAATGAGAATTTAAGCAAAAATGAATAAAAAGTAGAAATATGCTACTGAACCTATAATGGCGCGTTAAACGGTGAACATTTCTAGCGGAATAGGCTTTTAAGGTTATTTGAAAAGAAAGCTGAGATAAGTTTTTGTATTTTGGTTAAAAGCGCCCATATATTTTTATTTCTAACATTGTTTTACATTACAGTGATTACAAATAAGGGATAAACATCAATGTAACTAATAAAACATGGTGAATGTTACTAATATTTACATGTGCATATATAGAGTTTTACAGTAATACGGTAGCCATAGTTTGAACTGTGCGGGAAATTTAATTGATAAAGTTATTCGGTTTAATTTTATAAACACATTTTTTAGCAGAAAAATTTCAAAAATTTAATATGAGTTGTTATTTTGGAATATAATAATCCCATTTTAAGAAATCAACGTTTAAATATGGCTCAAATTCTATGAAATTTATTAATTTTGAATAGTGTCAATGTTTTTGAAAATTCGTATTTATACTGCTTCATTTATAGTATAACTGTTAACTATATACAGTTTTATTTAATATAAAACTGCTTATTTTGAATAAATGTTCAAATTTAGTAATTGTTTAAAAGCTCCTATTTCGGTGATTTTATTCGGATATAACTTGAATATGTTTTATTTCTCTTTAAAAAAAAAGCTTCCACTAAAACATTCCCATAAATAATTTTATATTCCTAGATTAGGCATATCGCTTTTAAGAAAAACCCGCATCAAACATTGACACACATCGAGGTATTTATATATAAAACTCTATATAATATATATAAAACTCTACAACTATATATAAAACTCTAGAACTTACTAACATGTTTAAAACGCCATTTCAAACGCTCATTTTTGTAAATAAGAATTATGGAAGCACAGATCATATAAACTCATAAAGTTGGATTTGTAAACAGAATAAAATTATAAAATGTACAACCATGTCCAAATGTGGCATGTAAAATTAACAAAATGTTAGATGAAATGTACAACCAGCCATGGCACTATTCTTTGGATGCCATTATAGATGTGTCATTGCTGTGAACACCAAGTGGATAAAATTCCGTTCATTTAAACTTATCGGATCAATATTTGTTTTCTTGATGGTGAAACGCAAAAATAATTCATCCGCAAATTCGACAAGCGAGACCCAGTTTGAGGTGAAACAATGTGTGCAGTATCTGAGTGCATCATGATGTATGCTACTCACTGAAGCATCAAAATATTGAACACCCATAAAGCAGTCTACTGAAACGAAATTGTTTCATGATGAGTTTTTCATATACAGTGTGCGATAAGTCATCTCAGATTGTTTCCTTCAGAAGGCAAAAGTCTTTAAAATTCGATCTGGGGGAACTCGGAGAGGATATTCTCAAGATAATTGAAATGTCACGAAAAAAAATCTCTCGCACATGAGTCAAAATGAATGAATGATAACACGTTAAAATAATTTTAAGAACGATAATTCTCTTCGCATTTTTCTTTCAATCGAACACAGTCGTGCTTCTTGAATCAGGTAACTAAAGTACTTTCAATGACAGAAAATTATTAGAAATGACTGCGGTCATTATAAGTTCAACGTGGAAAAAATATCGCTATAACCTGTGCAATATCTTGAATTAGAAATGAGCTGTTTATGAGAATGCTTTCTACATGGGCGCAAGACGTGAAATAGGTCTATCTCGTCTCGTAAAACAGTTGTGAAGCTTTGCCTCGTCTCGCAAAATCCCTATATATTAATGTGTGTCTCGCATAAAATCTGTAAATCTCTGTCTCGTCTCGCATCCATCCCTACTTATAACTTTTCAAGCCCCAATTAGCATTAACTCTATTTTTATTCACCTATTTTTTATCGGTTTAATCGTTTTCAGCTACCACAGATGCGCAATTTCATTGCTCTTTGGTGGAAACAAGGCTAGTCAGTTAGGGCTGGACGATGCATGATCGATCGGCGTCTTATTACAAAAAAAAAAGGAAAGAAAAAAGGCACTCAAGGAAAAACTATGTTGCTAAATTCGATGGTAACGATGTTAAAGTACGCTCCAATTTCATCCAATGAATATTTATTAGGATGTTCTCTGAGGCGACGGCTATGCAGAAAGAAAAAAAGCTGATGTTTGTGAATGATTGCCATAGGAAAGAACGCAGTTGAAGTTTATAAATAGACTAGTTCTGTAAAAGAGGATCCAAGTGAAGTTCATTATCATTGCATAAACATGCAGCAAAAAGTGCGAATTTTATTACATCAGATAAAATGAAGTTCAAAAGTCTTGGGTGTATGTTTGGTATTTTCATTTTTTATGTAAGCGTCCAATTTAGTTATGGTTTTGTTATTGTGCGTTTCTATATTAGAAAATAAATATCAGAGGACGATGCTTCCAACTTGGCGCATTGAATGATTTCAAGTGGTGCATTTCATCCTTGTGCCTACTTATTGCTTTGAGACAGATTGAAGACTTTTGAAATAATTTCCTGCTCGGAAATATATTATTTCTTATAATTTAGGATGCTACGTCAAAAGAAAATACTCGTACTATCTAAAATGCTTTCTCATCAAAAATTAGTTCATCTGTGATCCCTTACTACCAAATATCCGAAAAAAAAAAAAACTATTCTAGAATCCCCGTCCTTTTGAACATCCATTTCAATGTCATGCTCACATGTTATTACTTTTCATCCCTTAAACTAAAGCTTACCTGTATTCATATTTTCCAACTCTACCCGTGAACATCAGGAAGTAAAAAAGGTGCTTGCGTTGGCGCATCTGAACTCGTCTATGAATAAAATAGGCGCATGATACGCGAAAGGTTGGTCACCCCTGTCTTAGGGTACTGTTTAGTATTTCTATTTCCGATGTCAAATTAGATTTCAATTCGTTTATTAGTATTAGTATTACTACGGGTGCAGAGAAATCATGGAATGGTTGTAACTTGTATAGTTTTATGGGAAAGAAGTCTGAGTCTGGATTTTCATGATCTAAAATAGCTTTATTTTTCTTTAAAAAAAACCTCTGATATTTATAGTTGTTTTTCCATTTATTTTCGTGCTTCATTAATGGGAAAAAATGAATGTAAGTACATTTTCATTCATAAGAGCACATTTAAAAAAGATTTTTATATTCTGATAATTGAGAACACATGCGTATAGTTATCGGGCTGGGAGGCTTGAGCTAGAAATCTGCAAGAACTCGGGTTGGGTCCAAAGCACGCACCCTTGTTTAGGCTTAGTCAGGATTAGGCTTAGGTTTAGTCACCCGAGATTTGTAGCAAGGTAAAGTTTAGTTACGGACCGGGTGGGACTAACTCTTGGCTTTTTATTACTATACGGGCCGAATAAAGAATTTTGCGTTCATTAATTTATATGCATTAATAAATAGCCATTTGTGTGTTAAAATCAAAGTAATATGAAACTAATATATTTGAGTATACCTTTTCTCTAATTTGATTAAAAATACTTATAGTGTATGGAAAAATAACAATAATCATTGATGTGATGAAACTTTATAATTGATAGCTGATCATTCGAACCATTGGTAATGATCCCAATCCAGAGCTTCGATTTCGAGCCCCGGTAATGCATTAGTGATCGTAATGGTTCGAAATCATATACAGTGGTTGGCTAGATTACTAGGGACAGTCACACAAAATGCTATTTCTGTATTTTAGTAACGAAATGGAATTAGAAAGGGAGAAATGATTTTACTTTATTTACTGCGCATTCTTTCATTATCTTCAGCTAAACAATATAAAATTAAAGAATACGCTATGGAAAAACAAAGGGTTAACGAATGTCTGTCAGTATACGGTGAGATTCTATTTGACCTCGATAACGGGTTCAATACGTTCTAAGCAACCTTTCCATGCATTTTGTTGATTGCTGAACTGGGATGAAAAACATTTATTAGTTTTTCATTTAGTTGTGATCCTTTCCTTGACGACTTCTCTCTTTCTTATCTCCCACAAACGTTCGATAGGGTTCATATCCGTAGAGTTTCCAGTCCAGGCAACTCTATGGCTAAAACTGGAATCTGAGGTAACAGAATAGGGTCTGCCATGAATGCCGTAATGCTCCTGGTATTATGGCAAGGGTCTGACTCATGCATAAATGCGAAGGAAAGAATGTACAATAAATAAAATTATTTATCCTATACAACAAGTGTTTTTTCTAATGAACACAATTTTGCAGTTCTTCAAGGATAAGAATACCTCAGGAATATTGCTGGTAATGAACCCTGACTATACACATGTATCCTTTTCGCGGCGTCGCAGGTTTTTATACATACATTTTACCTCGAAGGAGGAGGGGATTTGGGCCCTGCATAAAAGAAGTGAGGTTGAATAACGACGAGCTATTTCGTTTGACGGAATTGCGATTCTAAATAAAATTTTCTGAGAGTTTTTTTGCGAATCTTTTTAGATCGAATAATAAAACGTAAAAATGCAAGGAATTCGGCTTAAATTTCCGAGACCCTTTCAAATATTCAGCACACATTTCGTCGATTTTCAGCGACGGGCCAACCTTAACCACATCTTTCTGTTTTTTCCCTTTTAAATGCCTCTAAATATCTTTCCTTTTATACTCTATCAATTTACGATTTTTAGCAAGAGTGTTCCTTTCCTCCATGTATTTCTAACTTTGGCTTAGATTGACCAAATTCTTCCTTCAGCGAAAGTTATGGGCAAAGATCAAAAGGGTGGCTATATAAACCTGACGAACTTCTCTTAATGTTTAGGATAATAATTCCGAAGTTTTTACTTTTATTTCTAAAGATAAATTAAACAAAAATTTTTATGATGCTTATTTCAGCTTCAATTGTATTTTTTAAGGTCAAAAATTAACTTCGAAATATCGTACTCTCATCCGAAAAAGTATTCAAATATCAGCTGGATTTCAAACCATGGAAATACAGTCATTGAAAGTAAAATACAGCCCCCCTCCCCCCCCAAAAAAATGTTTTTATCTTCTTCAAAAAAAATTGAGCGACACACATTTTTATGCTCAGAGTACAAACCCCATGTGACCAAGTCCGATGCCTAGCTTGTGAACAGCTTTTTTGAAAATCTTTATGATAAAGAATGTACTTGCGAATTTGCATTCCCTTTGCTTATTAAATAAGAAGAATCATTTGTTGCTGTTCTTCACATACATACTGTTCAACGATATAGTTCAATGCTTCCTCAGTCCGAAAGACCCACTTTCCGGTCAATTGATTCATAGTATGTACCAACTCGCTTGGCCAAGCGTTAACCCGTCTTTTAATGTTCCAGATCTTCTTTTTCTGTTTCCTGAACTCTGCCAAAAAAAGCAGGAAAGAAAAATTATTAATCTACTTACTGTGATTAGTTAAATTTACGCATCGCATGTAATCTTTATATGACCGAGACGCTTTGGCTAACGATTTTCATTAGTTTTAAATCAATTTTGATATGAGTGGCTCGGAAACATCCGCCAAATAGTGGCGCATTGCATTCTTGTGTCTATTGTTCTGAATCAGACTGAAGACCTTTGGCATAGTTTTTTTTTCTTATAATTCATAATGCTACGTCAAAGAAAAGAATTTGTACATTGCAAAATACATTGTCATTAAAAATTAAACCATTTCTGAACCTCTGTCAGATATCTGAAATATTAATTCTTGGATCCTTTTTTTCAGAGCAACAATTTTAATATGTTCACATATTATTACATCCCCCCCTTAAAGTAAAGCGTGCCTGTACTCATATTTTCAAATTCTAATCGTGAACTTAAAGAGGTAATTGAGTTGTACAGAGCATCTGAATTCGGCTTTGTTTTTTTTTACCTAAAGCAACATTTATTCTCAGCATACGTCAAAGAAGCAATTATCTGCGCAATAAAAAAAAGTGCATTTTACTACGAATTGAAATTTGTCTTATTCTGTTCATAATCTAATGTTTTTGGCTAAAAACTCTTAATTTTTTTAGTGATTTTAAAACAACACGGAGAGGTTATCTTAATAAATTAGACTCTCTGTTCAGCGAAACTCTACAACTTTGTAAATCACTTTTTTTCCTATCTCGTTTTGATTTCGAAATAAGAATGGTGACTCCGCAGTTTTCCATCAGGAGGCGCCGTAGGCGGTCTCACTCAGTAGCGCATGGCTACTTTACTATATCTAGACACCGCTTTTATGAATATAGCAGCAGCCGTTTCGAACTTAAGAGGGTGGCAAGGGACTTTAGAGGACATACTGTATAAAATGTGATACTTGACAGGGGCTTTTTTGTGATACTTTTGTGGTTATCCAATTTGTTTATATGGAAACAGAGATAAGAAAACTGAGTGAATTTGAATAACGAGGAAAGTGCCTGTAGAAAGTAAGAAAGGAAGTGAATTTGAATAACGACGAACTATTTCGGTTGACGGAATTGCGATTCTAAATAAAATTTTCTGAGAGTTTTTTTGCGAATCTTTTTAGATCGAATAATAAAACGTAAAAATGCAATGTTTTGTTATGCAATGCAATGCCCGTGTTTTTGGGTGTTTTTTAACTAACAGAGAAGAGTTAAGTAAAATATAAATGATTTCACAATGGTATGCTGAACGTCACGAAACAAAGGATATGTTAACTATTCCACTGATTTCTTTATCTAATTAGTAATTTATGGTTAGCAGCTTCATTTGACCTGCACCCTTTATTGGACCGCTTTCTATTACATTTTATGGCTGTTGGAACGATTTCTATATTATTTTTGATTGCAGAATAAGTTTCTGTTTGTTTATTTTCATATTGAATTAAAGGTTATTAATTAAATGAAATTGCCCGAAGAATGTCGTATCGTCTAGACAGGCTCGTCTAGACAGGCTTGACCGTTGATTTATTGTATAAATGAGTATTTCTCTATTGTGTACTTTTATGGATAACTAGATTTCATCGAAATTCGTTCGAGCCTTACGGTTTTAAAATATTAGTGTGAAATGTAGAAAAGGAATCCAAAAATATAAGGTTCGAGGAATATGGTTTTAAATAATATATAAAATAAATTAATCAAGATCGGTGAAATAGAATACTTCTCTAAGCCTCGAGTAAAAATCTCCTTACAAAATTATTTCAATTTTCGTTTCTACCACGATAGTTATAAAAATTCCCAAAATCTAGTCATTCATAAACCAGATTTATTCCATGAAACATTTTAAGAAATAAACTGTTAAAAATTTAATATCGGCGTTGTAAAAGTAATTGCTAAACGAAACTCCCATTTCAAATTCGTCTTTATTATTGTTTTTAAATATTTTTTAAAAATGAACATCCTTACTTTATTATGGTAATCGAATAGCTAGTATACGAGCCTTGCGGTTTGAATGTCTCTTAGGATATGGGGACAGTTTTAACGTTTCTGAGCTTGCTCTAAGATGTAAACTCGGTCAATTTCATCCCATTTGCATAAAGTAGCTGTTGTGTGACTAACGAAAGAAAAAAAAACCTTTTCTGTAACTTCCTAGATGAGACAGATTCCCTCTTTCTCCAGTCTCTTCTTTTATCCTTTAGTACGATGTAGTTGAACGAGTTTCTGATAGAAAGATTTATTTTTCGGTTAATTTGTTTCATGAAACATTTGTTTAGGTATTTTCCTCAATGTTTCTAGTTTTTATATTTCTCTTTACTTTTAATGTCAGATGTCTGTCGTCATACTGGATGAATCAAATCTAAACAAATAATTTAAATAATAAACAACATTGCATTGTTCGTGTCATTGTTCTTTTATTGTTCTATTTCTGTTAGTTACTAGTAATATTTTACGTTTCTCTATTTTCGTAGATTTAATTATGTTTTCTAATTTATTATTCTCTTTTTTCCTGATCGCTCCCCTTTCAACTTTTACTCTCCCTTTTTTTAAAACTTTTACCTTCTTTTGAATGGCAACTACTTTTCCTTCGCACTTTGCTTTAGTCGGAACTTTTTTTACAGCCGAAGGAACCTTTTGCACTACGCAAAAGAGCCGTACTGTATTAGTTTCTATTTATGTGTGTTATTTACAAAGTTATTTATTAATTTAAACGTTTAACACCAGATTTTTGAGTGTTCTTAATGTGCAATACGCTGTTTCTAATAACTGAAGGTCTTGAACGAACCTCAAATTAAACTCTCAGTTTCATAACTGCTTCTCCAATCTACCTTTCAACAGCTTTGACTTTCAGTTTCTAATTAGTAAAAATACGACTTTTGATGACTTTATAAGAGAATTATTTACGTTGAATCTCTCGTACCCATGATCAACTAAAGATGTTCCAATGGAGTAGATTTTGGTTAGTATTAGCTGACAACTTATACAGTAACTCCTTAGAGTATTAAGACCTTTGTATCTGTAAGAAATACACTAGTGTCTAGTATATTGAAAATTAATTTTATTTAGCTTAACGGATCTTCATAGAGTCTCATAAATTAGTTGTTTAATTTAGTTGGACTAAATACATTTAAATATTGAAAAAAAAAACTCTTTTACTGAAGTGAATACAATGTTTTCAAAAACAAAAAAATAAGTCCCTTAAATATATCCACGTAGCTCTTCTCTAAAGATTTTTGAAATTTATTCTAACACTGAACTAAAAAATAATGAAATAAACTATAGATTTTTCTGAAGAAGTAGCTACGTAACTATATACGGCTGTATGTAGTTGTAGCCATGAACATGTTAAATTCAGCTATTTTTGTGTCATTACTGTCCAATAACTTTTAAAATAACAACCTAAAATGTTTGTACAAGAACATACAGTATGAGCTAAAAGTGAGTACACCTATTTTTGTTCAATCGTACCAGATGAAAGGAAAAATCAAGTATACTTGGGTTTGTTGTTTAAAATGTTCTAAAAGTGTACTCAATTTTGTTATTCTATGTACAGTAGGGTGGTCCTAAAAAAAATAAACTCTTAAAATGTTTATGGGGACCCTCTCATTTAGTTTGATGACCTAAAAAAGGAAATCCATTAAAATTTCTAATTTTAAAAATGAGTTTTTGGGATCTCTACCAAGGTTTAAATATTTAAAAATTCATGTTATTTCAAGTAAGGGTATTTTTCCCAAGGAACTTTTATGTCAAACTCATGAATAATAATCAGTAATAAAGCCTTCTGTTTTTTATTTTCTGAATTAAAAAAAATCTATTAAAATGGCGGATGTATGTGAAATGTTTTGCACTAGGAAGCAAAATCTACCAAGAAACAAAGATTTGTTTCGAAAACATGAAAATGCATAAAAATGAAATAAATCTTTTAGATAGAAAGGTTTCTTTTTTACAGCGTGCGTAAAAGTATCTAAAACGTCTGTCTTTCTTTAACTTAATTACTCTATCTACATTCCGTGATTTAATAAGTTACATAAAGTGAAAATGCAAATTAAAAATGTTTCAATTCCAATTCTTTTTACCATTATTATGATTAGTTAATAAAAACAAAAATGTTTTTGTAAGGAAATGGAAAGGGAATGGAAATGGAATAGATTTAATTGAAATACAGAACAATGCAGAAACCATTTTATTTTCTATTTCATTGCCATTCAAAATATCTTTATCCAGTTTCAGTACTACTGATTAAGATCAGTGTGTCATAGTATGAAGATAAAGATGATTGATTTAAATCATATTATGTACAGCTTACTTTAATAGCGCATATTAACACAGATATGCTTGCTTTAGGAGACATGTACAAATAATAAAGCTTAAAGGGGGGAGGGTTTGTGAAATTGTGGCAGTTTGTGACAAGAGGGTGGAAGGTTTCTGTGTTGTACAATTTCATTTAAATTACTCACTTTCTTAAAAAAATAAAAACCGCTATCCTTTTTTACGAAACCATTTTCGTTTTTATTTTTAAAAAATCATAATAATAGAAAAAAGAATTTGAATTGAAACATTTGTAACTTGCAATTTTACTTGTTGTAAGTTATTAAACAGCGAAATGTAGAGAGAGAAGGAATTAGTAGTTTTTAAAAAAAAGATGGACTTTTTTTGATACTTTTGCTAGTGGACAAGGGATACCGTACCGGATTTGAACCGGGAAGTGCGACCTGTACGAGATTATGGAAGAGAAAATTCGCGGTCGTGAAATCAAGCTAGAAGCTGCTATTTTCCTCGCCGCCGATATTGAGACAGCCATCGAGCACGACGAAGGTCTGAAGCGGCTATCTGAAGATAAGGGACCGAATATCGCTATGGGTTGACTCGTCAAGTGTACACCTTCAAATACTCTTTGCGACCCCTCCAAATCGTGATTCAGTAGAATCAGAGTTCGATAGAGTGGTACCTAACGGTTACGAGTCCAACGCCTTAACCTGAGCTATACCACGGTCCTTAAGCTCAGCTTGATTGTGTGATTAAGGTCGATGGATTGCACTAGGGTCCCAGGCCTATAGGGGGAATGCCCTCCGCGGGGCACTTTCTAAGGGATCCTAGCCCGTATTTACGCGAAGTTTCGGAGAAAACTACGGGAAACTTCGAACGGCTAGGTCGCAACCGGGGTTTGAACCTGGCACCTCCCGCCTTCCAATTTCGAGGGCAGAACCTCTCAGTTACTGGTGAGGCGGTCGATTCATAGACTATATAAGGTTGATTTCGCCTTTCACCGCTTGAATGGGTCGATAAAATGAGGACCAACCCAGCAAACACACACAGGTTCTCTGAACGTCTATTAACGTTCAGAAAACGTCTTCTGAACGTTAATAGACGTTCAGAGAACCTGTGTGTGTTTGCTGGGAAGCTTGCTTGTGTAATTAAACACTGGTTGATCATCTGGGCGGGGAATATGCTTCTGTACCCTAGTGCCTAAGGTAAAGAAAGCGTGGCTGGTCACAGGCCCTTGGCTGCTTTGCCAATTTAGTTTTTTTATGGATACAAATATGGACGTGTATAATTCGCAAACAGGAGTTCAGTGACTAGATCGATTAAATTTCTGTAGACTAAACTCTAAGAATAAGATCAGTTTAACACCTTGAGCTCGTTTCTACTTATAACGAAAACATTGCTTTAATATGTGAATTATGCACTGTAAAAAAATCCAGGAACTCTCCTTAGAAATAATGGGCAGCTGAGGTGTCCTAGAATTCCAAGAAACGAAGTATGAAAAATACCAGGAACTTTAATGAATAATTCATACTGAACAGTACATTTCAGTGGAACTTTCCTGAGTTGTTCAGTTCATAGTGATAATATTTCTGTAATCCGTCGTATTACTTGAGTACAAAATTTGTTTTCTAAAAAAAAGTAACAACTTCCATCTTTTTTTTTCTTCTCATAAACATTCCTTGATTTTTTCATAACTTTGAGTTATTGATAGGATGTTCACTATCAAAACTATTTCAGTTCACAAGGCGGATATTATTTCAAAAATACACGCTTCAATAAATAGCCGTTGTTCACTATCAAAACTATTTCAATTAACGAGACGGATATAATTTCAAAAATGCAAGCTTAAATAAACGGCAGCTCTTCCCAAATGCGAACAAGATGAGACCCAATCCCGAATACATAGCTGCTAATGATGCTTTTGAAATCCGCGTTTAATTTTTTGTTACATTTCCCAAGTCTCGCAGGAGGTTGATGAACTTCCTTGTTTAAATAGTTACGTATCCGTCCCCATGCATTGGATCCAACAGAAAGGTAATGCTTTTTGTAATAATGTGGGCTAATTATACGGTTAGTCACTCCAAAGATATTTTTACTCAGTTCCACCGAGCGGTTTGTTTTCTCTTTCCGAATACAGCAGAAGCCCATTGTTTAAAAAGTGGTTTTTCCATTTTGGTTGCTTAAAACAATAGTTATATTAAAAAAAGAAAACAAAATCACCGTAAAAATGTTTCCTCTTCACTTCCGTATTAGCTTTCGAAAATCTTTCTCTATTTTCCTAGCCATTAAACTGAAGCCCCTTAAAATAAAAAGAATGATCTGTTTTAATTTAAAAACCAAGGAGGAGAAAAACCGGAAAGGAACACACTTAGAGCAATTTAATGGAAAATATCCCACTGGGTGCGCTCACGTGTAAAAATTTGAAATAAGTTTTTTTATAATGTGGGGACGTTTCGATTCTAACTGCGTAAAACTCGCGAGGGTAAAGAAAATAGAATTATGTATCACAATTATTTGCTGGTACGAGAAGGAGTTTGCCTTATTTATTTTTCATTTAAAATACTGCTAGTCGCTTAACATGAAGTATCATGTAACAGGCGTACAGTGTCTTAAACATGCATCTTTGCTAATTTTTTTTTTTTTTTTACATTTTTTCCCATTTACTATAAAATTTGTAAGTTGTCATAGGTATATCTACGCGCATTAAGTTTCATTGAGTCGTATAAAAGTTATCATGGATATGTGTATACACTGCCTGAAATTGCCTCGCTTCTTGGTGGGTGGTAAAATGTAACTTTTCCTTTTAAGCGTCTTTACTTTATAAATTATTATTATTAATTATATATAAAAATGTATCTAAGGTTCATTAAAATGGCACATTTTATTGTTTTAATTTTTCAAAATATTATTAAACTATTTTAAGCACTTAATTTGTTCAAAATAGAATGGAGTTTATTTGTTTAAGTATAATAAATATAAGTTCAAATTAGAAATATCTTCCATTCAGATGTTACAAAGTGTTTTGATTTTACAAATGTCCATGAATTTTTCACTGATGAAACCTGATGCAATAAATTATACCAATAAGTACACAATAATCATTACTTAAAAATAAAATGACTGGATGGGGTGACCTAAAAATAAATTCTATTCTCGGATATATCGTTCGGTACGTTCTAGAATATTTTCATGTTTCTCGGATTAAATTGATTTTCTGAAGCAACAGAATGCAGTCTAAAATAAATTTATTTTGTTGAAATTAAAATCTTTTTAAGTAATAATAATAATAAAAACCTTTCACGCTTTTTTTTTTTTCAAAACACCCCTGTGTCACTTTTGAACATCTTTACAGGCTATGGCATAAATGAATAAACCAAATTTGATTTTTTAAAATTATTGTAGCACACAATTTCATACATTTGAAATGAAATCAGATAAACATTTCAAATTTTGTTCAATAATTCGCTTTTTTTTTTAATTGATAACAAAAGCTCTTATTTAAAGCTCTCAAATTCAGATTGGTAAAATATTTTTTGTTGCATCAGTGTTGGTTAGTGTAAAATGTTCCATAGAACTTAAAAGAATCATAATTCTGTTAAAAATATTTAAATAATACAAATGAAAATAATAAAGTCGCACTTTATTTCTCTCTCCACTCCATTGGGATTACACATTTCTAGTAGCTTAGGAAGTTTTCCCATTTTAACGCTCCAGCGAATGTCAGTGAATGAATTTCGCCAAGCAACAAACAGTGCAGGGTTTCCATACGGAAGAGAAACGTGCTTAGCAGGGAGTCCTCTATTCATTCGTTAGAACGAACAACTCACAGTGAAAATTCGCATCACGCAAATTCTAGGTCATTATCGGAATTTTAATCGCCAAAACGGACGCTTTTCGGCAAACGAGTTAAAAATTTTCAATATGTCTTTAAATATTGTTTTAGAAATTAAATTTCTGCAAACGACTTCTAAAAGGACGGACTTATTTTGAATAACTGGATTTTTTTGAATACAGGGTCACCCTTTAAGTTATTTTTAAAAAAAAATTTTAACACTTTCGCTGCCGAGATAATCAAGAATGTAAGCTAAATTTCCTGTATCAGTTTTGAGAATAACTAATTCATTTTTCAAAAGACACGGAGTTTGAAAGAAATATCTGGGAATGTTTATTATTCACGACGCGAATCATTTATTAACCCATTTGTGCCTGGATATTTTTGCGACTTTCTTCGATTTTTACTGATAACAGAAATAATAGATATATATCTGATGTCAATTTCTTGAACAAGGGATGATTTCTTTTAAAATCATTATGCATAAAAATCGAAATATTAACATCCTACTTGGTCATGTTAAAATATTTTGTAAGAGTTGAGGCTCAATACTCATGAATAAAGGCTAGGAAAAATAAGTTTTCGACTAATAGCGAAAATGCCGTCCCAAAAAAGGGACACTAGGCATAAATGGGTTAAGAATTACATTTTATATGTGAAATTGACATAAGAAATTGGGCTTGAACTCTAATATTTTTTGGTCCGGCAGTCAACGTGTTAATATACAGCCCCTTGTAATATTTATGACACGAAAAGTAACTAGATACCATTAGAGAACTGAAAGTAGCGATCGTTGAACGTTTATGTGAGAGAAATGACACATGCTTATGGGTTGTAATTTAATTATCTCGTCATTTAATAAAAAGAGAATATTACGCTTTAATAGGAGAATAAATAAAATGGAAATTGGGAAATTTTGGATGAGAGTTTATGCAGTCATTCGCGAAGTAATCGACTGCAAACTATAAAGTTATTCCTTAGAAATAATGAAACTTCGAACTGTATTTAAAAGAATGAAAAGCCCGCCCTGTGGCCAAGCGGATGTTGTAGATGTTGTGATTTGTGGGATTATGGCCAATGATCGACAGGTGGGATCCATGCCTATGGATGGGGTGTCCTCCGTGGGGTCTTTCTAAGGGGTCCTAACCCGTATGGACGTTAAGTTTCGGAGGAAATCGCGGAAAACTCCGAACGGTTAGGCTGGCGGACACGACCTGGTGTTGAACCAGGCACCTTCCGTCTCCCGGTTCAGAGAGCTATGCGTTCGGCCACGGGTCAGGTCATGGCCGAAAGGATAAGGCACACTGTACTGGGTATAGGGCTGATGTGGGAAGGTCCAGAGTTCGGGCCTACCACGCAGCTGTTGATCCAACGGTCTTGAGTTTTGGGCGGTTTTTCCTTAAAACGTCCTCCTTCTTTAGGCAGATAGCCTACGTGTCACTTTGCCTTAACCACAAAAAAGAATCCAATTAGAACACCCCCCCCTCGCAAAGAAAAAAAATAGCACATCTCTTACCAAATTATACTAAGCGCATTCTCACAAATGACATATCATGACAGTTATGAAATAGTCACCCAAAAATCGCAATAGTTGGATCATTTCCTTAAAGGAATAGGTCTCTGATCATTTTTCACTTTAACCCTTTAACGCGCAGTGGATCCCGCTCTGGGATCACCAAACTCTGACGTTTAGACTGGTGCCAGTCACGAAGAATAGATTGGATTTCTATAAAAATAGTTGCGGGTCACATAGCTCCACGAGAATCTTTTACTTTTTAGCACGTCCTTTCCCGTGAAAAAATGGTCACGACTATTTTTAACAGCACTGACATCTGCTGAAAAATGGAAGAATGGGAGAACAGCTGGATAGATTGTCCAATGCTGAAAAAAGGGCAGCCGTTGCCATCGCTCGACTTAACTACCAGCAAGATGGCGGACGATCGAAACGTTCATCGCTCGCCACAGATCTAGAGACCCTTTTTTGACGACAGCTGGCTGTGCGCGAGCACAGCCAGCTGTCGTCAAAAAAGGGTCTCTAGATCTGTGGCGAGCGATGAACGTTTCGATCGTCCGCCATCTTGCTGGTAGTTAAGTCGAGCGATGGCAACGGCTGCCCTTTTTTCAGCATTGGAAAAGGGTTGCGCCTGAAAGGGTTAAGAACTTTTCTTTTTAATCGAAACATAAGTTGAATGTATCGTTTATGAGAGTGCCGAGTTGTGAAGAAATCCTTCTGAATTTTTTAAATCTCTAGCGTAAAATATTGGCTCAATGAATTTTTCTGGAGTTATGGGATGAGTGTAGGTTTTCTCTTCCTTTCTTTCATTTTCAAGAAACACCGAGTAAGCCTGAAGTTTGAAAAAGTTACGTTTGATTTGTGACTCTATTTGAATTCGAGTCATAAAGGTCTATTGTACATAGAAGGGAACGATACAATCTGTTCAAAAGAAAAGAAACTGTCTGTCTGACACACTTTATTTTTAAAACTGCTTAAGTCTTTCAGACCCTACGTCCACAATTGAGGACGTAATAAAAAGGACCTATACTATCGTACACGAGCGATGCCCTAATGGGTCCACATAAATTAAAACGGATTTTCCTCGAAAATTGGATCATCAAAATATTTTCTTCCAATTTTTGAATGACCCATTGAATCTCTATTAAGAGAAATGATTTCATCGGGTCTTGAAGGTTTAAGATACTTTAACCCTTTAACGCGCAGTGTTCCCGCTCTGGGAACACCCACCTCGGACGTTTGGACGGTTGCCTGTCACGAAGAATAGATTGGATTTCTCTAAAAAGAGTGGCGGGTGACCTAGCTCCACGAGAATCCTTTCCTTTTGAGCACGTCCTTTCCCGTCCAAAAAGGGTCGCGATTCTTTTGAACAGCACTGACATCTGCCGAAAAATGTAAGCATGCGAGAACAGCCGGATAGATGGCACCGTGCTGAAAAAAGGACAGCCGTGGCCATCGCTCGACTGAACGACCCGCAAGAGGGCGGACGATCGAAACGTTCATCGCGTGCCACCGATCGGGAGACCCTTTTTGGACGACAGCTGGCTGTGCGTAGCCAATTTGTTGTGGTGATGTTGGATGACGAGTCGTCGTTGAATTGAAATTTGTGAGAGGATTGGATACTTTAGTTTATCTGTCGAATTTCTAAGTACCGGAACAGGTTTGTCTGATTAGCATCATGACTTGTGACATAACTAAGAGAGGTCGTTTGCTTTTATCCTCACTCTTGACCTTGTTTCCGCAGGTGGAGAATTGTGTCACATAGAATAAAGAACAAAAGGAATACAAACGAGGCAATACCCAGAGAAGAAGAAAAAAAAAATCTTTTCCTATAGTGTACTGAAAGAATAGCTTTGAGAAGCGCAGCTTTTTATGGATGGATGTCATAAATGAACCTTTTGAGGCGCAACCAATTCCCAATGCTGAAAAAGGGCAGCCGTTGCCATCGCACGACTGAACGACCCGCAAGAGGGCGGACGATCGAAACGTTCATCGCGTGCCACAGATCGAGAGACCCTTTTTGGACGCAGCTGGCTGTCACAGATCGAGAGACCCTTTTTTGACGCAGCTGGCTGTGCGGCACAGCCAGCTGCGTCAAAAAAGGGTCTCTCGATCGGTGGCACGCGATGAACGTTTCGATCGTCCGCCCTCTTGCGGGTGGTTCAGTCGTGCGATGGCAACGGCTGCCCTTTTTTCAGCACGGGGCCCTCTATCCGGCTGTTCTCGCATGCTTCCAGTTTTCGGCCGATGTCAGTGCTGTTCAAAAGAATCGTGACAATTTTTGGACGGGAAAGGACGTGCTATAAAAAGTAAAGGATTCTCGAGGAGCTAGGTCACCCGCCACTATTTTTTTAGAAATGCAATCTATTCTTCGTGACTGGCAACAGTCCAAACGTCCGAGTTGGGTGTTCCCGGAGCGGGAACACTGCGCGTTAAAGGGTTCAAGAAAAAATGAGTAGACAGGCCTCTATTTCATCGGTCAATCGCAATATTGCCACGTGCTGTAGTCATTTTATAGTATCCGATGAGCTAGTTGTTATTTAAATATATCCAAAACGATATACAAACATTTTTTTCAGCCATGATGCTAGAGGATTAGCTAAAGATCAGAGAATTCTTGAATGCTATTCGAAAAAAATGAAATGCATGTAAAATGGAAGCACCACACAACGTTCGGGTCAATACGACGCCAACGCATTGTAATGTAGGTTTCAAGCACAGTATTTAAAATGTGTGACCCGGAAATAACGGGCTGTCTGGCGTCCATTGGCATGTAACATGGGATGGGGGGGGGGGAGGCAAAATTGTAGAAAATATTTTCAAGTAGGCGGTATCTGACTTTTATTTAATTTAGGGGGGGGAAGAGGACAGCTTCCCCCCCCTTGCCCCTAGTAAGTGACGCCTATGCATGGGCTGTAAATTTGAACCACCGAATTCTAAATGGACGACTTTATTTTATCGGGCAAATCATTCGTAATGATTTTGAAAATAAAAATTTTCGAATAAGAAACCCAAAAGAGCTCTGGATAAAAGCCTTGAATTTTGTACATTGACATTGAATGCAATACATTTTGAAAGTGGACCACCATTCTGTGACTTATTAGAATGACGGATTAAAAAAAGTTTTTATTAATTGTATTTATTCTCTTCATTCCAATAAAATGATTCTAGCGTGACACTATTGCCTATTTAAATAAAAAGGGGGAAATATAAGTCAATAAAGTAAAATAAAAGTAAAAATGAATAAAATAAAAAAAAGAAATGATGCTCTTACAGAATAGTTTCGAATCCTACAATTCGTCAAAAGTAAAAAATATGGGCGCAGAGGGAGCCCGTCAACCTTTGTCTCAGTAAAAGGACGCCTATTTGAAATTATATTAGCCAAATAAACAGGAACCAAAAAAGCTGTATCATAGGTATTTAATATTTTAAAAATAAAAACCAATGGATTTCAGTATTCGATTTCATGTTATAGAATAACAAAACCTATTTCTTAAAACATAAATGTTTTTTTTTTTTTTTTAATTTCTCAAAACTGGTATATTTTAGTCAACTTTTTATGAGTCTGAAATTTTAAAGCTCGCGGATAGGGTCAGGAGGATGTTTCATTATTGCAAACCAACGTTTAAAAAACGTCAGAGTTACGGAGAAAGCAAAAGAAAATCTTCTACTTACGAATAGGCTTCCATATTTTGTTCTCATGCGATCTCCTTTCCCAGTACCGATCCCTAACATGGCCGCTTCATTTAAATCAGGTATTGCCAACCTTTGGAAAGTTTGCGGGCCCAATTGAAGGGTGCTAGCGGAGTCGCGGGCCGTATCATTGGGATTTATATGGGATTTTGAATGGTTTATAGGGAGATTTTGATAGGTTCCGCAGGCCGGATCCAAAGACTTTGCGGGACGGAGATGGCCCATATCTGATTTAAGGGATGGAATGTGAACGGATAGTTTTAACATAGCATGGCCGTTGACTCCTATCAAATGGCAGACTGATTCTAGTAAAAGTGCTTGAATTCGTGCTTACGGTACGTGTGTTGTAGAAACTGCAGTGAACAATCCATCCAACGGGCTTCAATTCGTATTTACTGTTCGCGTGGAAGTAAACCTTAAATCGCAACCGTTCTTATGTTTCTTTAAAAAATTTTTTACAGTGTATTTCACTTTCTACTGTGAAACATCAGTACATTTTGATAAATAA
Organism: Cheiracanthium punctorium; assembly: GCA_038373885.1. NCBI lineage: Eukaryota > Metazoa > Arthropoda > Arachnida > Araneae > Cheiracanthiidae > Cheiracanthium > Cheiracanthium punctorium. Next base: position 707,353 of record JAWZYV010016768.1, on the reverse strand, counting down.
AAAAATGAATAAATCTAGATTTTTGTATTCACAGACTATTCTAAATGACATTGTAACTTTTTTTCAACGTGACTCACTTAACATAGCATTTAAAAAAAATAATCTAGTAATGGTTCATCCAAATTTTGTATTGAAAATATTTGTAGTGCCGATTTTGAAGGGAAATTTGGACGCATTTTATATATTTTTCTATTTCTTCTATAACATAATGTATTTTCATCGCGAGCTATGAGAAGATGTATCATTTTTTTCGAATTTCAATTGGAGTGTGCTCTCTTATCATTCACATACTGTGCAAGTAGAACTTAAAATGTACGTGCTAATGTTTTTCCAATCCATGAAATGAATGAATCAATGTTAAACTCTACTTTAAAATGCTCTCTCTGTTTCCAAACCTTTAATATTCTGCTTATATAGATAATTAAAAGAAATAATGTTAAATGAGTGTTAGTCATAAACTTTGCTGTTTACATATTTAACTTTTACCCCATTCGTTTATTATTTCATTTCTTATACCAACAGTCAGGGCGGCCCTATAGTACTATAGTACGTGGCGCGCCCCTGCAAAAGTAAAAAAAAGGCGCCCCTTTCATGATCTTGATCCAGTATTTTTTTCAGTTTTAGTTCAAAATGACGCCCCTTCGAAGATGATGCCCCCCCATGCGATGCTTACCTCGCTTACCGTGTTGGGCCGCCCCTGCAAACAGTTTTTCCTATTGCACGCTCTTACATGTAAAAAGGAGCCGAAGTTATTCTATAGTTCCGAGCCCATACTTTGATGTATAATTAATAAAATAAAGTATAGGAATTCATACTTTAATTTGCTATTTCTAATTTTTATGTACAGCTCGGTATCAAAATACGTATGCGTCTAAAAAATAGCGGATTTTTAACGGTGTGTTTATGACACATACAGAAGGCTTGACCCATATAGAAAACTATCTCTTACGTCATAAAGGCATTCTTTTTGTTTATTTTTAGTTCTTTATTTTAAACTAGACGCTAACTTTTGTCGCCAAGCTCTTTTGCGCGGAAGTTCAAGCTCAGTCTTCACCTATTTTCTGCGCGTTTGCGTTCCAGTGACCTTAACCTGCCTTTCGCCTTAGGAAGTATATGTGTTATGACGTAAGTCGGCACGACGTTGCTGAAATTTTTCACGTGAGGTTAAGGGGAACATTAAAAATTAATATAAACGCAGAAAACCACTAGGAAAATTGACGGACACCTTTTTAAGACATATAAATATACGATTACTTTGGACACGTGTGTGTAGATAGCACAGACTTTTGCCGGAATTATTAGAGAATATTTCTTAGCTAATTTTTTTGGTGTTTTCCCATTAATTTTATTTTTACACCAAATAACTTTAACTGTAGAGTTTGATGGAAAGGGGGATGTAGCGGGAGCGAAGATATGATGTCTAAAAGAAAAAGTTTTTCATGTTATTGTTATTGTATGCTTATTATTATTTATAAATTGAGCATGTACGCATTCATAAAGAAAAAGAAAATGTCTCTCATTACTTTTTTTTATAGAAACGGTAATAAGTAATTCAGTCGAGCTAATAGGTTGGTTATAAATTTGAACAATTTTAACATTTTATTCGTACATTTAGAAAGAGAATGATTTTTTTAATCTCCCGATTTTTAAGTGAATCGTAAGGTATGTCTGCACATAAAACTAATATACTATTCTAATCCTTATAAAAATTGGCAAAGTACTTTTTAAAACTCAGTCACGAAACACAAATCGTGTTACAAACTTGAAAGTTTGTTTTCTTATATTTTTATTCTACTTGGTTATTTTGCATTCCTAATAAGGGAACACACAGAGCCGGATAAGCTTTACAGAAGCTCATAGACTATACAGTTTTTTAAAGCTCCTTCTACAAAAACTATCGAAGATTAAAGTCTCTGTTAATATCTTTTTCTAAATCCTTCTATGGTAATAGCAGGCTGCTGGGTCAAATGAACGTGAGACCCAACACAACTGCATACTTGTTACCTTTCGAGTATTTTGAACTGAACATCCTTAAAATACTCTTAAAATACCCATGAGCTATGTAATTAGAACATCTGTTGTACCTTTATGTGCATAGCAACTTGTATTGTCATTTTATTTAACTTAAAATAACACTGTATAACTTTTTGATAAGTGGCGATACTTTTTCTTTTTTGATTTGCCGCTTTTTTCTTTTGGGGGCTCTGACATATAAGGGACTCCTGGGCAACAACCATGGATAATCCGACCCTGGAAACACTTAGCAAAGTTTTAATTTTTAAGTATTATAGTTCCGATTTCTAATGAAATCTTTGATGTTGGTAGTTAACTTTACTTGTTGAAGGAAAATCTTAACCCTCTCGTCACCCGGAACCTCATATGAGGCTCCTACTTCTAACAGTAGTACTTAGGGCGAAAATTACTGGATTTAATATTTTTTCTTTCAATGATGCCTTTCATTTATTTAGAACAGCCATGGGGATTTTAGATGATTCTATAAATCACGCCTAGATTACAGTACCAGTCAATTTAGATCCTTATTTGCTATTGTTGCTTCATTGTTTTAGAAAAAACAAAAACAAATTATTTAACCTGCTTTATTACCTTTTTTTCATAGGTAAGTAATTTTTTTCTTACTCTTTAACCTTCACTTAAAATGTGCGTGCTTTTAAAATTAAACTTAAACATAATAGAATGCTTTAAAAATCTAAAAAAATATTGGACCTCTAGTTAAAAAAAAAATTAAGCGACATTAGAAAACAAACTGGTTTCGCACATGATTCATAGGTGTATTTTAGATGCATTAAATGCAAAATAGATTTTTGCTCTAATTTTTTCATAATTTAGTGACGAGAGAGTTAAAGATTTCCTTGAAGATTAATACTGGTCTTAGATACGTGGCTAGAAAATAGAATACCGAGGATGAAGAATCAAAGAAGTGGATGAGTGCGCAAATAAACAAACGTGACATCACCAGCCGCTTTTGGAGATTGTTGAACTCTTTTTCTGTGCTTTGTCCGTCTACCAACAGGCAGCGTAGACACTTCATTATATATGCTTTCAGCTGTTAGTTTTTCCAGCTTTCTAAACGCATATTGTTGAGACTAAGAGTTTATTGAAAAGAACTTGACAAATGGTAGCGCTATTCAGATATTAAAATATTTTTTTGGTCACAACTTAAGACTTGAATTCCGCTTTGTATTCTCCACACGTAATGTTAATTCTTAGGAATTGTTATTCGATAGCCAAATAAAAAAGAATTCATTTCTAATTCAAACATTTAGTTTAAAACAAGTATTGAGCAATCGGCTTGATAAAGGTCAAATTGAATAGAATACTGACGAATAACATCTTGTTCTAGTTTCATGCAAGTAAAACGGTGTACTTCATATTCATAAAATTACAAAACTTGCAACCTTGAGGCACCGTCTAGATATTAAAATGAATTGATTCAAGAATACTTGTGCGAAATATATCGAGAACAGTATGCAGGATTTGTTAATCGATATAATCATCGATAACCGATTTTTCTCCAGAATCGGAGGTTGCATCCCTTAATATTTCCAAGCATTATAATAGTGTCCGTGACAACTGACTCTGTTAATTGGATGGTCATCTGAAAATGTGACAAATGTAAAAAGGTTGATGTGGTTCCAGCAGTGCGGCCGCAGCTTGGTATAACTCGGAAATCTTTCCTTTGGCATCCATTCTATATCCAACAACTATAGTCAGCTGATAGATATGAGTTTCGTCAGGCCAGGAGTTCACTGAAACATAATAGTACTTACAATATTTGATTGTTGATATTACTTCATTAAGGACTTAATCACTCATGGAACTGATGAATTCTTCACAAATCGTAGACGAAAGGTAATGGACGTGATCACTCCCTCTGTTAGCATGCCTTTTCAAATAAGTGTCAAGAAGTGGCTAGAAATCCCGCATATATACAAACACAGGATTTATGGGATCGAAGAGTAATATTAACCATTGATTTTGACAAAACGCGCTTCCAAGTGTTCGGAACGAAAAATGAGATGGAATAATAGGATAAATATAGATCTATAATATTAAGAATATTTTTCCTGATTGGTAAAGCTTATCGCATATTTTTTTAGGAGTCCATATTATTAATCTGAAATTTTTACATTTATATTCACTATTTCATGTCGTATACACCTAATATGTAAATCAATTGAAAGTTAATATCTACTTCATAAGATACTTAATTTAAAAATAACCGCAAAATTTTTCAGTGTACGAGAAAAAAATAAACAGGACACATTTTGATTTAAGAATCGAGAGGATTTTGCAAAGCAGTATCAGGGATGACAATTTGCATTAAAATTGAACGTAATTCAAAAAATTGTTTTGGAATTAAAAAAAATGTTTTCTTTTCAAAAACTGAATCATCATCACCAAGGACCTTTGTTCCCCTAAAATCTGAGAAACGTACAAATTCGACTATCACACTGTTCCGATGCACATAAAAGTAATACTTGTTTTCGACCCAGTTCTGCTGAAAATAAAAGACAAAATTACTGAAATTTCTTAATCACCCATCCGTGACAGAACACACAACTGTCTTTGTCTAAGAAGACATTCTTCTCATCAACATAACCAGTAGGATTATCTCCAACTTGCTTGATTTATCAAGCAGAGATGACAACATAAGTTTTAGACAGATGTAATTTGTTACGCGGCAGATAGTACATTCATCGGAATATGAAAAAAAAAGTGTTGTGTTACTTGACAATACTTCGAACGTTCTCATAACTGCATTAAACGATGCCTCCGAGCGTTAATGGCGATGTTTATTACAGTCATGCTGAAAAACTTTGAAGAAGAATTACGGAAGCAACTCAAAAATTAAGTCCAACGATATTTAAAATTTAAAAATGCAGAAATTTGTCTCTATGGATTTTACTAGAAATGCGAAAGTTTGTTTACATGTTTATTACTCTTTCACGCTGAAAATTTTCACGGATTTAGATGAAATGTGGAATGCAGATAGCTTATACCTTGAATAGGTACACAAGCTACCTTTTATCCCCCCCCAAAAAAAAACAACTGTTCTCCTGATTTTCAATGATATCCAAATTTTGTGGCGCATTCCAAAGCATGAAGTCAAACCAAAAATCACTCTGTATAAACCGCGGGTCAATAAAATATAAGTATGTAACTGTACTGTGATTGATATAATCTGATTAAATTAATAAGTGAAAAGTGAACTCAAAATGCTCAGGTAAAAGTACCCTTACGCGACAGAATTATATCCGATTAAAAATTGGAAAATTACATCGATGTTAAAAACACGTGCATTAATGAAAATCCGTGATGGACTGACAATTTTTCTCTCAAAAAATTTTCCCTAACACCTAATGCACTGGGAACACACAGCTAGTTGTGTCTGTTTAGTTCTATCAGTTGTCTGTGTGCAAGTGTTGCTTTTATGAATCGTTATTCTTAATCCTCATCTCAGAAAATTTTATTTTATATTTAAAACTAGCTGAAGTGCCCGCTGTTAACGGGTTAATACGTGATGCCCATTTTCAAAAAGTGTGAAAAATCGTTTTCAATGGAGGAGTATACAAGATGTCCCAAAAAAGGTGGTAACACGCTTTATTTCTTTATCTAATAGAGAGAAGGAGCGATGTAAATTGAAAAAATGTTTAAGGTAGGAAAAAAAGATTACGTTTTGAAAAAAAATTCCTCCAGTTCATTTTGATAAAGTTACACTTTTTAAATTTGTATACGATCCCCGTACAAAACAATTCCTAGTTAGTAAAATGTGTCCCCATCACTAATCAGGTAACAGGTCGCATGATCGTGTTTCAGGTTTTGCTCAAAAATGATGCATAGTAATATCCCACACTTACGCGATAGGTGGGATAACCGTGTAAGTCGGGGTATAATTTCGCAGAAAATTTAGAAAATAATTAGAAAAACAACAAAAAAAAATGTTTAGTAAAATCTTAGAGATACATATGTTTAACAAATTATATTATCAAAATCGTAAACCAAAATTATTTTGGAAGTAAATAAAAGACAAATAGACGAGATTTAAAAATTGCGTTAAGTCGAGCTATTACTGTAAATATAAAAAAAAACAATGTTTTTCAGTCTTGCAATAAACTTTTACATTCGGATTCTTGTATAGGCTCCTGACCGTCTTTATTGAAAGATATCCCTGAGATGTTTTACAATGAAAGGCTGAAAATTTGCGCATCACCTCGTTATTGAATGGGACACATTTTACTGGGAATTTTTTTATACGGAGGTCTACAAATTTAAAAATTGTAACATTTTGAAAATGAACGAGAGAGATTTTTTCTCAACGTGGTCTTTTTTTCCTACCTTACTTTGAGCATTGTTTGAATTAGCATTGGCCACTTAACTCTAATATACAAAGAATGAAAATGTGTTACCACGTTTTTGAGACACCCTTTCTAAAGGATGGAATGAGCACACTGGCAAAAGTATAGAAAGTAAAGTAATAAATAACTCCTATGTATTGTTAAAAGATTAGAAAAAAAAACCTGCCGAGTCAGACTGTTAATAGAGAGAATATTTTCTGTTAGTACAACGATTTTTTAACTGCAGGAGGTCATTTATTGAAAAAGAAAACAATTTGTAATCAGCATGATTTTGTTGAAAGAAAATAAATGCATTTTTTATTATCATTAATTTAAAGTTACAGAAGATGCTAGTAATGAATATTAAATGGAAAAGGAATATCTGGAAAATGCTTTTAATGGATAACAGTCCACATTTTACTCTGCAATGTTTGATTTGAGTATATTTTCTTAATTTAAGTTATACCTCAAAAGAATTTCAATTTGTGGAAAATGCAACGCTTTCATTTTCAATTCACTAACCACCTGCTATGCAACACAATTTTCCTTCATTCTCTTAATCATTTTAACTTAGTGGTCTGACAAAGGTTTCTCCAAATGTTATTTATTTATTTATTTGTTTTTTCTATTCGGAAGGAATAAAACGTTATTATTCAGCTTCATCAATCTCCTAGCCTATATCTATTTATTTATTTATTTATTTATTTTTTTCTGATTGACTGTAGATATTTTAACAGGATACCACAAGAAAATTTTGTCAAATTTTAATAAAATCTGTAAAAACTAATAAAATTTTGGGAAAAAAAAGGATACCATTTCTTTAGGTTGAATAGCCAACTATTATATCATCCCCAGACGCCTTAAAATTATGCATCTCCTACCTCAAAATAATAAAAATAATAATTTAAAAAATGCAATTTCTGCAAAAAGTTTAAATTAAAAATATATATATAAATTTCCAAACCTATTGTGTTAAATGTTACTTATGAGGTAACTAAATTTCATTCTATTATCTTCAGTTGTTTTTGAGGGATGCGGAACAAACATTTACACAATTTTCATTAAGACTCAAAATCTGTGAAAAAAGTTTAAATATTTTGACGCTTATAGTTTAAGTTGAGTGACCACCTATCTTGATGCTAAATTTTATTTCATTCGCTTTCAGGACAATTTCATATGAACATGGACATGGCCATAAAAAATATATTTTTTTTATAATAAATTGTGTGAGAAATTATTCCCAATTGTTGTAGCTGCGTTGGCAACGGTTTATTTTTTTGTAAAGTCTCTTTTTATCAGAATGGTCAACATTTCAAAGTCAGACATCAACGTTGTAGCATTAGTTACCCAGTTCCAGTTGTGTAGCATGAGTTACCCTACACTTAGTATATTTTAATTCAATAACCAATTTTATATACAAAAGTAAATGATGTTTTGTGAGAAGAAAGGTACATACAACCTATCATAAGGATTACAACACTTAAGAAGTAGAATTTCAGCAGAAATAAAACTCTGAAGTATGGGCAGAAAAGTCAATGTCTTTTTTTTTTTTTTTGTAGCATCAGTTACCAAGCAACTTTAATTAATACTTCAAAAAATTAACTAGTTGCAAGATTTTGAATGATTGATAGAAAAAAAAAAACAATTTGTAATCAGCATGAATTTTGTTGAAAGAAAATAAATGCATTTTTCATTATTACGCATTTTTTATCATAATTTTTTTTTATTTAAAAATAAATTATATTTTACGCGTGTATTTATGAAATACTAATCAAACACTTTTAACAGAAATGATATACGTAAGCTGAATATTTTATGATAATTGTGGTGCCTGTTAACATGGATTATTCCAATTACGCTGAATAATTGTACGTGGCTTCTAATGTATTCTGTCCCTAATTATTAATAATTACTAAAGCTTTCGAATGCGTAGCAGGTAGATTATCTAATTAAGAGACTTTTAGAAAATATAAGTTTTAAACTACACGAAATCCCATTCCAGTTTTATTTTTCGCAAGCAATCCTTTATTTACGCTATGGTCAAAATAATGTTTCATTTAATGCATATACATCAGTATTCTGCAATCTTGTATAAAGATTAGGGTGATTCCACATCTATCTTACAGCGCATATATGAATTTTTCATGATGTAAATTGATGTATTATCATTTGAAATCTCATTCTATCATCTTCTTTCGCGGACAAAATAAGTTCACTGTTGTGTATTATTGTACCTTAAAGTTCATGCCTGCAGAAAAAAAAGTTTGACTGTGTAGAATTGCGTTCCTAAATTGATTCTTTACATTTTTGTTTAAAAAAGAAACATACATATTTCATGTATTATCTATCAATTCTTTTCATGCCTTACATAAATAACTAATATGAATTAAAAGAACTGTCTTTTAAAAATGTATTTACGTACTCATGTTTACATTAAAACAAGAAGCAGAAAATAGGAGTGTTTCTAGTATTTAGAAAAATTTTGAATGTTTTTTGCAGTGTTTAGATTATATTCATATGCACTTGGTTCGTTCATTTACATTTTGTATGTATTATATAAATTATAACAATCAAAACTAATAGAAAACATGCGATTAATATATTATCCCTTGAATTTGTCGTGCTGCAGAAATACGGCATACCATTTTTATTGTTTTTAATTCTGGGTGTTTTCTCTAAAATTATCAAATTATTAAAAATGCTTCGATCAGTATATAAATCCTTCTATATTTAACGAGTGTTAAACCTTGTGATTAAATAATGTTTGTATACACAATTCATATATAAATTTTTAAATAAATAAAAATTTCCGGATCATCAAAATGTTATGAGCACTGAGGTAAACAGTGCTAATCTGAGACTCCTATAGTACTATTTTAACCCCCCACAAAAGTTTTAAAAAACGTAATGTGACTTTAATGGTTTTTCTGCAAAATGAAACGTTTAGGTTTAAGAGAGAAACATTTCAGTAGACTGGAATTCAGTTTGACTGGTTTTAGAATTTTCTATTTTTTAATTTACAGAATTAGAATAAATAGGAGACTTAGTTTATTTCACCTGTAGTTATTTTCATTTTTAAAAAAATGTCATTATTATGTAATTTCAATGTAATGTGTCATTATTATGTAAATGTCATTATTATAATGTAGTTATTTTCATTTTTAAAAAAATGTTATCATTAGTTAAAAAATGTTATCATTAATTAAAAAAATGATCGTTTTCAAAATTTAGAAAGAGTTGCGTAAGTAAAAGGACATGAACTTTTATACGATAGAATTACTTCGTTTAGATTTTTAATTGTAAAAGATACATCATTTTAGGAGTTTGTAGAAGAATAAAATTATTTTAACTCGATAAAACCATTTAAGTAATTCTTTAGATTAAACACCTTTGTTCATTTAAATCGATCACTTTCTCAAGACGAAAATCAAGTGATGGGGAGAACTTTGAGGGGGGGGGGGTTAAAATAAATAATTAAAAAAAATAATGAAAGAAAGAAATTAAAAACGTATGCAGAAAATGAATGATAAAATGAAACATTCAAAAAAGATTCTTTAATAAAAATAGAAAGGCAGACGTTATTCCTTTTAAAAATGAAATAGAACGCGCAACACTTATAATTCATTTACTATTTCTGCTATTCCCGCATTAATGTGATTTATTAACACGTGCTCCTTTGACTAGCTGTGAGACTCTTGGATTCTTTCCTGTTTTGAGAGGATTATGAAACACGGGACTTTTTAATTATTATTATCTTAAAACGACTGTAATCGATTACGTTTTTACCGTTTTACCTCATGAAGTTGTGAAGACTCGATTATTTTTTAAACACTCACTCGCTTCGCGGACCACTTAGAACTTGCTCGCGGACCACCGGTGGACCACCCGTTTGGAACCACTGAGCTAGTGAGAGAGAAGGATTACTCAGGTACTCAGTTACATTTTTTATAATTTTGCGAAATAAGATTTGCGAAGTACGGACTTAAAGTTTCACAATTTAGGCTTCTGCATGGTGCATTCCTTTCGGAGAAGAAAATCTAGCTACATCTGTATTTAAGTTTCTCTTCGTAGACACCTATGAATATTTCCAAATTTTATGCAAAAAAAAAATTACAATAATAGTCTTGAAATGAGTAGAAATGTAAAATTTTCGTCGATTAACAGTCACAAAAAAAGAGAGCTTTATTAGAGTTAGTTTTTTTTTTTTTTTTTCACATTTATCCTCATTTTATTCATAAGTATTTAGTCTTCTGTTCTAGACACAGTCTGAAAAGTTTTAAAGTATTTTATAAGAATTAAAATTCTAACTCGCACATAGCAGAGACCTACTAGTCAGCATCTTGTTAGACAAGGCCTTCTATTTTGAGCTTTGCACATTCAACTTAATCTAGTTTTATATTTTATTATTTTATTATCTGAAATTATTTCAAAATCTTGTTGTCCAACTGCCTTCCATTACTGTAACCGGTTGTAGGAACCTGGATTAAAAAGGAAATCGGTGGCCTTGTGGCAAAATAACATTATATGAAGCAGATCGTAAATCCAACCTGTAATTACATCCTTTAAAATCGCCCTTGTCTTGAGGCTCTCAATTAGGCAATTATATGTTTTAGTATTGTTAGTGATGTGAATAGCGATGAATTTTGAATTTGCATTTAGAGGTTACAATGCTTCAGCACCCAGAGTAGATCTGTCTTAAGAAATGCATTGAGTTTCTAAAGCTTTTGTGATATAAGTAAAGCACATCTTCTAAAGGTTCAATTCGTTACCGGATTAAGAATTCTTTTCCCTCAAAGAAAACTGAATTTAGATAAAATGGCGGAAATAAATGAAAATTTGGATGACTATAAACTGGTTTTGATACAGTTTAAGATTTCAGCAGCAGCTATTAAATGATAAAAAGTAATACTTTTAACGATACCTATAGCAGTACACTGATCCAAAGCGGTAATTTGTGACAGACAGCCGCAGGTCACAACCAGTTTGCTGCAGACAAAACCATCGTTTCTAAACCTAGGATTCGTAATCTGTGTTAAAAGGTAAGAGCGGTGTAAGAAAACCCTTTATCGAGTAAAATAGTTTAAATTATAATCAGGTGTTACGGTGCTTAACATTAAACGGTATTTAAATGTAAAAACCTTAGAAAAAAAGGGAGTTATTTGTTTGAAATAATGAATCAGTAATTATTAATGCGATGGTTACTGTCGGCTTTCTATTTAAAAGTTTTTCTATGAGAGAATCGTCATTGACAAACACACATAAGTCAATTATTTTCAATGCTAGTTCACGATTCGTATATTTAGATTTTAAAATCCACCACAGACGAGACGCATTTTTTGCGTAACTAACTATGAAGATGCAAAGGGGATAAAAGTTTTCAAAGCGTTCGTTACTAAGTTCCGAGACACATCCAACTCGAGAGGGCCCATACATGATTTAGAGTAGACTTATTTCCATGTTAGTTCAACAGTGAATAAATGTGTTCCATTTATACTATGTCCATAGCTGTGGGCCAGTCATTAAAGATTCAGCAGTTCAATTTAACAGCAATTCAATTTAACAGGATGAGTTATCCTCTGATGACAGATTTCTCAGTATTTCGTAACATTAAAAATAGCTGTTTAAAACTTTAGAAGTTAAGTAAAATAGGCTCCAGCATAAAATAAAGCAAATTGCTTTATTAGGAAGGCTCCAATGGCGGGCACTTGCAGTGTAGGTATTGGCCACTACAAAGGCTGAATGAGTTGGCCTCTTTATTATGGGGGCACGCCAGCAAGGGAGATACAGCAATTTAATTTTTCACAAATTCCTGATGCGAGACTTGCACCTAGATTGCCCCCCCTCCCCCAGAATTATCGCCGAGCTAGAGAGTCGGTCTTCTTCCTACTGGGACTCAATAGGATGGAAGACACTCAATTTCGCCCATCACCGTCCTAGAGGAAGAATTCCGCTACACTACATGATTAGACAGAGGACATTAGAAACAACAACCCAATAGAGGACATTGGAGGGATGACAGATTTTAGGTGCACCAGCTCTCTTTATCGTCCACTCTTCCATAGCAAACCAGTCGAGAAAGGGTGTCACTCCCCCAAGCACTCACCAAGGTCTACGCTGCCTGACTTAAGGTGTTCTGATGGGGAAACCGACCTGGGCTTAAAAATAATAATGATTAATTTGACAAACATAAAACGATTCAAAAATGAATGAAAATTTGTTGTTCAACGATAGTAACTCTTCTGGTATTGACTGGCAATTTCTCGCAAATAATTAAGGAAATTAGATATAGTATTTCCAATAACATAATAGGTTAAAGTACACTGCGGTTTGGATTATTGGGTTGGCGATCGTGTGTCCACCACAATGTTTAATTTTGTTTCTATTTTGCGTCCAATGATTTGTGAAAGGACTTCCTAAATGATGGATGGCGACTCTTCAATCTTTCTAATGATGGCTTCTTTTTCAGTTCTAAATGTGGCTGTTGGCAAGGCACCCATGCAGTCGAGCTTGGCTGGAAATGGAATTCCCCAAAAAGCCATCGATGGAAGTACAAGCACATTTTTTAATCAAGACACGTGTAGTATGACTCAGCCAGAAAGATCTCCTTGGTGGTATGTCAATTTGCTCGAGCCTTACATGGTACAATTAGTTCGTCTAGATTTCGGGACTTCTTGTTGCTGTAAGTATATCCATCTGGATATGTCGGTACTCTTTTAATGGATGCATCCATCAGACTGAGTTTAATTAACTTTTTTTTTCATTTCAGCTAATAATAGGCCGGTGACGATTGTTGTTCGCGTAGGCAACAACAGACCGGATTTAGGAGTCAATCCTATTTGTAACAAATACAATGGATACATAGGTAAGGTCCGAGTCTCATAAAACTTAAAAGTTGTCTTTTGCTGTTATAATTGTGAGACTAATTGCTGTTCTTTACCTAAACAATACCATGAGATGCTGTGTTTGCTTACAATTTATGTTTCATTTTAAACAGAGGAGGGTCGTCCATTGTTTTTACCCTGTGTTACAGCAATGCCGGGAGCATTTGTCAGTGTCTACTTAGAAGATCCACCATCGAATGCTTTATCCATCTGCGAAGCTTTTGTCTACACAGATCAAGGTCCGTATTTCTTGAATCGTTGTTCGTATTTTTTAATTTTATGACAGGCGAATATTCATTCATTCAGCTGTGTCACTAGTAAGAATAATGAATGTTCTTTTTATGATAGAGATAGGAAGGACAGCGTAAAAGGGAGTGATTTAATGAGCTTCGATCACACAAATTCAGAGATAAAATCTCTTACGTTGTGTATCGTCAAAAATCTCCCTATTGCTGAAACTGTCAAATATCTCTAATATTTAGACTTAAATTTTAAATATATGTTTTTTGAGTATGATTGAATGAATGCATGTTTCGGGTTATTTATAAGAGTAGTTTAAAAATGGACTTAAACTGTTCTCGATGAAGGAATAATGAATGTCACTTCCATTTTGAAAATCCAGTCTAAAAAATAAATAGATTATATAGGGGGTGAAATAACAATAAAAGTTATTTTTACAGGGTAATTCCAAAGCAATTTACAAATAGTAAAACTAAATTATTTATGGAACTTTCAAAAATTAAAATTTCTTAAACGGCGGTCGCATAAAAAAATGTTACTGAGAGTATTGAGGTTAAGGTATTTGGAAAGATGCTCTCTGATTAAGAACTTTTTCTAAATTCTTAATATTAGATTTACCGCTTAATACATAGGGTGCAGCTTACGAGTGAATTTTTTTGACGTAATTTATTTTTCAAACTGTTTCTGAAGTACAACTTTTGAAACAGCAGCTTGTTGCGTTTCTAAGATTTTAATTTGCACTCTCGTAATATATACAGGGTATCCCAAAAAGATGATAATGCGCTTTAATTTTTTATCTATTCGAGATAAGTGAGATATGTAAATTAAAATTAAAAAAGAAGGTAGAAAAAAAAAAGACAGCGTTAAAAAAAAGTTCCTCTCGTTATTTTTTTAAAGTTACGCTTTCTAAATTTGTATTCAACCCCCCGTACAAAAAATTCCCAATGAGTAAAATGTGCCCAAAACACTAACGGGGGTTGTACAAAATTTCAGCCTTGCATCCTAAAATGTCTCGCAGATATCTTTAAACAAAGAGGATCAGGGGTTATACACGAATTTGAATGCGAAAGTTTAATGTTAAAGTGCAAAAAATTGTTTTCTTTCGTCATTTGTGCACAACTCCTAAAATGCGATCCTCTGACGGGACTTTTTTTTCTCTTTGACAGCTATTGAAAAGTGGTTTTCATATCTCGGATCCATTTTAGAATTTAATTCTCAAATCTTGTATATCCCTTCATGAGTGTTTGGAGCCCATTTTACTAATAGGGATTTTCTTTTACTGGGTTCATATACACATAAAACTGGGTTCATTTCAAAAAGTGTCACTTTTTAAAAAATTACGAGAGGATTTTTTTCTTAACGTAGTCCTTTTTTTCTACCTTATTTTGAACATTTTTTCAATTGACGTTATCTCTAATAGATAACGTACGAAAGCGTGTTACTCACTTTTTGGGACACCCTGCATATTAGGCCAAACTTTAGGGTGTTAGCGAAGTCGTGGGCCAAATAATTGGGATTTATGTGGAATTTTGAATGGTTTTATATGGGTTTTGATAGGTTCCGCGGGCCGGATCAAAAGCCGTGGCGGGCCACATCCGGCCCGCGGGCGCCCATATGTGATAGAAGTGGTAATATCTTTATGGACGACCTTAAAAACAACGACCTGGAATTTTATTCCTTAAATATGGACGACAGGCATATACAATACATTACAAAGTCACGTAAAAAAAGGTGCGCAATTTTAGGATACCCATTCCAATTTTCCCAATCTAAATACAGGCAAAAATTAAATTTTTATACGCCCCCCGTGCAAAAATATTTCCATTTAATAAACTTCGCGTTAATGAGGTGACGTACAAAATTGAAGCCTTTCATCTTAAAGGCTCCGAGATGAGAAAAAAATATAGAGGCTGATTATACTACTTTTCAATGGCTCTCGAAGGGGATCCATCCCATTGGAAGATCGCGTTTCGGGGTCTATACACAAATTACGAAAGAAAACACGCATTGTATGAATACTTGATACTTTTGCTTCTATCGATATTGTACAGTCCCTCACCCACTTCGCATAAGCGCATTTCTGAGCCTTTTCGTGATAAAATTTTGGAATTTTGTGCATCACCTCATTAATGTATGCGGCGCATTTTATTAACTGGTAACTTTTATGTACAGGGGCCCATATAAACATTTAAATTTTGTATTACTTTAGATTGAATCTCCTGAAAATTTGAATCGATACCGCAAAATTCTGTACCTTTTTCACATAACTTTGTAATTTATTATATATCTAAGGAATTACCTCAATATTTATGGAATAAAAGCCTATGTATATATATGATTTTGAATTACCTTATATATATATATATATATATATATATATATATAATTGAACTTTAATTAAAAATATAACAATATTACAGTTGTTTCACATGTTATCCAGCGCTTAAAAAAGCAGCATAAAAGAAAACATGCGTTTAATAATATTTAGAAAAATTAAATAGAAAAAACCCCCCAAGCCAGTCATTGTTAAAACAACAAAATACTGTAAACAACAAAACACTGTATTTTACAGTGTTTTGTTGTTTTAACAATGACTGGCTTGGGGGTTTTTTTCTATTTAATTTTTCTAAATATTATATATATATAATCTATATATATAATAATATATATAATCACCTTATATATATATATATATATATATAATATAAGGTGATTATATATATATTATTATATATATAGATTATATATATATATATAAGGCGATTCAAAATAAGTAGGGATGGACGCGAGATGAAAAATGGGCTGTCTCGTCTCGCAAAATCTCTGAAAAGCTTTGTCTCCGCAAAAATCCCTATACCACAATGTAAAATGTGCCTGTCTCGTCTCGCAAAAATCCCTATACCACAATGTAAAATGTGCCTGTCTCGTCTCGCAAAAATCCCTATACCACAATGTAAAATGTGCCTGTCTCGTCTCGCAAAATAACTGGAAATGTCTGTCTCGTCTCGCAAATTTCTGTCTCGCAGTCCATCCCTAAAAATAAGAGGGACGAACATCTAGGAAGGAGGGGTAGGATTCGCCAAGACAGTTCAGAATCGCATAGCAATGTGGAATCAGAAAAGTCATCTTTACGTACCTGTTAATAATCACTTTAAAAGAAATTTTAAAGTAATAGTGAACTTTGGAATTCTAGTTCCTTACATCGATGAAATGCTCAGAGAAAAGCCTATTGTGTATGAAACTCGATGAAGAAATTTCACGACTTCTTCTAAAGTGATTATTAACAGGTACACTAAGACAATATTTCCGACCACAAATTGCTATGTATTCTGAATCATCTTATTGTATGCTATGTTTTTTATTTTATTTTATTGTATCACCCCTCAATGGGACGGGACTAAAATACTGACTCGTTCTGAAAGAACATTTTGTTTTCTAAGCAAATAGTATTCCTTCATATATCAATGACTACCATAAAAGTATTCTTTTTTTTTTTTTTCAGCTTTGCCTATTGAACGATGTCCATCTTTCCGTGATCAACCTCTAGGAAGTACTGCAACGTACAATGGCAAATGTTATATTTTCTATAACAATCAACCTCGTAATCTTCTGTCAGCGAGGAGACTCTGCGAGATACGGGGTGGCAATTTGATAGACGAGACCAGTCCCGCTTTACAAGGATTTCTGAGCTGGGAACTTTTCCGAAGGCATCGCAACGATCCTAACGGCCAGTACTGGCTAGGAGCAGTAAGAGATCCCAGAGATCCTAATAATTGGAAATGGCTAAATGGTGAGACAACGAATCATAGCAGAAATTCCAATTTAAGTTGATTTAGCTTTAAATTTAAGTATCGACGGAGTTAAAAACGTCAGCAAATCGATTTAATTTTTTATACAAAGATAATAACAGTTTGAAATGGAAAAATCCGCATGCAAAGTTAGTGGAAGATATAAAAACTTTTTAATTTGAAAAATATTGATTTAAAAAAAATAAACTTCGAAAAGAGACTTATAATACGCTTTATTAAAAGAACGAACCCAAATTACCAGGTGTAAAGTTTAATTTTCGACCTTTTAAAGCAAATTTTCTTTTAAACATTGCTTTTAAATTACCTAAAACGGTAACTCTTAGCTTTTCGTTCTGCTTATGTTTAACACGAATCTTCCCCAAACGATTTCAGTATCTTCAAATTTTTCGCTTGCCCTGGATATTGTTTTGTCTTCATCAAAATTATCTTTTTAAAATCATTCTTTTCGAGTAGTTTTCGAATGAGTGTATTCACTGTTATGATTCATGAAAAATACGGTATGTTTCAGCAGGTGTGTAGCCAAGAGAAGGGGTCTACTGGAGTGTATCCCCCCCATAAATTTTCGGATTAGTAAGCATAAGTTCTAAGTTGTGCAAAAATTCCATTTATTTATTCACGACTTCTTCTATATTCCTCCCGAAATATTTTCCTGGCTACATTTTTGTGTTTCAGTAGCATATTAACAAATTAAAAGGCCCCTCAATTTTTTTCGCTATTTTTTTTTAAATAAAAATTGACATATTAAATGCCATACAAAATATAGTCTTGTTGTTCTACTGTCAAATTATTTTTGAAGGGGAATAAGAATAGACAAAAAATAAAAATATATAGAAATAAATAAAGAAAAAAATAAAGAAAAAATAAAGAAAAGAAAAAGAATCGGTTATATATACTTATTATATTCGCGCATAATGTCTTTTATTGGAGAAGGTCGGATATTAACCGCTACATCTGGTAAATATGTGTGTAGACTGATATTTACAATGAACGAAATGTGCAACATTTCACGTGACTGATGATAAAGTTAGAGGTAAGTTTTTTTTTTCTATTTTTTACGCCAGAACGCTGTGTTTCCCCTGAAATTTAGAGGTAAGCAGTCCACCTTTAATTTTAAGCGCATTATTGCAAATGATTGACCAATTTAAAATTTCTGGTGAGTATTCTATAAACCATTCCTATTAATGAGAGTTTAACCACGTTTTATCAGAGATAACTTATGAAACGATGTCATCTCTCGGAATTGCCTGAATAGTACACTGAATTGGGATAATCTACGTGATTTTAAAATTTGTTTGCTGCATCCTATTTCGCCGCATGAACTATAAATAATTTCATCAACAATAACTCACTATTTAATAGGAGTAAATGAGAAACTTAATGATACCGAATTTGACATTTGCAACAACTGTATAGTAGTTCTAATTATGTGCACTAATACTTTAGCCTTCATCAATTAAAATATTGACTTGATAAAGAAAAGAAAAATAGTATTTCCTCTTGTGTGTGTTTTTTAAATTAAACTCAAAGCGAATATATTTTCTATGACATAAATAAAAGACACACTGGAAAGTTAAACAAATATTTTTTTATTATGAAACTTTGAAGTGTACATTTGCTTTACTACTTACTGTTTAACCTGAATGAGCCTAACTTTTTATAGCTGAATTATGATAAACTGCTACTGCTATATATACTATGTATATAGGGTTTTACTACATTTGAAATTAAAGGATAGCCACTGAGAAAATAAATTTGTGATATTTCATTTTTAATAGCAAATTAATTTTAAAGTGGTACTTTTAAACACCATCAGTATAGTGTACCTGAAATTCTGTCATAGAAAAAAAAATGCAAGGTAATGAAATTTAAACGCTTAAAAATGCTAAATAACCAGAGAAATTGTAAAAAGCAATTAAAATATCAAATTCACGGGGATTTTATTTTACGTTTAAAAAATGAGTAAAAATCACATTTTCTGATATTTAGGAAAACAGCTTTTTCTCCCATTAACACTATAAATTGTGTTGCACGCTTTCATTGAGATTGGGTTGAATATTCTCTCGGACTGCATTCATGGAAATATCGATATTCGAAGATATATAGATGAGATTCGGGCAGTATTTGTCAACCAAAAAAAGAAATATAAATTCATAAACCGCATCAACACTTTCTGATGCAATTGATTTCCAGTTGTGAAAGCTATATAAATTAGTCATAAAACTGTATTCAACAATAGATGTGATCTAAAAACGGTAGTTAACTATTATTCGTTCGAAAAATAATTAAACAGTCAAATAGTATTCTTCGATTATAAACAGTACATACAGAAAAGTATCGTTTGATTTCTCTTTTACTATATAAAATGGCTGATCCAAACTCTGCGTTTCTTCCAAAGATATTGCTTTCCTCTTTAAAATAATCAGCCCATAAGTACTAATGTCGTCTGTCCAGCAGAAAGTAAAGTTTAAAGAGTATTCTTGCAAAGAACTGTCCAACTATTAGTAATAATTTTAATGGGGTGAAGGTATAAAATAAAAACTTGAAAGTTTCATAATAAAATATTTAAATGCCATTATATTTCTTCTCTATTTCAACAAAAAATAGGATTTTTTTTTCGCATTAAATATAAACCTCACTTTCTAAATATAAACAACAAAAACAAGCAAAAAAAGCAATAAACGAATAAAAAAAAAAGAAATATTACTGAAATAATGAAAAGTGTAAAATTAAAAGCAGTGTGTAGGTGTAGTCATAAAAATGCTACGCTTAAATGATTAGTACCATACAACATGATTCTAAACGATCAGAGATGTATTCATTCATCTTAATCGTGAAAATGCAAATACCCAGTTCAGAATATATACTTTTAAATATTTCTCCTATTTTTAACGTGTTTTCATACATTTTACGTAAGCTCCTTTATTTCGTAAATTCAGCTCTGTTTGTTCGAGTGAAAATCTGTAATAAAAAGTCAGCATTTAAATTATTGAAGAGTATTTTTTTGGAGCATTAAACGTTTCTACTCTATGCATGCAAGATTATTACGTGCCGACATGCTAAGATTCACTCTATTACGCATATTGATATACTAAGGACAAATACTTTTACTTATTTTTGTTTTACATCTAAGTTGAATAACTATAATTAAATAATTTTTTACTATGATTAGGACAAGACGTTAGCGTCTCTTTCTGGAATGCTATGGGAACGAAAGAAAATTGTTCTCGATTTGACGGATCGAAGGGCTGGCTATGGTCTGAAACGAACTGTAATTTGAATTTGAACTTCATATGCCAACACAGTAAGTAGTATAACTATTCTTAATTTATTCTTATCTGTTTAAATTTGTCTTACTATGTATAATAAACAAAGCTCTGAATCAGTTGATTGTTCATGACCGTTTAACTCTTCAATGATACTGGCATATAAGTATGCACTGCTAGGGATGGACGCGAGACGAAAAATAAGCGTCTCGCGTCTCGCAAAATAGCCTAAAAGCTTGTCTCGTCTCGCAAAAATCCCTATATCGTAACGTTAAGAATGTGTGTCTCGTCTCGCAAAAAAGCTGTAAATCTCTGTCTCGTCTCGCAAAAAAGTCGTCTCGCGTCCATCCCTATGCACTGCAAAACTTTTTCGTCTTATTGACGGTACACATACTGGCAATCGAGGTGTCACTTTTTTTTTCTTTCTTTCAAGAATTAACTTACCGTTAAACATTATACCGCATTTTTACCGCAATATATTTAATTTCACCAAGTGCGCTCTAAAATTTCTACCGTTATTGCTGCAGTTTTACAGTAAATGTTGCTGTACATACATGCATAATAGCGCTTTGATATTTCTACAGCATTTGAACTGTTACTTCTACAGTTTTGCCGTTCATTTAACAGTGCAGGCAATGAAATTTATAGGGTACGTGAACTGTTAGTTCTACACATAGAGTAAATTTCTCGGTACAAGCTGTGTTGCTTTTATGGGTAAAAAGATAAGCTGCTGGAGATGAGGCAAGCTTAGCCCAAGCTCAAACGCGGGCCCGAACTGGAAATGAGCTCTGTAATTTACGATTGCGTTCGGTTTTGAGCTCACGAGAAATTTTGCATTTGTTGAACATACTCCTACTCATGCAACAGGTTTTTAAAAGTGATTCCTGAGAGAAATAAATGATTACTTAAAAAAGAAAGCAGTACTAGCGGCTAGAAGGAGAGCTAAACTCTTGGGGGTATTTCAGAGCGGTAGTTTATTACCGGCTGATTCAAAAATAATGTGACCAGTTTCGGAGCATCATATATTTTTATTCAGTTATTTACATAAAATTTTCAATGTGGTTTCCTCTAGCGTAGTACATTTTACGTAAACGTTTAGGTCATGCTAAAAAAGTTTTTCCGACCATTTTTGGGGGTATTTTTCCAGCTTCCTCTTTAATTGCTTTTTTAAGCCCTTGAAGTGTTCTTACTTTACGTCTATTTAATTGTTTTTTTTTTCAGCACCCCCATGAAAACAATCGCAAGGAACACAGCCAGGGAATGATGGTACCCATTTCTCAGGAGGAAGAAAATGAATCTTTTTTACCCTTCAACCGTTTTATAGTTGGTTTTGCAGCATGATTTAGGGCCTAATCTTCGTGAAAAACAAAGTTTCCTTGAGGGTATAGATATTGACTGTCTTTGATCATATGCTTCAAAACTTTAATCTGATAGTATTTAGCATCCATTTTAGCATTTGGTTCTACAAAAAATGGTTAAGCCTTGAGGGACATCCCCATCCATACCATAACACTCGACGACCAACTTGCCTTTTGCAAAACAGCTGCGTCTTTGCGACACTGTTCGCGTGAAATATATTGTATCTTCGTTTTGTCAATTATGGACGACAGATGAAACTATACTTCAATCGAAGTTATCCATATTTTGTATCTACCTTCGCGTAAGATTAAATACAGAGGCCAAGAACACTTTCTTAGTTTTTCTACAATCTTTGCAGACATTTGATGACGGACTGGTTTCTTCACTTTATTTATAGCCAATTTTCTTTATCTGATGACAAATTGTCGATTGCGATACCTGTAGCTTTTTTTTTCTTGCTAAATTTTTTTTGAGGCAAAGGATTTTCTACCGGAGTCTTTTTAGCTTCTTTTTTTCTTTTTCACCAAGGACTTTCTTTCGTCCATGTTTTTTACCCGAAGCTTTTAATTGCTAGCCAAATTTTATTTCTTTTCGAAGTTTAGATAGTAATCCATTAGAAAAATATATTTTCTGATTTTTAAATGTTTTATTTATAACAGAATTTGAGCAAATATCCTCCAAAAGCTTTAAAAATTTCGTTTAGGGTTTGAGGATCTAATTGTAGAGTCTTAATTTACTCCCACTAATAAAAATAGGTCGATTGGTAATTTAAACGCTTCATTTTTAAAATAAAGCTAGTTTTAAAGCGATTAAAATTTACCATAAATAGTTATATGCTTTTAAAATGGGTCACACTAATTTTGAATCAGCCTGTACTTCTTAGGTCATGATATCGGAAATATGCTTATATTAATATACGTATATCACTTCCATCTCTGGGGAAACCGAGAGAAATGACGGATGTTTTGATTCCATCCCCGTCTGGGGAGCCTGACAGCTGCGCGGGTCAGGCGCCTGTCACTTATGGCTGCTTTGCGAGTGGTTTGGTCTCGGGTTCAAATCCCGTTAGCCCATGGATGTATACAGGGTAGGAGAGATAGAGTATCCCCAGAAGGTTTAGAATCCAATAGCAATGGGGTGTCGGAAACGTCGTCTTCATGTTACCTGCCAATAATCACTTTGAAAGAAGTGTTGAAGTGTGCGTCTCATTTCTTAACCCAGTTTCATAAACCATGGGCTTTTCTCCGACAATTTTATCAATGTAATGAAAGAAAAAATTCTGAATGAACCCTTTTTTATCAAGTGCAATCGGTGAAAGATGGATTAGTTTTTGAAAAACCATGGTCGGAAAGTTTACTATGACTCGAACACTTCTTCCAAAGCGATTATCAACAGGTACATAAAGACGACCCCACATTGCTTTGCGATTCTGAACCGTCTTGGTGTACTCTATCTCTCCTGAAAATTTGTAAACGTTGTACTGAAACACCCTGTATGTTTGTCCAGATAGTGTGATCTAAAAGTGTACTTCGAAATAAAGATTTTACACTTAGAAATAACTGAAATAAAGACTTTAAAGAGCCGTAGGTCTAGATAAATCTCTCTCCAAAACTCGCCAAGTTCATTATAAAATGAAGAAAGAAAAATGCTGACATGAATGTATTAGAAAAATTCTTTCGCCATTCAGTTAAGTAGGATGATAGTGGTTGAGTCTATTTTGTTAAGCGTGTTAAAAAATGCATATTAGTTAGTATAATCACCAAAATGAATGTTATTAACCAAGAGCTATAGTTAATAAGATTAATTTTGGTGGTTATAAGTGTATGAAAAATGAAGTTGGAAAATTGGAAATGTGGAAAGACTTTTTGGAGATTTTTGACTCCAAATCAAATATGAAACTGGGTTATGCTCAGTGCAATCCTTGCAAATCTGAAAGTACAATAGACTTTCTCGACATGACTTGGACCCTTACCAACAAAGGGTCAGGTACCCATTTGAATGCTGGCTCCCCTAGTGCATATTTTCATAGCACCACTAGCTTCTCTCTCCCACACACTTACATATCCTGAAATGAATCGTTTCGACTTGCGTGTATATGTGATAGTTTTTCGTAACTTGCAATTGTATTTTTAAAATTTCAATATAAACTCAAATTTCGACGTATTAGCTTTGAGGGCGAAGTGAAAGACGGTCAAAGATGACTCGTATTTATGTGGAGGTGTTACGGTCATTCCATCAAAACAGTTGTTATTACACTTGATAGAACTTTAATAAAAATAATGATCCATCCGATACCCGGAACCAATGAGACACCTGATGATGACGACGATGATGTGTACCCAAACAGGGTACGGGTCACAAGAGTAGATTTGCTGAACGCTAGAGACACTTTACCTAAAACATTTGAGGAGAACAGCGTAATTGATCCCTTCTTTTCAACATTAAATCAAATTCAATTTGCGCTACATGACACTATACCTTAAAACAGCCTTTAATTTTGGATCCCCCCCCCCCCAAGTTGTCGTCATTTTTATTTTTATTTTTTAAATAAATGTACATATCTATTTTTTCATTTTTTTTCTCCTTATTCTTAAATAAACACGTGCATACCTTAAACTATTGCCTATACAGTTCATATATTTTAATTTAATTTAATGATTTTTTTCTTAATTTCTGCCTTTTACTGACCGACCACTGT
Organism: Cheiracanthium punctorium; assembly: GCA_038373885.1. Taxonomy (NCBI): domain Eukaryota; kingdom Metazoa; phylum Arthropoda; class Arachnida; order Araneae; family Cheiracanthiidae; genus Cheiracanthium; species Cheiracanthium punctorium. The sequence continues at coordinate 682,747 of JAWZYV010016768.1, read as the reverse complement.
GCTATCATGCCGACACTGCAACATTACAGCTACAATAATTTTTCTTTAGTTACAATTATTATTATTTTTTTTTTGACCGCAGAAAATGTTAATGGGTGAGAAAGACATTTGAAGCTCTATTCTTTTACGAATAGAGACTTTAAAAAAGGAAAGACTAATTATTAGAATTATTCCAATTAATTAGACAGATTAATTAATTTTGACAGTTAAAGATTATAATATTTTTTATTTTAATAATTAACAAAGGTAATTAACATATTTCAAACATAAAAAGAGAAACGGGACCCCCCCCCCCGACAAATAAGGAAACAATATTTCAAGGTGAAGTTTGGACAACCCTGTTCCACAGTATTCTTCAGATTCTTCAGCTATGATTATTACCCGTCCCAATTATTTCCAACGGTGTATTCCTGATTTCGGTTAGTGCGTTGTCAAACATATATAATAAATAACGGTCTACTGTCAGTTATTGCACTTTAGAGAGATGAATTTATTCGAAGCACTATAAAATACGTATATAGAAGTTTATGACTGGATGGAAAGGGTTGAATGTTGCAGTTATACCACTTTTACAGGGGAACACAAAACTAAATTAATAATGTTACAGCTCTTTTGAGGCTATGTCCAAAATCTTAACGAATTTTAGAGCGATGTTGCTTGATTGACCGCCAGAAATGTGTTACGAAATTTGTAATCTACGCAACGGCGAAAATTTAAATTCTGAGTGAAAAGAGCTTGAGACTTACGCTTTTGGTAGACGCTGAGAGAGTTAAAACAGTTTTTGATTTTGGCGTGCCTAATTCTCTGTCCATGTTTGTTTGGCCGCGATTTCCCTGACTCGCACGAAACGAGAAAATATTATGTTGACCAAAAACTAACCAGCGTCGTTGTTCTGTTGGTAGAGGCCCGAAAAATAGCTGTTCGTTTTATTTTCTAACGTTTCTAATGACCTAAGAATGCTGAAATTGCAAGAAATTTACACATTTCTGCGTCTGGGCATTATTTTACCCCCCCCCCCCAAAAAAAAAAGAAGGCCCGTTGTTTCATTGCTGTTGTTTTTTGGACTGACTATCCACTCAAAATGAAAGATAGATAGTTGATTTTTATAAATAAAGTGAAGAACAAAACAGTTTGCATAGGACTTGAAAATAGTGTTGCCTTTGATTGAATGCTGTTTTTATTGGTAGATGACTGAAATAAAATGACATTTTAAAGGAAAACAAAACAAAAAAAAATTGTTAGATTTTTTTCGTTAATTTACTTTGTAGTTTTTTCAACTACATGTTCGTCGCACGCATAAACTACAGAAAGGTTAATAATTTAAAAAATAACAAATCACATTCGAGGCTTATTCAGAACTAAGGCAATTCCTAACACTTTTATCGCATGTAAAACCTGCTACACAGGAAGTTATATCTGCAGTCTTAAAACAAATTCTCTAATTAAAGCTTTGCAATGTATAAGAACTATTAATGAGAGGTCGTAGAGCTATCAACTATAATCTCCTTTGTCTTAGCCTGGCAAAGATTCTCACGTAAAGGTAACACTTCCCAAAGTTGCTTTAACCTCAGAAATGTTTTCACGGTTGAGTTGCTAGATTCAGTCACTGGTAAAAATGGTTCAAACGTATACAATCAAATTTAAAGAGGGAAAGTTTAAAGTATTTTTATTGAGGGGGAAAACAACGTAAAATTATTTAAGCAAATTGCAAGCATTTATATACATAAATGTCACAGCTTTCTGATCTCATCGATTTTACAATGATGTGGTTAATCTGAGGTTTTTTAAACATCAAATTGCCGTAAATTTTCTTTGTATTGGGAACAATATTTAGGGAAATTCTGTTCAACTGATAAAGTTTTCCGAAACATTAAATAAAAATTTTACAGTATTATTAAATAATGTTTTGAATAACAATATTATCAATTCAGATAATAAAATTGGGTTGTTCGAAGAATTAGTAGGTTTTTTAATTATTATTAATGAAGTATACATTCACCCCCCTTTTTATTGTTAGGTGATTTACTAGTTAGCATGTTATATGAGAATTACCACTTTTAAAAAAAAGCAGTTTTAAATACTCCATTAAAAAAGTATAAGATTATAAATTTTTACATTAAACAACCTGAAGCTCCTGAATGAGAGAAAATCGGAGTGAATAAATCAGCACTGCTTTGTGTTGAGATTTTTTTTTTATAAAAATTTTATTGCAGCACGGGTTTTGCAGATTACTTTACAGCTTGCAAAATAATCTAGCCAAATTTTCATCAAAGTCGCTGAAAAATTTTAGTTTGTGATCCTGATGCTGCAGATTGATAAAGAAAATTTTGTTATCCGCCATTGCACGATAAAAGAAAAAAAATAGTGACTACACTTGACTTTAAAAACATTTGATCTTTACCAAGCGTTTAAATAAATTTTTATTTAACTCAGTCAAATATATTGTTTGGACAATAGTACATTTCAAATAATTTCAGTGTATATGCCGCAACGTACAAAAGTACTTTTTGTAGCCCTGTAAAAAACTTTAAATCCTACAAACACCAAAGTAATTTTGTACATGAAGTTTTAGACCTGTGAACAGAACCTTTTACAGACAATGAGTCGGACACCTTATGGAAAGATACCGGTTTAGATCCAAGTTGATTCAAGACCAACGTGAAATTTTTCTGTGAAACGCGCATGTTACAGCCGTCTGCATAAATTATAGAAGCACTTTCAAAAAATACCTTCTTGTGTATAAGATGATGACTTAGCTTGTGTGTGCAAATTTATAGGAAAACGTTCAGTAAAATCATTCGAGTGTATTTTTTATCAATGTACTTTCTCGGTAGGTCGGTAAATCATACCGATAAAATAAAGAAGGGAGTTTTTCACAGTACTTATACATATTCATGCGGGAGACTATACAGCTATCTGTTGGTAGTATGTCCACTTTCTGGATGGGCCAATATGTGGAAGAGGTGTGCAGAGCCACAAGATGCATAACAACAAGATCCAAAACGAACTTTTATTCCTTTAACACATCCGTAGAAAAATATATCGAGAACTAAATTTTATAACAATTTAGAATAATAGTCATATGTGTTGTCAAACTCATAGTCTCGTGATAATCTAGTGATTCCGTGTTTCCTGTTTCCTTACATTCGTGCCTTTTGCCTTTTTTCTTTTCTTTTTTTGCGCGGGGGGGGGGGATAGTTGTGGACAACCTCTGCGATCTATACTGATGGTGATCCCTATAGCTTATGTTCATAATTACAAAGCAGTACAACTAATGTCTCAGTGTTCGGCTAGAAGCAAAATTGCATTCTATTATTATGTAATGTGTCTCAAAGCTTCATTTTTATTTTTAGAGCCAGCAACTTGTGGAAAACCGGAAAGATCAGCTAACTCGTCCATTGTTGCCAGAAACTTCGACATTGGCTCTGTTATTGAATATAAATGCGCTCCTGGTCATTTATTAGTTGGGCCCAACATCAGAACCTGTTTACCATCCGGATTTTTCAGCGAATTTCCTCCTAAATGTCGATGTAAGTTTTTAAAATATTTATTCAAAAACTAGCTGAAGTACCCGTCCTCGACGGGTTAGTGAATGCAAATTTCCAAAAACCAAGAACTTTCGTCAGCATTATAGGAGTACACAGAATGGATGTAGTATGTTGCCAAAGTAAAGAAAGCGAAGTTATAATTTTTATGTATTGTTAAAATATTGCAGGTTAGAGAGTAACTAAGTAATATCATTTCATTCGCTTTAGTCCTAATTATGTGATGCGCGAACGAATATTTACGCATATTGAAATAATTTTCGCAAAATCTCAAAATTTAATCAAAATTTTTGAAAATTTAGAAGCCTAGAATTTAAGTTGAGTGACAACCTATCCTGTCACCCAAATTCGTTTCATTCCCTGCAGTCTTTATTTCGTGATGATGGAACAAATTTTCAGCATTTTAAAACGATTTTCGCAAAATCTTAAAATGTAATCAAAATATTTTAAAAATTCAACGCCTATAAATTAAGATTAGCAACTACCTATCCTATCACTAAATTTCGTATAATTCGTATTAGTCGTTATACGTGATGTTTGAAGAAATATAAACGTATTTTGAGAGAATTTTCACAAAATCTCAAAATCTAATAAAAATGTTTAAAAAATTGGACCCCTATAGTTTATGTTGAGCAACCATCTATCGTGTGACCCAATTTCATATCATTCGCTTTAGTCGTTATTACGTAATACGGGAACAAAGATTCACTCAGTTTGAAACGATTTTCACAAAATCTCTAAATCTGATCGATTTTTTTAAAATTAGATGCTTATAGTTTAAGGTGAGTGGCCACCTATCATTTCACCAAATATCATTTTTTCACCTTTGCAGTTATTACGTGATGTGCAAATAAAAATTTACGCAGTTTGAAATGATTTTCGAAAAATCTCAAAATCTAATCAAGATTTTTTTTTTAATTCGACGCCTATGTTTTAAGTTGAGTGACCACCTATCATGACACCCAATTTCATATCATTCGCTTCAGTCGCTTTTACGTGATGCTTGAACACGACTTTACGCAGTTTGAAAGGATTTTCGCAAAATCTCAAAATCCAATCAATATTTTTTAAAAATTCGACGCCTATGTTTCAAGTTGAGTGACCACCTATCATGTCACTCAATTTCATATCATTCGCTTCAGTCGTTTTTAGGTGATGCTTGAACACAAATTTACGCAGTTTGAAACGATTTTCGCAAAATCTGAAAATCTAATCAAGATTTTTTAAAAATTCGACGCCTATGTTTTAAGTTGAGTGACCACCTATCATGACACCCAATTTCATATCATTCGTTTCAGTCGTTTTTACGTGATGCTTAAACAAAAAAAAGCGCCACGGACAGAACGACAGAATGACAGACAGACAAACTTTTTTTTGAGGGTCGCATCGGATTCCCGGGTGCTTGAAACGGATAGAAATCGCAAAATTTTTGAATTCCAAGAAATGTACAGACAAAAGTCTAATTTTATTTATATAGATAATAATATAGATGGGCGTGTGTCATGTGAATAGGACGATTTTAATGAAAGCAAAATTTATGTATCTTGCTATTTGTGATTTTTTGTTGCTATTTATTTTTGGAAGTGTAATTTAATAATTGAGTACAATCCATAAAAAAATGTATAATTATCTTTGGATTTTCATAAATTACTTTCACAAATAAAGTGTGGGGGGATTTCAAAAAGTAAAGATCATTCACCGATAGCAGCAAAGGAAAAGTTTCTGTGAGCCTGCTGGCAACACGGACTGTAATCTTGAACCTTTCGCTTTTCTCTCTATGTCATTCGTTATTTTTACGCTGAGCCTTGTTTGAGCAGCACGTCTTTATGATGTCCATTCAGAATCCCGCCAGTGTGGATTGCTTGCTGTAATACGTATTCTTCATGCAAAAGTCCTGCATCCAGTGATATTCATAAGGAAATTCTTTCCCTCTATGGAAACGTTACAGATTTTATTTGAAAGCATTGTATCTTTACTTTTCGAAATCCCCTCGTATAATGAAATATTTTAGTACTTAAAGTTTCAAATTCCTGTTTAATATTAGAACGGTTATTTTTTCAGTGGTTTCTAACTCACGCACCATGTTATATTGGAAATATAGCAAAGTTTTACTGCAGTTTATTTTCTTTTCTTTTGACTTTCTGAATTCAAATACAATATAAGTTTCAGAAATCAAGTAGAAAATAGTCACCATCATGGGAGCCCATATGAGTACTTTTAGCAGAGTGGGGACTCTTGTTTCTAAACGGGCTCGCATAAAATAATTTGCTATAAAAAGGGTCAATATAGGGACATCGAAGGGGGGGGGAGGCTCAAGCCCTCACTGCCCCTTTACGGGCTTTTGTGTTCTTCGCTAAACTTTCAAAACATTTTTTGCTTGTTAGTTGTCTGATGAGTATATAGACGACTTCACTAAGACAAAACTTACTATATTCAATAAATGAGAACATTACCAAAGTAATATCATATCTTTCCCTTGTCTGCAGATCATTTAGAATTCTCCTTTCATTCGTAACCTTTTTAAACTGTATTTAAAATTCTTGTATGTTTAGTATCCAGAACTTGATCTCATTTTTGAGATGCATCCAGTGAGGGGGAGAATTATAGTAAAAATAATTTTCAATTCAAGTGCACTTTAGAGTTTTACATGATTATGCCAATCTTGCGATCCAATATTTAAGTAGCTTTTTTTTTATGCAGTAACGCATTTTGATCCATTCGTATTCCCGAGGTAGCGCAGTGCGAAATACCACGAATTCGGATGCAACTTCCTGTACTAAAACAAAAAAATAACTCGAAAGCGAAAGTTAAAAACAACAATTTAACAAAAGATTTCCAATGAGCCGACCGAGTTGTATGGTGGGTAAAGCACCGAACTCCGGTTTCGGGTTCAACTCTCGGCGGCCGGGGATCGATCCCCGACTGGGCGTAGTTATCATTGTGTCCGTCCCTTCATAAGGGGTAACACTGACCGCCCCCATAATAAAATGGTCACACCTTTGGGCCGTTGTAAGGGACAATGCCTAATCGGCAAGTTCCCGCCCGTTAAAAGATTTCCAATGATCTTGTGGCAATGGTATTAGAATAATTCTAGGCATTATTTCTCAAACGAAGATTACGCTAATGATGACAGGCGGCAAGGGACAGCAACGGGACAAATTTTGATTGGCTGCTGAGAGCTTCACTTTTAAACACACCGGTTTTTATATTAATTGTATCGTTAATTAGTGATATTAAAGCACCAGAATCTTCTAGCATGGAGTGTTTGTTAATTACAGCCGTATATTAATTATACAAGTAATTATTATCGTTAAAACCATATTGGATACCTATGACGTATTATTACGTCATGCCTCGCCAGCCATTCGGAATCTTTATCCTGTTTCTGTTTCTAGTCGCTTTACTAATGATGGGACAAATCGAGTTCTTTTACGAAAATAGAAAACATTGCACTCGAGTATTATTTAGAATCGATTGCTTTCTAGAATCGAATGGAATCATCAATAGCACAAATTTATGAAGCCAACTTTAACTTCATAACTTCATGACGTCATAAATTTTTCCACGGGAAATTTTCTGCATTGATTTTACATTTTTTGTTTCAAATGGTAATTATTCAAATAGCGAGGACTAGAGTGATAAGGCCATTGCCGTAACTGAGTGGGTTGTAGATTATACAATTTAGAACGGTTTTTAACTCCCTTCTGAAAAAATAGATTTTTTATTGCAAGAATTGAAGATGAAGCTCTCAGGATGAGATAACCCCACTTCCCCTAGAAATATCCAAAAGACCTACCCAAAGACTCAAATATCTAAGACTTAAAAGAAATTTGAGTCTTTGGGTATGGTTACATAACTCTAATATGCATAGAGTTATGTAACCATACAGACTGGAGTTATGTAAAAGCAAGACGGGAACATTTGGCATTCATGGAAAATTTTAGACCCCTCTAAGAAAAGTAGAATTTCATAGTAAAAATAAAAAAGGGGCATTTGAGGCTCTATAAATTTATGTAATTTCGTTTCATTCACACCGAAAAACACTTTGGATTCGCAGAAGCATAGGGCGTTAATTTCTCTCGTCCTTTTTGTTTATTATAGTTTATAATTTCTTTTCTTACCAAATTTCTTCTCTTTCTCCTTCCCTTCTTTGGTCTTTCTTTTGTGCAATGTCCTTTTTTTTGTTGTTATGTTTTCGTACAAATTGTGTTTACGTAATAACAGAAGCCGTAAAATAGTTGCGCTATACTTCTCGATATTCGATATTGCGTTTGTCGCATACCGGATCATTAGAGGCAAATGCAGGCTTCGTGCTTTAGTAAAAACCTCAAGGATAGGCCGAAAGATCGCGGCCAATCCCCACCAACAAGACTGTGCTTTTTTTAATGGGGAGGGGGGTGACGATCTCCCGGGAGAAAAGCATGAACAAAACTGTGAACGCAGAAGTATACATTCATATGCATAATAATGTAACATATTTATTTAAAGTTACGAAATAAAGTCTTACAGCTTAGGATCTAAAACAGTCAATTTAGGAATTCCTTTTAATAATATTATGTTATTTAATTATGCATCTAAATCAATAATTCATACACATCTTCAGAATATAAGGCGAATGGTACAGATCTTTGTTTGTTTGTATTTTTATCTGCCTGGGATGAAGGGTGCCTTGGTAGGAGGACTTTCTAAGGGTTTCTAACGCGTATTCACGTGACATCTGGAGAAAACCTACCCAAACTCCAGATCGTTAGATCGACAGCCGCGCGATGGCACCCGAACCTGGTGACCTTCACACTTCGGCCGTCTACCATTTTCAGTGGCATAACCACTGTGCCATGGTGAGGCGAATGGTACAGATGAAGCTCCTATCACGAAAAAGCCACTCATTTAAAAATCTTCTTCCTCTTGAGGATTTTCCTCAACCGAAAGTCTCCTTCATCGTTTTTCACCTTTCTCTGTTCTTCGCTTCAGTCTCATTTAGGCCATCTATATTTTAATAAACCTTCCCCCAGGTTTTCTTTCCATCTGTTTTTGCGGCGCCCCTTCTGTTTCTGGGCCTAGTTGCCAGTTCATGAATCATTTGGGTAGAGGCACTCGCTTCCCATTCTGTTGACGAGTCCGGACCATCGACATCGACCCTACTTTAAAATCAAGACATCGTTTCATAATTCGGGCTTTGCTCTTACATAACTTGAACCTGGAATAGGCTCACCAGGCACGTGCCAACAGGGGGGGGGCAGGGGGTTTATCGCCCCCTCGGTAAATGAGTAGAAGGGGCGAACTATATAATTCGCCCCCTCTGTATTTTAGCCCCCCTCAATAGTTTTTTTACAATCGTTTTCTTCAGGATGGGGGGGAAGCAATTTTTCCAGATCTTCCCCTCAAGAAAACGGTTATTGAAACAAACTAATGAGGCATAAACGAAAATTTTACTAACTCAAACGGAAGGGAGGGGGGCAAAATAGCTGCCACCACCCATCCCCTTCCGCACGAAGAGAACTGTTATTTTAAGCAAACTATTGCGATACAAAAAAAAAAAAAAATCGGTCAATTAATGAGTTCACATGAAACTGATACAGGAAATTTGGCTCACACTCGAATACTTTTTTGAGAGGGTGTACAGACGAGGTTAAAAAATATTGAAGCCGATTATTTATAAAAATGGGCGGGGAGGGGGGAGGGCAAAATAGCTGCCCTGTCCCTGAAGAAAATGATTATGGTAATTGAACTATAGAAGGGGGGGAGGGGCTGGTGAAAGGACTGCCCCCCTCCCGATGTCGGAAAAAATCGTTCGCCCCCTCACTTTCCAAGACGTTGGCACGTCCCTGAGGCTCACCATGGCCGAGCGGATATGACACCCTAAACATAGCAGATGGCTGAAGTGTGACGGTCCAGGGTTTTTCCCTACCGCTCGTCTGTCAGTCTAACGGTCTGGAATTTTGGGCGGTTTTCTTCACACGTAATGATAATGAGCGTTAGAATCCCCTTCAAAATGCCTCCGCCTAAGGTATCTCCCTAGGTAGATACACAGAGGTTTAAAGTAAAGACTAGAGAAGCCATCCCTTTATTTTTGCTGTGGCAAAAGTTGCGGGGAGTCAGCGGCGGTGCTACGAGCTGTCGCAGTGTCTCGAAGATCGGCATTGGATCATTCATATCTTTTCCATCCAACTTTTTTTAAAGGCGTTTTCTTCTTCTTTTCAACTAGAATCGTTCTACTAGCGTGAGTTTTTTCCTTATGCAAATGTGCTTTTTTATCTTCTGCATTCTATTTATAAACTAGCTGCGTAGCCCGCCTTTGCCCGTGAGAGGGAAGAGAAAATGCCCATTCACCTTAAATGTTGGTTGGAAAGGGAAGGAATGTGAATCCTCCCGCTGCAATGATAAAAAAGGACATGGGACTTCCCGCTGCAACAACAAGAAAAAAAAAGAACGCGGCACATGATAGCGTACAGAGGTGACTGGTCATTTGAAAATATAGGAAGTTCGTAATGAAAGTGCCCCTATTTGGAGTGGTGTACTGCAAAATCTCTTGGTCAGAATGCCTCCAAATTTGCAAGAAACCTTAATGAGAGACAGTGGGAGAGAGATTTTTTGGGTAAAAAATAAGTTCAAAAAATGACAAAGACATGCTGTTTCAAAATCCTCTAGTTGCTGAAATGCAAATTCTTTCGCCATTTGAAGGTATAAAACAGGTATAGGAACTTTCGGAAAGTTGCGAGTCGAACTTTAGGATGTTAGCAAAGTCGCGGGCCGTATAATTGGGATTTATATGGGAGTTTGAATGGTTTATACACTGTTAATACAGTGGTAGTTAACATTTCCCCATAAAATGGTGTAAATTATTTCACACTTTCTATGGAGAAACGTTGAACCATGATTTGGTGCTTAAATGAATCGAGGGACGAAATCATGGTTCAACACATTTCGCCATTGAAATGTTGCAGCTAATTTAGCTCCATTGTAGGGTGAAATGTTGAAGTTCTTCTATTAAGGTGTATGGGGTTTTCATAGGTTCCCAGGACCAGATCAAAACCCTGGGCAGACCCCATGAGGGCCCCCCGAGCCGGAGGTTGCCCGTATAGGGTATAAAACATCTGCTTCACAATCTCTTCAGAATGCAGGATTCTTCCTTCTAAAAGTAGCCTCCATTATCTTAAGAGAGGTTGTTACTTAACAAGATCGTGCGTTACGCGTGAAACTTTTTTGACCAAAACGGCGATTCACTGCCTGCGGTTTTGCGTCAGTATAGGACCTGAAAATTAACTCGAGATAGTCCGATGGGAGTTAAGAAAAAGGATGACATAATTTGTAACAACAAAATGATGAGGTGTACAATCCTGGAGAGTGTTGATGAACCGATAGTGCCTTATACACTGCCATCAGCAGTGGAGTATGAAATTCTAAGGTTTCGGGTGGTGGCTGCGAATAAAGACAACTACATAGAGCATGTTTTGCACTAATTACACTGCAAAGACATTTGAGATTTGTAATTTTTCTTTAAAATTATTAGCCTTTTTTTTACATTAAAACATTGCGAAGCTTCATCTCTTGGGGATTTATTGAACTATTTTTTTCCACAGAAATCGTTCTCCGATGATCTTATTAAGGTTTTCTGTAAATTTGGTATTGTTCTGATCTGTAGTTTTTGCTTTACACCTTTCTGAATAGGGAAACTTTAATTACGAACATCTTGTATCTTCGTAGTCGCAATTTCATTCCAATAAGACTTATGTCAAAGACATTTATGCTGAATTTCAACGCATTTTTCATTAAGAATTTTACACAGATCATCATTGAATGGGTTTTTATAAATGTAAGTAAATATACAGGTTGCGCAAAAGTCTCTTTAGAAATACAAGCGTTTATTAAATAAAATGTCGATCCAATTCAAACTTGAAAATTATTTTATTTTATGAACAATTATTAGTTTTTTACAGCAACTAATAAACCTCTATCTGCCAGGGGCTGCATTTAGGCCCATACCGCCCATAGGCAAAATTAAAATATGCTTCCCACAGCATCTTCCTTTTTATTTTATATATAGGTGCTCCATGCATACTATATAGTGCACAATGTAGCCGAGAGAAAAAAAAATTAAATTTAAATTGGAAGGGCCATAGATAAAGATGTTTTTCGGAAGTGGTTTAATATTTCTATGAAGTAGATTTTCGAACCATGTCATTCATGTTTATGATATAGCAGCGGTGGCATCGGTAGTCTTTCACCCTGGTAAATGATTTATACCATCGCAAGTGACCCATTTCGACGAAATGAATGCATTCATGGGCAATTACATTTTAATATGGACGGAAGAGACGAGAGAGAGAAATCAAAAAGAAGTCCGCATCCTCTGTCCTCCACTTGCGATTTAGTAAAAAAAAAAATACATTCCTCAAAACTGTATCGCCCTAGGCCGCGACCTACTTGGGCCTAATTAGAAATACGGCCCTGTACATGCTCATCATTAGCTTTCTCGAGTATCCCCTTGATGTGCTTCGCTCAAGTCCTCTGCAGCAAAATGCTATTAATGGTGCCGATGAAGTCCATGATCCTTCGCTTCGAGTTAGTAACATCCCTCATCTTTGTTCCATAGACACGATTTTTAACATACCCCCACAGATAAAAATCCAGAGTCGTGATATTCAGTGAACGAAGTGACCAGGGAATGGGGCCATCTCATCCAATCCTCCGATCTGGAAATGTTTCGTCGAGGAAACTGCGTATCTGAATTTCAGTGCTATGAGTATCTGATTTTGTTTCTATAAACTGCACGTTGGTATTTTTCTTAGGGCGTCGCCATATTGACATTTTGGGCCTTTAGTTTCTTCAAAATGTTATCTAATATTAAAAACTTCTAACCTCAGATCTAACAGTAATTAGATCTAAACAGTAATTAAGTATCTACAGCAAATTATATTTTCACATCTCATCAAAAGGTTTTTTAAATAATTTTTAACAGACTTTGTGGATATCTTTCTATCTATCTATCTATATCTATATATAAGCTGACTACTTCATGAATATGGAGGAGGGCAATAAGGATTTTTGTGGGAGTGTCTCAGACTTTTGCTGCAAATGGCAAATTGGTAACAGTTATAAAATCCCTAGAAATCGCACACAATTTTCTAAAATGTGTCGTTTTTTATCAAATTTTGCAAGTAAATTTCATTTTTTATATTTATAAATTTCATTTTTTGTGTATGTATACGGTTTGTAAGCATACATAATACAGCTTATGTAAATTATCCTAATGCTGACGTTATTTGTTTGTTTTGAAACTGTACTGGCATGCGTTAATTTTTCGAAAACCTTTAAAAAGGACTGTTTTAGTGAAAAATTCAATGTTCATTGTAACAGCCTTACAGCTGAATACTTTTTTCAGTGGGTTTAAGAATATTTTTTCTCTCTTTTTTTAGACTTGGAATGTGGGTCTCCAGCTAAGATAGCAAATGGTAGCTATAAGCTTTTAAACGGAACTCGGCACTACCTTAGTACAGTTCAGTACACTTGCAATGAAGGTCATGTACTGGTAGGTCGAGGAAGTTTGGTATGTGATGTGGATGAAAAATGGAATGGACCACCCCCGCGATGTGATCGTAAGTATATTAAGTTGATTAACAGAGAAGCTGAAAAACTTTTCAGGTGTATTTACGAGTATTTCTCTATATTTTACAAATCGAAGTAGCTGAAAAAGATAAAGAAATGCGATTTGACGGAAAGAACTGGCCTTAAGCATTTGTAATGGAAGTGTTAGGTTGATAAAAGGTGTTCCTAAAATTAAAAAATAAATGAAACTATCTACATTTGACAATAAAAACGTAGCACTGACTGAAAATGCATCGCCCGTTTGCAGGTAATTTTTATAAGAGACGGAGAAAATTGAAAAGATTTCTAAAACGATAAAAACAAACCTTAATTCTAATGAAATATCCCGGAATGACTAAGCTTAACACAGACCATTTGATACGTCAAAGTTTCACACCCTGGCGAACCAGGAGGCACGTCTATAAATTTTGTGCTTCAAAACTAATGGAATTTATTAAAGCACAACAGTTAAAGACGACCTTACTCCGAAACGTGCCACATTTGAAAAAAAAAAAAAGAATGTTTTTCCAGAGATAGAGTATACATTTAGATAGCTATTATTGATATTATAATTTAATATTCTGGAAAATCAATTAAATGTAAAGAGCAATGTGAAAGACATGTCTAATAATATCGTAATAAAATAGTTGAATTGCCTTCTTTTAGATTTGAGTTTTATTGAAAAAATATTGTAAAGCATATATATATATATATATATATATATATATATATATGTGTGTGTGTGTGTTATTTGATACCATATTTATTTCTCTTATAGCATTTTACTGTCGGCAACCGTCTCCGATAACTAATGGACATTTTGTAGTGTCTTCAAATACGACAGTCTTTGGAACTGTGACTAAGTATTATTGTGATGAAGGCTACAAGATGAAAGGAAAAGACACCATAACATGCGTTGCCAGTGGCTATTGGGACGGGGAGCCTCCTGTATGCGTCGGTAAGACTATAAAGCCTTTTCTTGGTTTTTTCAAAATGTGTTGCGCATAATTTTTTGTCTAACTAATGACACTGTCTTTTCCAGCCGAAGAACTCGACAAAACTGCAGTCGTATACAGCAATAATGAAGACTCTTTGAAGACATCAGAAGTGTACAAACTCGTGTCACCGACACCAACCTATTCCCCAACAACGCCTTCTTCGACATTTTTAAATACTCTGTCATCTTCCACGACTTTCACTTCAGTTGTCACTTATATTCCTGAAAGTACCTATTCACCACCTAAACAATCCACCGAAGCGGAAGATACAACATTTGGATTAAAACTATCTTCCACAACCCTTCAACCTAGCCGCACCATACCAGCACACTCAACGAGTAGTGTCACTTGGCCCTTAACAAACATGAGTGATAAACATCATCCTTCTTGGACACCACCCCCGCTAGAAATAATTCCTGCTAATGATTTTGAAGATCCTCTGAATCATCTCGAAGAATCCCCAAGTAACAGAATTCCCAATTATGAACAAGCGCCAAACAAAATTCCACACTCTCACCCGACTCACAAACAGCCAACACCTGATGTAGCATCCACTCCACTACCTCCAAAAACTAAATCGAATCCACCTTCCACATCAACGACACCAAGCAAACCTACTCAAGATACACCGATTATAACGGTCAATGACAACAGTGAAAATGAGATTCCTCATTTTCACAGAAATGACAAAGGTGGAGTAAAATATGGTCCTAAGCATGAAGGCAAATCCCTTAGTAGCGCCCAAGCAAAACTAAATATGGGTATGAATTCTGCACTCAAGCTATTTATTCATTCTACAATACCGGCAAATAAAAAAAAGTTGACTTTAGATTGAGCAGTAATAATGTTGACTGTTAAATTGTGCTCGAATCAAACCTATAGCACGTTTTTATGGAATTTCGGGTGTAGACAATAATCACGCTATTAGTTCGGAATGCTGGAAGGTTTATTTTCCGTATTCAGGGTTAAAAATATGTACTCTTAATTTGCTTTAAGAGGGCCTTGTTAAAAAAAAGAAAAATGAAATAGTGCTTTAGGGTAACATTTTGTTTTATTGTACAATCTATTTAGGCTGAATAAACGTTTCCTTCCTTTTTTTAAACTTGGCTCTCCCACCAAAAATGAACGTACCCGCCACTTTTTCGCTCCCATGTCCAGTAATTTTAAATTTTTCCCAGAAATACGGCAAATTTAAAATTAATTTATAAATGCAGATTCCAGATTGTTTTCTACGTCACACTTCAAGATTTTCCAGGTTTAATATAGCTAAAATTCGCAAATTTCCTGACTTTTTCTGTTAAAGTAAAGTTTCCGTTCTATTTCACTTTTTTTTTTTCAGTTTTACTTGACCGCTGGCAACCCTGTATACACCAAAAAACCACCCAGCATTCCTAATTCATCGCATGATGATTATCTACTCCAACATTTCCATGAAAACATGGAAGTTTTTTCCCTTATAATTTAGCTGTCAACGGTATTACCGCGAAATTAAAATGTCAACTTTTTGCCGGCACTCTATATTCTACTTATGCATTCTTTATATTTTCTTTGTGTTTTACTGCATCATTTGATATTTATTATTACAGGAGGCATAATCGCTTTAGGGGTGTTTGGAGGCTTCATCTTACTGGCCATTACCGTGACTCTTATATTAATTTTTGTCCGAAGGTAAGTTATACTGCAGGTTACTGTTCATCTATTTATTTAATGTAGTTTGAATTTGTAAGCATTAATTTAAAATATTTACAAAAACTTTTCTGATCTAGAAAATTTTATGAAGAACTATATTGAATGCAATTTAAAATAAGTTATTGAGTTTTAGTTAAATTTTAGTATTTTACCTTAAATACTCACTTTAAATTTTAGTATTATTTTGAAATAAATATCCTGGAAAGTTTTAGTATTTAAATTTTCAAATATAATTGAGATATATTATAATTTTGTGTATTGAAAACATAATGGTTTGTAACATACATTTTTGCTAACTCCAAACTAACATTCGCACGATAAAATTGAATTCTGTATTTGTGCAGTTTTCTTTTCTTCCCCATGCTTTCACTTAAAATGCACAACTTCCATTCTTAATTTTGTAACTATTATTCTTAGATCTGATTGCCTTTGACTTCTAAAAAAATTCACCTGCCCTGAATAGAGTAAGATAGCTTAATAAGTTTTATTATTAACTTTTGCAGATGATGCCCTTGATACAGCTACACTACATACAATTTTCAGTGCATGCTTTAGTCATTAAGTATCATTAAAAATCATCATTATAAGAAAATATCTCATTTTTTAAATATATCAATAAAAATGTGCTTTTTCTCACATAAACAGATATATCTTGCAACAGCATAGCGACATTAATTTATTACCTTTCCTTTAACAAAACATTGTTGCATACTAGAGCACTTAATTTAAAAATCTGTTTAAACTATCAGCTGAGTTGCTTGATTTTTATTTTTATAATGTTTTAAAAATGAATTAGAAGTTTTCGAAAATCTTCTATATGTAGGGCAATGTTGTCAGAGTTGGCCTTTCACCTGAGTTGGGTCCTTTTAGTTTTTTAGTTTTGGTCACCAGCGCACGAGCACGACAAAACTTCTCTCAGAGACAGCTTGCACTGAGCCATGGTAGCCCGACTAGGCAGCGTGTCGAGCTCTCGATCAGCAGACTCGGGTTTGAATACCGAGAGCATCTCAAATATATGGAGTGGTATGTCCTTTCACTGGGTGGGAGAGGGGTGCGGATCAGGGAAAGACTCCCTGTTCTGGTGATGCTGTAAATTGGAAGGAACAGCGGACCACTACTTTCTGGAGGACCTGTTCATTGGTTGAAAGCAGTCCAGTACAGCTAAGCTGTCAGATACAGCATTAAAAATAACCTTACAAGTTTAGAGCGTGAAAGCAAAACGTATTCAGCGTTCACTGTCTTGCAAATTACGAAAAAAGTACTTGAACACCAGTGAATACGTGATAAGAAAGTGAAGCGAAATATGCAATTTTTCAGATAAACATTGCCGGATGTGTATCCTGATTCAAGGACGTACCCAGGGGGGTGGTCCAAGGGGTCTGGACCCCCTCCGAAATTTGAGTTTTTGTTAGCAAAATAATAATGATGAAGTCTTTTTGTGAAAAAATCTGCCTTTTTCACCGATTGGACCCCCTCCGAAATTTTTGGACCCTCCCCGAAATTTTTTTCTGGGTACGTCCCTGTCCCGATTCACTTTTCAAAACAAATCAATTGAAAATTTCTATCCTGTAACGTGCTTGGTCGTGGTGCAAAAGCACTTGCCTTCAAGCCTAGACCATTTGTGTAGTCAGGTTTAGTTTAATATACCAAGTCACTGCAGCCATCGCTTACAGACCTTAGATGTATCATGCGTACAAATCTTACTACAAATCACAATGCAATGCTAGGTGAAGAATCGTTGTAAATCCCACACATCTCAAGCTTAGTTCGATCCACTCTTGAATTGTCACTGATGTCACGAAACTCAAAGCCGGATTTCTCGCCACGGTCTTTTCTCCCCACAATGCTAATATTTTTGAGGATTCGAACCAGTGTAAGCTGCCGAAAATACTCGAGCCGTTACGCAGGCCAAAGTCAACGATGAGAAATTATAGCGCCGTAATTAGCGTGCATAAAAAGTCACCACGTCTATTGGGCCGTTCACATCCGAACCTTTCTTCTGTTTTGACCCTATGCGTCATTGGGTAGGCTTTTTGGGTATTTCTAGGGTAGGCTTTAGCCCCCCTCCCCCAGTCTCCATCTTCTAGATTTCTATTGCAAGAGTGGACTAAGTCCACTTTATCCTCCGGCCATTCACACCATTCAAGGTTTTGACCTCAATCCAACCGTTGCCGGGTGTCATGCTACCCAAAATCTAATAGAGGAAGACGCTTCAGTTTTGACTTCCCTAAATAGAATTTTTATGAAAGAAAAACGCTTCAATCGTGCTTTTTATTTCTTTTGATTCCTTTTCCCGAGGCATTTTTAATCATTTCAGCGATAGGTCAACTTAAACAGCAACGATTTTGGCAGCATTTTTTCTTCTCATTTTTTAAATGACTCTTTCAGTTCTCATCTTATCAATTTTGCGATGTGTGGCAAAAGTGTTTCTTTTTCCGAAACTTTTCCAACGATGTATCTTGAATGGTAAATCCTTATTCTTTAAACGAAAGTTGTGGGAAAACGCCAAAAAAGTGGCCAACCCTGACGACATTCCCCATTACATGTGTAGAAATGTACGTATCCATATATGCGTATCAAGGATGAGATTTTTATTGAAATATTTCAATGACAACGCAGTTCTTTGGCAGAGGCACTAATTCCAGCTTATTCTAACCAGCAGCGCCTCTGTTAACAGAACTTTAAGTTTTTTTTTCTTTTGGTGGCGGGTTCACTAGTTATCCAGAAAGCCCAGGGCCTCTGCCCCTCTTAATATCACGCGTTCACTAACATTTCAGGGTTCACTAGGCCTAACCACTCACTCCAGGATGCTTCTCTTCAGGACTCGCAGCCAAAGAACGTCTCAAAGGTCTCTCGACACAACTACTATAACTACATATGACAGTGGAAGCGGCAGCGGCGAGCATGGACTACACAAGTTTTACAAGAGGGCATGGGAAAATCTTCGCTACGATGGTAAAAGCTCCGCATTTCCCTGCGGCTTCGAACAGCCTCATTCCCCAGTGGCGCGGAAAGAGACTTTGGATCATCCAATCATCCGTGGTAATGGAAGGGGTACCATCGAAGGCTACAGGGAAGCTAGCGAAATTACCGTCAATGATGTAGCAGCTTTGTACGCTCGTCCAGACAAGAGAGAAAAACAAAATGGACCTTCTCGTAGTCAGTCTCATGAACATTTGAGAGAGGACAGCCCTTCCAGTGACAAGAAAGCTATTAGAGAGTGGTACAGTCAGCAGTTAGGACATCATTCCAGGCGAGGAGCTTTCTAGTTGTCATGGACTTTCTAAATTATTGTTTAGTGTCACTGTGTCAATGTGTAAAGAATTAGAAAATTATTTTTCAAGTAATATGTAGCAAACCTGATGCATCGTCTTGGAGCATATGTTCATTGTGATAAAAGCAAGCATCCCCTTTTTTTCTCCTTTTTGGCAAAATTTACAGCTGTGTTCGAATGCTATGTGTTCACCTCTGGACTAAATTTTAATATTTTCATATACAAATACGTCGTAATATTTAATTTGCATTGTCCGTGTGGATAATAACTGCGTATAATACAAGTAAAAATGCATATGCATGCTTCATTTTTTATTTATTAGAAACTTCGACTGCTTAATATTTTAAGCATTCCAAAGATGCAGCTATTTCTGTATTTTCAAAATAATTTCAGTTCAGTTAAGTAAAGTTTATACTTTTCATATCACGCAGACATTTATGCTTCATTTTATTGTCGTATCGATTCATCATAATGCAGTTTTAGTTAAATTAATTTGTTCGTCTACCTAATTTTTTACCCTTGATTCCCAGCATTTCCCATTAACCTCCAGTCTCTCCTACTACAATGCAATTTCAGGCAAACTCACTTTTCTAATTGAAAGTGTATCTTGTAACCAATAATTGGAAGTAATACCTTGAAGCTAAAATTTCGATTCTGATCTTTTTAATTTATGTGTTTTCTTGAATGTCTTTGAGAATCGTATAAACTCTGCTTAACTTAAATACTTTTCCTCCCTCGTCTTTGACAAAGAATTTCTTCACACTTGCTTTTTAAATACTTCAAGTATGTGTTGTAAACGTGAAAAAAATCATTCTGATAATTTATTTATTAAGTTTCTGTTATTTTCATATTTTTACATTTTGATCTAGTGAAATACTGACAAGAAATTTTTGTTTCCTTGAACCTGACTGAGTTGTTCAATTGCTTTACAAAAATAATGATATATTTATCGTAGTATTCAACAACATTATGAACTTGGGTTAATGGCCATTACTGCATGAAGCAGTAACTTAATGATTCACCAAGTTATCGTAGTTGATAAATGTAGTTGATAATTGTTATTCTCATAGTTTTGTAGTGTTTCAATGATGCATAATTTGAATAGGTCACCTCTGCATTTTTGTGTCATTTCATTATTTATTTTATCATTTTCAAACTTGTGTTACTAACTATGCATCAAAGTCTTGAGTGAATGGAATGAATACGATTAGCTGCAGAAAATATATCAAGTGCACTTGTGTCTCATGCACGCATAGTGAAGGTGATTGACAAACTACATGAAATATTTTTGTGCCATTCCAATTTTGAATGTATAAGTCAAAATCTTTATGTACTTGCCATACGGCATACACAAGATGTCTCAGTTAAACATTTCAGCTCTTCGACAGGTGGTAGGGTATACCTAGAAGACTCGTAATCACATAGGAATGTGGGGTTGTAGACGTTATCTCCACGCACCTATTAATGATCGCTTTCAAAAAAGCAACGAAGCATCGGCCTCATTTTTTAACTACGTTCCATAAATAATAGCTTCATCCTCCGATTATTGCATCAGTAAAATAAAAAAAATGCACTTCTAAGCTGCGAATTTTGGTAAAAAGCTTTTTGTATGCTATACATTTGTCTTTTCCAAACTACAGTCGGAATGGTCTCTACTACTTCAACAAGATTTGCCTACTGATTATTCATTAGTGCATGAAGACGATGGCTGCGATCCCACATTTCTATGCGATTTCGAGTCGTCTAGGTGTGCCCTACCTCCCCCTCGAAGTTTTGAAACTGAAACACCCTGTGTCAATATTTTGGGTACTGTTGCATTTCTAGATGTCGCTGTATGTAAACATTCCATTCACTCAAAAGAGATATCACTTCTCGTCGGTTGCGTGAAGATGTGAATTTATGATGTAATAATAACACAATTAAATTATTTTTCTATATTCTAATAAACATTTCTTAAAGTATGAATTTAGTTTATTTCTAGAGCAATGACATTTTCATGGACAACACTGCTTCATTTTTCAAAGAGCTTATATAGGGTGTTCCAAAATTTAAACAAGATTCGAATTAAACGAAAAACGCAGTTTTTTTTTTCAATTGTATTTTTTCTTATTAAAACATAAGGTACATAGGATAGGGTTAGGTATGGAATTGCACACATCGAGCAGATGACCTCCTCGGCTTCGCTGACACATACGCACCGTTTTGTCAATTTTTTTCACGACCCTTTCGAATAAATGTGGCTGAATTTTGTTGATGCAGCGTTGACTCCTCCGCACATCCTCCTTTTTAACCCTTTGAGGCACAACACTTTCCCAATGCTGAAAAAAGGTGCCATCGCTCGACTTAACTACCAGGAAGAGGGCGGACGATCGAAACGTTATCGCGTGCCACAGATCGAGAGACCCTTTTTTGACGACAGCTGGCTGTGCTCACAGCCAGCTGTCATCAGCGTCGTCAAAAAAGGGTCACTCGATCTGTGGCACACGATGAACGTTTCGATCGTCCGCCCTCTTGTTGGTAGTTAAGTCGAGCGATGGCAACGGCGGCCCTTTTTTCAGCATGCGGCAATCTATCCAGCTGTTCTCGCATTCTTCCATTTTTCAGTGCTGCTAAAAAATAATCGTGACCCTTTTTTGACGGGAAAGGACGTGCTAAAAAGTAAAGGATTCTCGTGGAGCTATGTCACCCGCAACTATTTTTATAGAAATCCAATCTATTCTTCGTGACTGGCAACAGTCAAAACGTCAGAGTATGGTGTTCTCAGAGCGGGAACACTGCGCATTAAAGGGTTAATGTACGGGGGGATGTGGGCTTGTTGAAATAGACCTTTCACTTCAAATAATCCCAAAGAAAGAAATCCAATGGTATTAAATCACATGATCTTTCTCATCATTCATCATCAAAATCATTATGAATCAAGCTTTCATTATTTTTGAATGTTGTTCAACAATGAAAATGCGTTGTTCTTTCGCATACTGGTTCATTTTTACAAGCCCCAAAACTGTCCGCTATGAAACTGTTTTCCTGACAACACTATATTAATTAATTTTCCATTTAAATCAAATCTTGAATCAATTTTCGGACACCCTAGATTAGTGAATTCTATTTTCTAAAAGCTCACATTCTTTTAAAGCTGAAAGCAAAAAATGCTGTCAGCTTTTATAAGCTGGCATCCAAACTATTCGGCTATGTAGTAACATAGCCGAATAACGCATACATTATATGTATTAAAATAAATTACGAATAAATTACACTGATAATAAAAACAATACATTGCCCACGTTTCGGAGAATTCGAAAGGTTCACTCTTCTTCAGCTGTAAAAAGTTTCTACTTCCACGCTGGAATGAAAGGGAGTCATTTAAAGTAGAGTTAGTACACAGCGTGTCCACGAATAAGCTGAACGGCCTTTATTTTCTCAAAAGTTAGTTCTAGATGTAAACTAGATTGCAAAAATGTTCCAAACTAGACGCAAAATGATATTAAGAGGTTTTTCTTTTTTCTTGCTTTAATCTAAATTTGTATACAGCCCCAGGCCCTTTCATTCCCATCTAGAGAAATCCTGTCCATGCAAAAACATTGCAAACACAAAAAGTTCGATATTGGTACGACCCATATGCACGGAGAAATTCGAGTTCAAAGTTTTACAGCATAGCGTAGGGATCGTACATAGCTAGAGATGGGAGCTATCACCCTGTCAGAAGAACGAGCTTTTAGAGTTAAATACGATCATGACAAAAGTGTTGTTGTTCAAGTGAAAACAAAGTACAATGTTTGTCTAATCACTGCTGCTGGAAAAAAAAAAACCTTTTTGTATAAATGCTGAAAATCACAGTACACAAGCTCATGCAGATTTCATGGAGTCATTTGAAATAATAGCGTAGTAAAATGTGCTTTCTTGAAGATGAACTCAAATCAAAACTTGACAAAAGTAATCGAACTGCAACAGATAAATATCTTGTTCCGTACTTTCTCATCACATGTACTCTAAGTGACTTACAGCACATCACGGTTAAAATACTCAGTATGGTACACCCTCTCAAAAAAAATATTCGAGTAAAATTCAAACTTCCCCTTCTCTCCGTCTATTAAAAATTATGTATCATAAAATATGAATTAGCTTATGCATAATTATAATTTTTCATATTTCTGTCGAGTTGTGGGTTTTTCTAAAGCAATGAATGACTCGCAAAGCCAAAATAGGAAATTTCGCTTATACCCCAATACTTTTTTCGGGGGGGTATAAATGGCTGACGTAAGTCAGGATTCTCTTTTACCGCGCAGCTGTCGATCTAATGGTCTGCAGTTTGGGACGATTTTTTCCAGATGTAACACGAATACACGTCAGAACTTGTTAAAATAGTCCTCTGTCCAAGGCTACCCCCTAGGCATCCCCTTCTCGTGTAGGTTTGCCTTAACCCTCTCGTCACCCTGAACCTCATAGGAGGCTCCTACTTCAAATAGCAATATTTAGAGAGAAAACAATTGAATTGAGTATTTTTTTCTTTCAGTGATATCAATATGATTCATTCATGTAGAAAGTATAGGAGGCTCTTAACTAGATGCATAAATCGTGCCTAGATTGCAGTACGAGTCCATTGAGATCATTTTTACAGTTTTCGTTTCATTGTTTCAGGAGAAAAATTAAGAAAATAGGGACGCTGCTTTTTTACCGTTTTTTTTTTCTTTTTAAGGTAAGTATAGTTTTTTCTTATTCCTCAACCTTTACCGAATAGGTGCGTCTTTTTAAATTAATTTTAGCATAACAAAATGCTTCGAAAATGCAGAAATGAATATTAGAAAAATCTAATATGAATCGAAATTAGAAGAAAATATTTTTGCATGATTTATAATAGTATTTCAGATGCATTCAATGCTAGACAGATTTTTTTTCTCTGATTTTTCATAATTCGGTGACGAGAGGGTTAAACACAATACACATCCAAGTATCTTCCTTAGACCAGCGTTACTCAACCAGTGAGGCTTGCAGGGAGGGTGGGCGCTAGAAAAGCTGGCAAAAGGGCAAGTGATAAGGCATGTTTTTAAAAATCATCTTATTTTGATTCCAAAACATTCGCTTAAAATGTTTATTCAAACTTTACCGATAACATTATTTTGTAGAAAAGGCGACTGAATCTTCATTGTTGAAGAAACATAAGAAGAATCGGAATAAAAAACTGAATGTATGCTCGAAAATGTGAGGGGGGGGGGGCGTTAAAAGGTTGAGAACTGCTGCTTTACATTACAATAACTATATACGGAGATGCGACTGAAATTCCTCTTCAACTTTTCTTAGCATTACAGGCGTGATGCATTTGACCACGGATAAAATCCAATTCTGCAAATATACTCGGTTCACTGATTTGATATCTGATTAATTTTTAAAACGAAATTGCTGCACTTCATTTTGTAAACGGTCGCTAAACATCTGTAAAGGACCACGCATGTAATGGGGTTTAAGTCACTAAATGCCATGTTTCATATGGGTCGTACCAATGTCCAACTTTTTGTGTTGAGAATGTTTTTGTATGGTCAACATTTCCCTAAATATGAAGGTAAAGGGGGTTGCATATAAACTTAAACCGTGTATTTTTTTTAAAATATTTTTTCGAAAATCTGTCCACTTGTAGGTGGACTCGAAAATAATATGCATACATTATTAAATTTTTAAGCAGAGCTCTAAACTGCTACACCCGATAATGTTTAGTAAAGAGGTGTGGCTTCCATTCCGTTCCATTAAGAAATTTAAGGGGACGAAGGCGGCAGTTTTATCCCCGCCTTTCAAAAATCCAAAATCCGGTACGGCATTTGCAAAAAAATGGATCGCTAACACCTTAGTATGTAATAACAGTAATTTTTGTTCATTGGTTAATTTATTTTTCAATCTATATCGACTACAAATGTTGATATACAACACAGCTGAAAGTGTGCATCAAGTTCGGTTAATCACATCTACATAGAGCCAGGAACACTTTAAAATTTTTCATTGAACTGAGCAGGACAAAAGAATGTACTTTTTATTTTTATTTATTTTGATTTTTTGTAGCGGGTGGAAAGCAGAATTTTTATAGATTAGAAGGTTTATTCAATTCATGTATCTGCTAAATGAATTCAGAAGTGTTTTAGAAATATATTTACACATTTCTTCAAAATGTACTTTAAAGGTACGGCCAAGTTTCTAGAAAATGTAAGCTCATCAGACGGAGCTGGTAAAAGTAAATCTTTCATTGTTACACCCCAAAATTTAGTTTTTAATTCGCCATAAAAAATAATAATTATAATTAAACTTAACATTTCTAAATGGGCCGTTTGACACTATCGGTCTGCTTTTAAAGCTGTTCAAAAGTCCTGCGACACCTATTAATTTTTAAACGGAATTGTTCTAACACTGGATGCACCTTGTAGGCGGGAACTTTGTCTTGGTGTTTACGCCTACTTCAATCCTAAAAAAGAATATCTCATACTGTGGGTAAGAAATACCGCATCCATGTAAATTTATCTAACACCCAAAATTTTTATTGAAGTTTTTTTTATAGAAATAATTTGAAGGCAGGCAACTGTAACTGAATGATTCAGTGACAATTCTCTCTATTTAAAAAAAATTCCCTTTAATTTTAACTTTAGAGGGGGAGGCTTTTGCCTCCTCTGTGGATGCGCTTATGCCTAACATACCTTGATACCCATGAGACTGGAGCAAAATAATACTGATTTTCCAAAACAACATTTTTTTGTTATTTAGTTGACCACCAGTCAATGAAACGATACTAAAATCTAAACGAACTATACATTCAGAAAGTTTTAAAGTTTGATTCATATCATAAAGGAAAAAAACATATACGAGTATACATATCTACAAAAATATATAGCAAGTGAGCCAAAGGTGACCATACTTGAGGAGTTAAAATTTGGGGATTAAATTATCATAATATTGTGGCGTCGACACTCAGCCACATCCATTTATTTCACCCAACCAGGTGGGTCCGGAAAACTTGCACTTCTCAAGGCGCGTTTCCACTTGTGTCGTTAATGCCCCAAATGCCGTTAATTCCCCGAAAGTCGTAACGCTAAAGTAGAATTCCGTTTCAACTAGCTTCAGTTATCTCCTTTAAAAACCGTACGTTCCTCCAATGGCTATTAGCGATTTCGCGCATGCGTGTTTAAACTTTTATCTGTTTCCCGTTTTTCTTTTAAATATATCCCCATTTGTTATTTTTAAATACAGAAGAATTTCTTAAATTTGGAATTCCAATTTACGAAATTAGACCTTAAAATAACAATAAATCAGTATTCGAAAGAAAATGTTTTAGATTTTATTAAAAATGTTTAAAAGAATAGCATCTTTCTAATAAACAATTTCTCAGTAAATGTATTTTATTTTTAATACATTTTTCTATTTTAAAAAAATTTTAAGTCTTTTTTTTTTTTAACTTTACCTGATTACAACGATTTTTTTAAATAATACTGCAGGATTTTTTATAATCTGGAAATTTGTGTTATGCAGAAACGGTAAGTCCCGTCGACTTTGAATTTGAAAAATTCTACTGCATTTATTTAAGGGACTTTTTTAGTTAGCACATATTATACTAATTTTAGGAGGCTTAATAAAAAAAAAAAAAAAAAAAAAAAAAACCTGGGTGTCAGTATTTTAAAGCCTCTAATTTATGGGAATCATTAAGTTAATTGAGCTGTTTTGATAGATTTAAAAGGTAGCCACATTTTCGATAAATTTAAGTACTGCATACTGTCTTTTACTAAATAAGTAATTAACAGAATATTGATATCTGCTTTTCGTGTGTTTTGTAAATTTAAGAAGTACATTATGTTATTAATTTAATTTCAGTTATCTCTAACATACACTAAAAGCATATAACTATTTCTGAAAAGGTTGTATTGTATTTTGTTATGATAAACCTACACGAGGAGTATTTCGTATTGCCTATCGAAAGGGGGAGTGCCTTGTGCGGGTGACTTTCTTAGTGCTTCTGAAGCGTATTTACGTTACATCATGAGAAAAACCGTCCAAAACTCCAAATTTTTAGATAATCAGCCGTCCGGTAGATCAGAACCCTGGACTTTTATACTTCAGTTATCTACCATCTTCAGTATCTTATCAATTCGGCTCGGGTGGGCACATCTTGTTTTAGATGCCATCTCCGGCCTTTAAATGTCTAATACAAAAGATAGTGCACGAATAAATTTAGATTTATTAATCAAATTTCTATTTGAAAAGTATTGAACAAAATTTTTAATCTGGTATTTAAAGAAATACAAAATAAAAATGAGAAAACCTATGATTTGGAAAAAATGTTGGTCTTAAAATTAAAATTCAATAATTACAATAAATTTTATTTATACATGAAGAGTAAAAGAATTATCATTAAAACCAGTTAGTATGTAAAACTACTATTTTTTTTCCTTTGAATACTAAGTAATAACTATTATTAATTAATTATGTGAGCTTTCTGAAGAGAAAAAAAAAATCATTGAAATATTAATTACATATATATTGAATTTTTCAAATACAGTCAATAATATTAGAAGAATAAAGACTTAATTTTAATTAGAAATAGATGTCAAAATGCTAGAGATCATCAGAATATCACATGAAATACTTTTTAAAAAAAGTTAGGAAGGAGCTTTACAAAAAATACTGAAATTAACTATTTTTTAATTCAAAGTCATAACTATTTTTAATTATTAATTATCGCAAAATATATTATCGAAAAAATTAGTAAAGTATGTAATAATGTGTTATTTTCTTTTTAAACTGAAATAAAACAAAAACGATAATAAAAGAGCGGCAGCTAGAATCGAACCCAGGTTTCCCGGACAAGAGTCACGAGCGATACCTCCTAACCACGCTGTGTACAACCTTTTACATGTTATTAGTTAAGCTGTACAAATCTTGTCACATATCTCCGTGACACTGAGAGCCAAAAGCAAAAAGAAATAGAAATATTATTAAAAGAGTGACTGATTAAAACATAAGGGATAAAAATACTCAAAGGGAAGGATGGAATTATTTATTATGTGTGCATAAAGTCATGGAGAGAGAAATTGAGCGCAAATCTTTTTTTTTCCCCCCTTAGATTTTTTAGGTCAATTGATTGCATGAATTTTGTCCAGAGCAGATTTATAACAATTTGGAATACTGTGCTGAAAATTGATGATTAATTGAACCAAAAAAAAAAAATTAAGAGCCTACTTATCCTTAAAAAATATGTAACTCTCATACTCTGACTTTCGCGACCGCGCCATATTGGAATCTTTTCCTTGAGAGAGCGTGGAACCAGCCAATGGGGTGACGAGATTCTTACGACTTTAGAGGTTGGAAATGAAACGTTTTTATTCCCGTAAAAACCCTCCGTAGCGGAGAAAACGACAGCTTGGGGTCGAGTTTTTAGCAGCGGTAGGCGATTTAGGGGAAATTACGACCCAGTGGAAACGCGCCTTCAGTCGTGATTATAACAAATGAAACAAGTCCATAATTTCTTGGCTAAATAATATATTTAAACTATTTACAGTGTTGAAACTATGCACAGCTGCGGAAAAAAAAGGCCCACTTGTACAGTTTTCGGCCGTCGTTCGTCGCACAGCAAAGTTACAGATACCAATCGTTTACGATTGACGCACACTTTAATTTGCTATGCATAAAAATTGCATAAGGGGCCATCTACATATTAAAATTCGCACCAACTTTTTTTTTCTCAATAGCAACCCCTAGATTTCACTTCATATTTCAAAAATTTAGCTCATTTTAACCCCGGACACCAATTTTCAATAAATTTGGACAGAAAATGAGTGAGTTATGAGCACCCAAAATCCCCCTCCCCCTATGTTAAAATATTTTTTTTCATACTTCAATTCATATCTCATATAATATTGGTAGTAAGAAGCTGATTTTTATTCGTACTATTAGAACTGAACGACCCAAACCTAATTTAATGTTATTATGATTTTTAATAAATCATTAATATGAATTATGAAATTAATATTCAAAAAAATTATGAATAGCGACCTAGCCAAATTTCGATGGAAATAGATGCAGAAATTAATATTACATGGCTGTGCAAAATTTCAAATTTTTACGTTCAGTAGTTTAATTTATATTAAATAAAATGTGTTATTTTCATGAGTTAAGGGACCCTATATAAATTTATTAAGTGAAAAAATTTTTTAAATTGCATAAAATAAATGTAAATTAGATTCATTTTGTGCAAAAACACAGTAAAAGATACCGGTATTAAAAATATCAAATTTGGAAGCAAATAAATTAGACGTTTTTACAGTTTGATGGGGATCCTAAAGCGTGTATTGTTGCGTCCGCTACCATATTCCCCCAAATAAAATATTTTCCAGCTATAGAATTAGATGCAGTAGATGTATGTCTTCTAATACAACGTCCGATTTCTGAAAAACTAACATCCTCAACTTTCCAGGTATGACTGTGACCTTTTTTAATATCGGAAACATTAGGTCTTTGGAATTCCCCATACTTTATCAAACATTCAAAATCACGTTTTTCTGTAAAAAAATTTTCATCTAACTATAAATTAAAATACCGCCAAAAGTCTTAAGAATATTGCACATTGCAGACGATAGTATTAAATGAAGAAAGTGATACAACAAACACAGTGATAATATTGGGTCGGCAAAAAAGTAATTGCGTTTTTTACATGAAATTCAAACAAATAAATTTTCAATCATGAAACCATTCTTTAAGTTCGACCATAGCTGAGTCGAGCAATATTCATGCTTGTAGTCAGAAGAGCAGGGAGCAGCCTCTAACTCCTGCCAACATTTCAGCTGTCTAAGAGAAACATCAAGGGAAACACTGAATAACAATTTCAAAATCCTTAGCAGTCATTTTGCATTTTTCCCTTAAATCATGTGTACGAATCAAGGAAGTTATGAACTCACGGGTCATTTGGACCACAGACTAAATATTCTATTCTACCCTTGATATTCTCAGTACAAAAAACTTTAAGAGAGATGGAAACAATATTTTCCTTGAAAATAATATTAATTTCTTTTAATTCTCGCGAGCGGAATTAATGGAAGGCGAAAAGTTCGGAACCTACAAATAGCGTTTTTCAATTTGCAGAAAGTCCCTTAAAAACGCGCAAAAATGAGCCTTCCCTGGCCTTTAGCATTTCAGTCCCCGCTCGACTCGGGAGCAAACTTCCTTCTCGGACGATGACCAACCTCTTCGCTGTCCAAACATCTCTCCTCTCGTGGGGTTCCTCCGTACCAGGTGCGCCGCTCTGACGTCAGCCTGGTCGCACCTGCTTGAGGGGCTTGACAGCTCGACGCATCTCGAACATTCCAGGCCTCGCACAAAGCATGCCGCTAAGTGCTTCCCCCCCCCATAGTGGGCAGGAGAGCTTACTTTGCCACAGCCCTCCCCCCATAAAAAAAAAATTCCAAGTACCACATGGAAAATTTTGCAAGAGTTCAGTTACGTCGCCCCACAACAAAATCAAGAGACAAAGCCATCCCAACTTACAAAGAAAACACAAAAAAAAAAAAAGAATTCTGTTATAACTGTAAATCATACCCAGACTCTTTCAAAATAACGAGTCGAAACCTACTCTCAGTTTCAGAACTCCAAGACATATGTAACATACATTTTGTTTTTCTTTTTTGTAACATTTTGACATTTTAAATATGGCTCTCAGAAATACTTTAAACAAAATAAGACGACGCCGTTGGGCAACACGAGAATCGGATTACTCCGCCTGCCTGCTTAATCCGTCGGCATTTCCATTCTTTTCCCCCAGCCTTATGCACGACGTTAAATTGATATTGCTGTATGCATAACGCCCATCTCGTAAGGCTACTGTTCGTCCCCAATTGCTCGATCTGAGTCTCGGTCAGTCTATTCTCCAAATTATTAGTCTTAATAATCTCCTGTATGTCAAACTGCGTAGCATCCGCAATGGGATAGGGGATTTGCACTTCTTGCTCGATTTCTTCCTCCCCCTCCTCTATCACTAAACTCACACAATCCGGTCGTTTATGGTACAACTTCATGAGATTTACGTGATAAATCATGGATTTATCTCTTCGTTCAGGCAGATCGACGGAATAATTTGTTTCCGAGATTTTACTTGCGACTACTCCCGGTCCCAACCAACCGACAGCCATTTTGTGCGGTTTCGAAGTGGCTAGCACTAAAACTTTGTCTCCTACTTTGAAAGTTCTCATCACTGCGTTCTTGTCATACCAAGTTTTCCTTTCTTCTTGATTTTCCTTACTAATATCTCCTGCCAGTTCTCCGCATTTTTTAACCTATTTACCAGGTCAAGGACATATTCTACGACATTTGCGTCCGAATTTTCCGGGTGCAACCAATTTTCACACACCAACGTTTGTGGGGTTCTTACATTTTTTCCATGCACCCGCTCAGCCGGACTAAACCCAATGCTTTCGTGCGTAACCGTTCTGAGTGCAAAAACCGCGGCAGGGACTGGATCCTCCCAGTCTCCCCCTTTTTCTAAAGGCAAGACTTTGAGCACTCTTTTAATGGAAGAATGAAACTGTTCCACAGGATTCGATTGTGGTTGGCAGACAGAACTATGATAACCCTTTATCCCAAAACGTTCAAAAAACTCCGAAGTCACGATGCTTGTGAAAGATTTTCCCAAGTCACTCTGATTTTCCTTCGGACAACCCATTCGCGAAAATATAATCAACAAAGTATTTATGACACTACCCGAGGTGATATCTTTGACCGCTACGACATCTGGGTACTTATTAGCCATACAAATCGCAGTGACAAGAAATTTGTATTGATTTGTACTAATAGGCAAAGGGCGCACAGCGTCAATATTTATTTTTGAAAACACCTCGGTAATGATTGGAACCAACCGCATCGGAGCCTTTTTCTTATCTCCCTTCTTCCCCACTTTTTGACATGGGTCGCAAGATCTCACGAAATCCTCTATTTCCACTTAACAGTTCGGCCAAAAAAAATGACTTAACAATCTGTGCTTAGTCTTCGTAACTCCAAGGTGAGCGCTAAAATCCTCGTGACACGATTTTAGAATTTGTTCTCTATACCTTTTCGGAACATAGATCTGAAGTTTATTAATCCCCTTTTTTGACACCGAATTTCTAACCAGTTTCCCATTCTGAATCCCAAATTCTTTATCCGTTCCGGATTTCGCTTTATTCCAACACTCTCTAACAGCCGTATTCTCATGAGCAGCTTAAGCTCAGGTCTATACGAAGACTGGTCAATCTTCCTCCCCGCATTATACTGGCGTCAAACCCAAACGGTATTTTCATAAAAGCGGATCAAGAGAGGCTTGAACGACCCCACGACAATCCCCTTTCCAAGAAGAGCAAGCTTCTTTTTTTAGAGTGTGGGATGTGAAAATAGCCATGATTGGTAGGGATGCATCACGTGTGTATGTAGTGTTTACAAGTGCTACTTGACCACATGGTTTCGTATTGCGGCTGTTGGCGGGCTAGCTTGTGATTTAATTATCTCTTTATTGCTTCTTTCCAAATCTTCACAGCTCTTTTTTAAATTGGGTATTTTATTTGGTGACAGATATTTTTCCGTTGTTATTTTTGTTAATAATTAATTTTTACTTTGTTGTATCATTTGTTGATTGCTTATTTTTATTTCTTAGTTGAACTTAAAACATTAAAATAGCAATTTTTTTAATGTTACAAAATTTACTGGTATGCTATTTATTTCAAGTTAAATGAAAACTAAATAGTTTTTAAATCCCAAGAAAATTTCGAAACTATCGAAATGAAAATCTGTCGAATGAATAAACTATCGAAATGAAAATTTATTTATTTTCTGTTATTTTCTCTTATACGAAAATTTATGCTACACAGATAAATTGTTTAGCAGGTTAAACCAGTATTCAATATTTTTTCCTTGTTTAGTGCACTTAGACGTTAATACAAAGGATCAATCACTTCCAAATAAAAGTACAACATTTGGCCACAATACAAATTTTAATATAGATTCTAAGCTAATTAAAGTAACTGTTTGCTGCCATAATAATGCAAAATTCCTACTACTAGGTTCATAGATATGTTTTGAGGATTCACGATCTGCTTTCGACAACAAAAGCCAGTTTATCATAGGACAAATGTTAAACCTAAATTTCAAGGCCTTTGCTGAAGGAGGGGGGGGGGGGTAGGGCACTCCCAAAATTCTATCATACTTGACCTAATTAGATACCTAGTTGGGAAACTTGGTAAAAAAAAAACTAATTAAAATTGTAATTTACTATTTTTTTTTCTGGTACACTTGGCAAAATTACGCAAATCCAGTTGGCAAAAGCAAGCCAAATTGGTAATATAGTTGATAAAAACCAGTATTTGAGTTGGCAGTTTATCGACATCCCCAGGGCCTTATTATCGCATAGGCAAATCGGGACTTTACCCAGGGTCCCGGCTCGAAACTGCCTCCATTTTTAAATGTTGTTCTGAAATATCCTTTTTTATATCAAAATTTTATGAAAAATAAAACAAATTTCATAGATGGGGCCCCCAAATAAATTAATGCTCGGGGCTCCTGTTGGTCATAATCAGGCTCTGGACATCCCGCCCCCCCCAAAAAAATCTAAGCAATGACTGCTTAATTTAAGCAGTTATATCTGTTCAAAAAAAAAGAAAAAAACTTTTTAAATATTTGTTTGCATGATAAAAGGGGATACATTTATTTATTCTTAAGATTTTAATTCAAAACCTATAATTAATACAAATTTTCCCCTAATAATTACAATAATAAAGGTTTCATAGAATATCCTTTCTTAAGAAGAGACAATATTTAACACAGACGATTCCTGGCTGTTTTTTTTGGGGGGGGGGGTGGGATGTCATTGTATTCAATGTGACAGACAATGGTTTACGAAAATTTGTTTGCTTTATAGCACGTTTAGTTAAATCTCAAATATTAAACTCTCACTGAAAGCTCGAAGAGTGAATTTCGTGCAAAGAATGCAATTGATATGCAATGTTCTTAGAAAAAGGCGTGTAAAATGTCAAGAAAAAGAAATTGAAAAGTTCGGTAAGTATAGGCTATAGCCCTCTTTCTAGAGCTGTGCTTGATTCAAAAGTACAACAGCATGAAAGAAATTAGATGGGCGCTTTAGATCCCTAATAAATACTTAATTGTGAAAGTAATTAAAATCCACAGTAAATGAACGACACTGGCAGCACAAGCAGTTACATTTTAGAATAATATTACAGTTTAAAGATATCCTACAATTCATTGTTTCTGTTTTAATTCACTGTTAGAATGCTTCACAGAGTAAGTAATCTCACAATGCAGCAAAATGTTGGTCATAATTTAAAAACGAACTAATAACAAAAAATTAAATAGAAAAAAATGAGGTAGGAGTGTGTTACTGTTTTACCATCCTGATATCTTATTTCACAAAGCACAGAAATAATACACTAGATATGAATGAACTGAAATCGGACATTTCATAGTACACGAGTGAGTAATAATGATGTATGATACACATTTAATTTTTCTTTTAGTATTATAATTTTGAAAAGCTAATAAATTTTGTTTCACAAGGGATTTAAAATATATCATAATAATTGTTCACTGGCCCCAGCGCCAATAAATGTGTGTGTGTGCGGGGGGGAGCATATTTGTATTTTGTTCAACTTTAAAATATTTTATAGTTTGTTTTTTTTCTTTGGTAAATACAGGAGGAACATTTTTTTAATTAATTAATTTATTTATTTTGCTTTACATTACTAAATTATGTTCCAATATTTCAGTAACAAATTATCTATTCTTTGGAAGTAATATTTACATTTTAATAACTACTGTGTTCTAAAAAAAATGTTTATTGTTTTAAACTTTCTCTAGAATAATGTAGCCAGTAATATATAAAAGTGCTGACTACTAATTATAGTAGTGAGTATAAAAAGTGATTAATATATTTCCTTTCATGAATCTATAAAATGAGTCGTCTCGGTGAATTCCAGCCTTTCAATATCATCAAAGGCATACAGATCATATTGCCAGCCAGTGGCGTACCCAGGATTTTAGTTTAGGGGGGACTGGGCTACAAGTACTGCTGAACTCGGTTGTAGTGACCTCAATTATCGTTATAATTCTCTTATAACGTCAAAATATTCTGTGCTAGTCGACTTGCCCGTAGAACATAACCCCACGAGCAATGTAACTCATTTTAGAATCCAATAATTATATGATCTTTTCAGTGATGTTGTAACCAAGTTTAACCGTGTTTCATGCTCTAACTGTAAGTTTTTATTTAAAAACTAACATCTTTTTTTGGTAAAATGTATTTTAGAAATAATTTGAAGACAATTTTTAAAAAGAAAACATTTAACTCATTAGTGACAATTTTCAATACTTTTCACTTCTAATTTCCCACCTTTAGGGGGGGGCTTCAGCCCCCATAGCCCCCTCCGTGGATGCGTCTATGTTGCCAGCTAGGCTGTTTGTGTACTTTCAGGCGCGAAACTGCCGACAATCCCCAGATAATACGCCAGTAGGGCAGGGCTGAGAGTGGTACCATGCGGGAGTTGAATGAAAGAACATTGAGGAATAACTCTGTCTTGATAATAAGGATTTTCGCCTTTCCACCCTATCCGAGGACGACCCCCGAATAAAGGCCGGCACTCGTTCAGCGTGCGTTTCAGTACGCTATAATGGGAAGTCTATGTATTTTTCCGTATCTCCAAGACGCATTGCGGAGAAAAGCTGCCCCATTGTGTGAGTGGGGTGGCTTTGTGGTTTCACGCGTTATCCTTTGGCGGCGAATCCCGACGGGCCATTAAAAGTCAATAAATCCTTTTCCCTGCACTGTATCCCCCCCCTTGTACAATGCCTTGACCATTTTAAAAAAAAACCCGCTGCGTCCGGAAAAACGCTGCATGTGTGCCGGCCTTAAACCTGTCTGGAGAATACCGCTGTAAGCGTCTCACAACTTTCTTGTTCAACCCCAAATTTTTCCGCGTCAATGTCAAACAAAAGTTCTTTTATCTCCTCTTTCTCCACGGAGGAAGGGAAACCAAGATTATCGTTTTCTTCGTGAAAAGAAATGTCTCCCTTGAGCGAGGTGGGGAGCGAATCGTCCGTTTCCCCACGGGACACATTAACTCCTATCTCCTAACGCCGTTTCTGCCTTCTCCCTTCCTGCCTCTTGTGCGAGAGCGGTTTTTAATTGTTGTCTAACAATCACTGAGTTAACAAGTGATGGATTTTTCCTGGCTTCTTCAATTAATTTTGCCGTTCTATTTCCCAGTAAATAAAACCCTTGATCTAGCTCATTAGGTTCCACCGCCACCTTAGTAATTACCTGACCAAAATCGCCTTCCAAGACTACTTTCGCGAGGGGTAGACATTTGCATTCACTGTCCAAAGGTTGTCTAACCCACGTGACTTCTTTCGTGAAACTTTCGAGAGGAATCCAACTTTTGGCGCATATATCAATGCTGCTCCCGCTATCTCTTAAGCAATTTCTCAACTCCCCGTTTACACGAATTTTGCTCAAAAAGGGTTCGAAATTGTCATTTAATCCCGTTTCTGAAAACAAATTATGCACTCCTTCGGCCTTAAATTTCTTATATTCCACACAAGCATGTTTCATACGACCAGCCTGATTGCAAAAGTAACACACTATTTGTTTTCTTTTTTTCAAATTCTCTGCTAGATTCCTTCTTAAAAGTGTTTTCCGTCTCTTCTTTCCTTCCCACCTTTTCCTCTGTTTTCGGTTGGAATTTGGAATTTCCTGAATCTGCTTTGCGAAACTCGCATTTACCGCTACTTTTTCTAAATTCATTTCTCCTTACGCTTTCGAAATCGTCTAACTTTTCCGCCAACTGCGAAGCATCTTTAAAATTTTCCCAGCTATCCAGATAATGCTCTTTAGCCTCACAGGGGGCGCGTTTTTTGAGTTGCTCAGTGAGCATTAACTCTTTAAGAGAAGTAAAATCCTTGATTTCGACTGACTGCAGCC
Organism: Cheiracanthium punctorium; assembly: GCA_038373885.1. Classification (NCBI taxonomy): domain Eukaryota; kingdom Metazoa; phylum Arthropoda; class Arachnida; order Araneae; family Cheiracanthiidae; genus Cheiracanthium; species Cheiracanthium punctorium. Next base: position 645,685 of record JAWZYV010016768.1, on the reverse strand, counting down.
AACTTTCTAAGTACCCCCTAAGTTCGTAAACCAAGTCAGACCATGAAGTTCCCGATTTCCTATTGTGCTCCTCAAATTTTAATCTCAAAGCCGCGGCACTTAGTCTGAACCGCTTTAGCAGAATTTTTTTTATATGCGAGTAATCATCACTAAGCTCTACCGGCTCTTTCACTATAATTTCTGCTACTTCCGGTGGGAGTAATGGGATCAATTGGGACACCCAACAATCTTTGTCTACTTGCTCTTTTTCAGCTTGCCGTTCGAAAATCATAAAAAAACAAAGCTATATCGAGAATTTTTGGATCGAATTTCGGGACAAGATCCTGTAACCTAACCCGCCTATGAATTTCCCCTATCGCTAGATTGCTATTCTCTCCATTGCTACTCGTTTCCGCACTGTTAGTGATTCTTAATTTTTCCAATTCAAATTCTCGCTCTGCCTTTTTATCTAAACGCTCTTGTTCTGCAATTTTATCTAGACGCTCTTGTTCATTTTCCTCCAAAATCCTTTCCAAAAATAATTTAGCTGTTTCCTCATCATACGCATCCGATTTTTCTATTCTATCAATAATAGACCTAATCACTTCTTTTCCTCCCACTTGAATCTCAAATTCTTCCGCGAGTTGCACCAACACGCACCTTTTCTGTTTTCTTAGGAAAGCCATACTTAAATACTCAATTTAAAATGAAGCACTTTTCCTAACCACAAAATACAATAATAACAGTGATGATAATATACTTTTCTTTTGACCCTCCAAAAGACAGCATATACATTTACACACAACTTAAAACGCAATTTCAGCTAATTCTTGGAATTATGAAATGAGTGTATAACCTTATTCCAGATAAGATATTTTTGAGCATACAAGGCCCTTCGACCTATTTTGAAAGTATACACATTTAAAAAAAATACTGAATATCCAAAATTTTACAACTTAACAATATTCTACTTAGCACTATCAAAAGTCATTTAAATTTTTGAACTATTATAAAATGATAGCATATAAAACAATTTTTTTTCAATTCTCCACTTAATTTAAATCTTTTAATTTAAGCAATTGAACATTTGATTGTATTATCAACTCCACTATCCCCTTCTTTATAACATTCAGTACTCATTTACTTAATTTTTAAATATGAATTTTCAGACTTTCTCTACTTAAAATATTTTTACAAATCACAACAAAAAACCCTCAGACATTTGTCTCTCGACTTTGCAATGAAATATTGTATGGGGCTTACCCGTTCTGAAGATGACGCAGTGTCCTCCGTCAGATTTTTTGGGACCAAGGCGTCTTTCTGTTTCTCAGCAGAACTCAGATTTACATCCCTCAGATTCCAAAGCAAGCGGACGAATCCAGGCATCGACGCTCCCACGCAAGTCGACGAATTCCAAGCAAGTCGAGGCAACACTTGATCACTCTCCACAGAAAGTCAAATTCACAGTCTTTTTCGTTGAAGGCGTCGCTGGCTCGGGTCCGTGCTTTAATTTTTCTAAAGCGACATCCCCAGTAGCTGCCACCAGTTTGGCTGTGGCGTCGTCACTCAGCCACATCCATTTATTTCACCCAACCACGTGGGTCCGGAAAACTTGCACTTCTCAGTCGTGATTATAACAAATGAAACAAGTCCATAATTTCTTGGCTAAATAATATATTTAAACTATTTACAGTGTTGAAACTATGTACAATTTCTAATTACAGAAAGGAATTTCGTGGGAAACAGCCCTTCCCTGGCCTTTAGCATTTCAGTCCCCGCTCGACTCGGGAGCGAACTTCCTTCTCAGACGATGACCAACGTCTTCGATGTCCAAACATCATCTCTCCTCTCGTGGGGTTCCTCCGTACCAAGTGCGCCGCTCTGACGTCAGCCTGGTCGCACCTGCTTGAGGGGCGTGACTAGGTATCCTAAAAAGGGGAGCTCGCGCACTCGCCATTCTGGTTCCACAGGGTTACCACGAGGATCCAATCTGGTATATGCTACGTGTATTACCAACATTTTTTTTTTTTACTTCTCAGCGGTTGTTTATATATTATAAATCTGAATAAAATTGATTATGGGAGGTTGTTCAGCTAAGAATTGTTCTAATCGTTCAGGAAGCGGGAAAAAAATGTTTAGATTTTATAGAGATACTAGCTGAAGTACCCGTCCTCGACGGGTTAGTGAATGCAAATTTCCAAAAAGCAAGAACTTTCGTCAGCATTGTAGGAGTACACAGAATGAACGTAGAATGTTGCCAAAGTAAAGAAAGCGAAGTTATCATTTTCATGTATTGTTAAAATATTACAGGTTAGAGAGTCACTAAGTAATATCATTTCATTCGCTTTAGTCGTAATTATGTGATACGCCAACGAATATTGACGCATATTGAAATAATTTTCGCAAAATCTCAAAATTTAATCAACATTTTTGAAAAATTTGAGGCCTAGAATTTAAGTTGAGTGACAACCTATCCTGTCACCCAAATTCGTTTCATTCCCTGCAGTCTTTATTTCGTGATGCTGGAACAAATTTTCAGCATTTTTAAAACGATTTTCGAAAAATCTCAAAATGTAAGCAAAATATTTTTAAAATTCAACGCCTATAAATTAATATTAGCAACTACCTATCATATCACTCAATTTCGTATCATTCGTATTAGTCGTTATTACGTGAAGTTTGAAGAAATCATCATTGAACGTATTTTGAGAGAATTTTCACAAAATCCCAAAATCTAATAAAAATGTTTAAAAAATTGGACTCCTTTAGTTTATGTTGAGCAACCATCTATCGTGTGACCAAATTTCCTATCATTCGCTTTAGTCGCTATTACGTAATGCGGGAACAATGATTCACTCAGTTTTAAACGATTTTCACAAAATCTCGAAATCTGATCGATTTTTTTTTTTTAATTAGATGCTTATAGTTTAAGGTGAGTGACCACCTATCATTTCACCAAATATCATTTTTTCACCTTTGCAGTTATTACGTGATGTGCGAACACAAATTTACGCAGTTTGAAATGATTTTCGCAAAATTTCAAAATCTAATCAAGATTTTTTAAAAATTCGACTACAATGTTTTAAGTTGAGGAACCACCTATCATGACACCCAATTTCATATCATTCGCTTCAGTCGTTTTTACGTGATGCTTGAACACAAATTTACGCAGTCTGAAAGCATTTTCGCAAAATCTCAAAATCCAATCGAAATTTTTAAAAAATTGAACGCCTATGTTTTAAGTTGAGTGACCACCTATCATGACACCCAATTTCATATCATTCGCTTCAGTCGTTTTTGCGTGATGCTTGAACACATATTTACGCAGTTTGAAACGATTTTCGCAAAATCTGTAAATCTAATCAAGATTTTTTAAAAATTCGACGCCTATGTGAGTGACCACCTATTAAGTTGAGTGACCACCTATCATGACACCCAATTTCATATCATTCGCTTCAGTCGTTTTTACGTGATGCTTAAACAAAAAAAGCGTCACGGACAGAATGACAGACAGACAAACTTTTTTTTGAGGGTCGCATCGGATTCTCGGGTGCTTGAAACGGATAGAAATCGTAAAATGTTTGAATTCCAAGAAATGTACAGACAAAAGTCTAATTTTATTTATAAAGATGGAACGAAGAAAAAAGTGGATGGTGAACTGTAGACGTGAACAATGGAACCCGGGTCCAGAAGCTTGACTTTGCAGTGTAAGTAATTGTATTAAAAATATTTATTTGTTTGAACTTGTGATATGTAGTATAAAGTTCAGGTTCTAAATAATCGTATAATGTTGTAATTTAGTCTTTGGAAGCTTCTAATAACGTTTAAAGTATATGTTTATAGTACGATGTTTGGATATTGGCGATATTCTAAATGTTGCCAAACTGAGTTCCGGTGTGTGGTTTCTCTCTATTCTAAAAAAAAGCCCAGAAGCTTTGACAGCGGCCTTTACTTATCTCCTCCTAAACCGTAGGGATTTAAGTTTCGACTAAGGTACCCTCAGATTCGAAAAATTCCGAGGAACCTGCTAAGCTGATTTAAATTTCGAAAATCGAATTATTTAAGAAGATATTAATGAAAAATTGAAAAAATAAACCGAATGGTTGCCAGATTTGGCATAAAATCTTTCATTCCTTTGCACCAAAGCGTTTCCAAGTATCTAGAATCACGTGAAATTTACAAAGTTAACACAAAAAGCCTAATAACTTCTTCACCGTTTGCACGATCCGCTTGAAAATTTTCATGATCATGTATAAAAATATAGAAAACAATCTGCGCTTCTTTAAAAATCTGAAAATCTACCCTTTCCCTCCTTTTTAAGCGATTTTTTGCTATTTTCAGCACCATTTTATTTCCGATAGTCAAAAAAGTAAATCATTTGCGTGACAAAATTAGCCTTTTCAAGTGAATATGACGTCATACAATTGGGATTCAAATTCGTTTAAAAGAGATTTTCCAGATTACACAGTTTATTATCATTTTTTTTTCACAAATAAATCGTTTGCATGGACATGAGAATAGCTGTGTACACAAAACGAAATCTTTCGATTGCGAAAAGATTCCGCGAGTTTTCAGAACAGCATGAAATTTAATTTGGGTATCTCTCTATTCTAAAAAAAAGTAAAGGCCGCTGGTGCTGTCAGAGCTTGTTGGCCTATTTCCTCCTAAACCGTGGGGATTTAAGTTTCAACTAAGGTGCCCATAGATTCGAAAAATTCTGAGGAACCTGATGAGCTAAGTTAAATTTCGAAAATCGAATTATTTTAGAAGATATTAATGAAAAACTGAAAAAATAAACATAATGGTTGCCAGATTTGGCATAAAATCAATCATTCCTTTGCAACAAAGCGTTTCCAAGTATCTAGAATCGCGTGAAATTTACAAACATGAGTTAGAATTACGCCCATTATATCCTTTCCCCCATCTTATCCTTTTTTAAATAAGCATTTGGAATTCATCTCATTTCATTACCTAATTTAGAGCAAACGAATAAATTATTTAAAGAACAAAAATATTTTTAAACAACATTTTCATACATATATTTTCATAAAATAAATGTATGAATATATTAAAAACGGAAGCCATAAGTGTGCTTAAACTGTTAATTTAGTTAAAATTAACAGTTAATGGTTTAATAGTAAAAGCACAGATGGCACCACCACAAATTTTCAAATTCCACGTTGTTCCAAACAACTCATTGCATCAGAAGATGTTTCAACTCCATTCAAGAATGAAGTTGAACTGTTACAAACAACAAACCTATAGGAGTTGCGAAACACACAGGAAAAAGTGTTAAGCATACGGAATTTCACAACATTTCTCTGAACAGGTAACTTCTCGGCCATTCTCTCACACATTTCATTTGACTGAAGAATGTTTTCTGCTTTCGATTGGATGTTAACGCAATACTTGCACACCCTGAGAAAATGCCATTGGCATCCACGCATCATCAAAGAAAGAGGACATTGGAGACCTAGTACAACAAAATCGGAGGCAGATGCTGGCTCAGCTGACAGCCCAATACAATGCAGGTCCAATATAAGTATTTTGGAATACTTTCAATGGACACTGTTGGATATGGGACTGCTGAGCAGACGTCCCACTCGTGTGCCTCTGTTTAACAAGCGTCATTTCGAATTACACTTACAGTGGGCACGGGAATATCGAGACTGGACCGAAGATTGTGCAAGACAGTTGCCTGGTGGGATGAATTCCAGTTTTTCCTTCATCACGTCGATGTCGTGTCAGGCTACTCCATCTTCCAGAACAGCTGCTCCACTCTTGTACAGCAGGGTATACACAAGCTGGTGGCGGTGGTATTATGCTTTGGGGGATATTCTCTTAGGAGGCTCTGGCACCCGTAGCTGTGGCAGAACAGACCATGATTGCTGCGAACTATCTGAATATCACAGTGGATCAGCTACACCCTTACATGCAGTATGCCTTTTCAACACAAAATGGAATCTTCCAAGAGGGCAACACGCCATGTCACAAGGCTGGAATTGTGTTGGAGTGGTTAGAGGAGCATTGTGATGAATTCCAATTAATGTCCTGGCTGCCTAACTCGGCGGATCTTAATCCCATAGAGCATCTTTGGGATTACATGGAGTTGCAGCTCAGAGCTCCAACACAATTATGTTCCAATATCTCAACTTTGCGTGACTGCTGCTTAAATATTTGGTACAGCCTGTTTCTAGTTATCCACGTAGAACTCGTGACATCTATGGACAGGCGAACTGCAGCTGTTTTGAAGGTTGAAGGAGGCATAACGTGTTATTGAGTAGGTGGTCATACTGTTCTGGCTATTCAGTGTAATTATTTTTAAAGTAATTTTTCTTTAAAAAAAAAAAAGCAAACTTTATTTTTCAATATTTCAGTTACTTTAAATTCACAACTTTTGAAGAATTTTTTAAAACTGGGTGAACTTGATACCCACTAAGGCATGTTCAGCACCGATTTCAAACAACTTTGAATGTTGTGGTAGGAAAACTGACGTCTCCAAAAATCGCACGAAGTTTACAGTGCACTCTCCTGTTTTGTAATGACTTTTCATAAGAATGCGTTTCTCAAAACTGAACTTCTTCGTGGCTTTAAATGGCCAAATTCATGGTCTTCCAATTGAAGTGATAATAGATAATGAAAATTATAACAGGATTGACAATCTTAAAAGAAATTGTACTTTAGGAAACACCTTTTTTTACATACAGGGATGAGAGTGACAAAATTGAAAAAAAGCGGAAATTACACGTGAAGGTAATTTTGAACGAAACTGAAAATAATGAGAAAAGTGAAATTAGGGTCACAACTGAAAATGTTTGAAAAAACAAAGAAATTTCAACAATGGAAAGGCTATAGGAAAAATATTCACTCTCAAAATGGATGGAAAAAGATTGTAATTGGTATGGAGGAGCAAAAAAACAGTGATTTTTGCCGATCTATAAAATAAACAAAACCGCAGTTTTCCACGAATCCGCGGAAAACTCTCATGCCTGTACATAGCATATAGTGCTGATGAGTTTTAAAAAACAATTTATTATGCATATTAAATTGAAAATTATTAATCAATTTTTTGAGGTTGGGGAGGGCAAGTACAGTCTTTGGCCTAGGTGTGTGTGTGTGTGGGGGGGGAATGCATAAATCCAGCCCTGCAAGAAGCAGACATTATATTCTCTGTAAATAAAATCTACCTCCACCAAGAATCAAACATGGGACATCTAGGCTACGTGCTAAATGCTGAACCCTCATCAGCAAATGTTTGAAAAAAAAAAATTAGGGGATCTCCACATCCCTAAATCCGAGTGATGTCAGCATATATCAATATAAAAATGCACCCGAAATGGTTTACTTTATTTAACCTTTTACAGACCGAATCGGATCCATTCATATTTAAAATTAGTTTTTTTTGCATATTTTGCCTTCTAATGCGTTAAAGGATATTATTCATTTAAATGTGGGGGGGGGGGATTGTACCCTCCCCATTTAGAGACGAGTGGTTCTAAGCCTTACCATTTTAGTATTAAGGGGCTGTTAAAATTAAAAAAATTCTACTGATTGCTATCCTGCTATTAAAGTGATTTTTTAAGCTTTTAATCTTCAAGAAATTAGTGTAGCTTTTAGTAGTTACTCAGTGGAAGAAAAATTGTATGTCACCACGGTTGACAAAAAGTTTTTTTTTACTTTGAAACTTAAGTTTATTTTAAATGATAATGATGGGTTATGTACAGATAATGTGGTAAAAAAGGTAACTTGATTCTTCATTTTAACAAATTCGATAGAGTACTGGCAGACTTGAAAAATCCAGGGAGCAGCTTCTCAACTATAAGAATGATGAAGCATCATTGAAGTATACGCCATCTAAGTGCAGCACTACGGATTACAGGGGGGTACTGACCCCCCCCCTCAAGAAAACAGAAATTACATGAATAATGTAAGATCCTATTTTACTTCCATAAAATGTTCACAAATTTCTACTAGCTTCCCCCAACCACAAAATTTTATTAATCTGTCTCTAAAGAGCATAGGTGGCCCACATCATCCATTTAGCATCCTTATCTGGCGGCTTGTGACACCCTCATTCCATCTCGCTAGCAAGAGCACACTACTTGTGGCTATGTGATTTGTACCAGCCTGAAGCAATAATGACTGAATTTGCTGTGAGGTAGTAACAGAAAAAGAGAAAATAGCTCCAGGCAAAATGCCTTGAGTACAGTGATGCAGATAGCAAGTTATGTAAACATTTATTATGGCAGTAGGATGGCTTTTAAGTGCTTTACAGTAAGTGAATTCAGAACTTATTGATATGTTTAATTTGAAGATAGAAATTACAACCAATTTCAGCACACAAAGGGAATTAACTTAAAGCAGTGATTCCCAAACTGTGTGCCGGGATTTCTTCAAGGGGTGCTATGAAATATAGTTTTCATAATTAATTGAACCAAAACTTTGGCCTAACTAAACAAAACACAAAACAAGAAGCCAAAATCCAGATTTTTTTATATGGTTTATACAAGACAAATCTGGAAGATTTGACCTTTTCTAAAGCAAAGCCACCAGTATAGAACGATCTTGGGAAAGTGAGCGCGAGCTATTAACTCCTCTGGAAATAATTTGAATTGGTTCAAGTGCATTGGTCTCTGCACTGATAGAGCTTGCTCCATGTATGGCTGCTATGGAGGATAAAAGGCTTTTATTTGAAGCAAATCACCTAAGGCAATGCGAACACATTTTATTATTCATAGAGAAGCACTTGCGTCAAGGGATCCGAGTCCTGCACTGAATGAAATATTAGAATCTGTAGTGAATGCAGTAAATTTTATAAAATCTCACCCATTAAAAGCAAGGTTTTTAAAAAAGCTATGGGAGGATACAGATGCCAAATACTTGTCTTTGTTGTACCATAGTAGAGCAAGACTGCTCTCGTAGTAAAGTTTCATCACCTGCTTCTGAATTGCATCAAGAAGTTATTATTTTCTTTAATAGGGAAACAAAGATGCAGAAAATTTTGCTGATGCCAATTTTTTGATAAAACTGGCATATTTATGTGACATTTTAAAAAGTGGAATTCCTCAAATCTGTCTTTGTAGGAAAAAACCATGCACCTTTTGAAGTCAACAGAAAAAATATCAGCTTTTATAAAAAAAATTCAAAATGAGAAAAACATTGAATGAAGATGCAGGCAATGATTGCTTTTTAACATAGTAGCAACTTTTGACGTCAACTGAAAAACACTTATCTTAGCTAATTATCTGGTTTGATAAACACTTTCAAAATGAAAATCTTGTAGGTTTGCATGAATTCAAGATCCATTTAACACCAGTGCTCCATCTGAATTTACTTCTGCAGAATAGGAGAATCTTATCGAATTATCTTGCGAAAACAGTTTGAAAGCAAAGTTTGACAACATGGAACTGACAGAATTTTGGATTTCAATAAAGTATCTACTTCTGTGTGATAAGGCTCAGCGTATTTTAATTTGATTTTTGATGTTGTACTTGTGTGAAGCTAGGTTTTCAGAAGCAGGTACAGATCAAAAGTGCACATGGAAAAAGAAATGAGAGTAGCCATGTCGAATTTAATTCCATGATTTGAAAAAATGTGCAGTAATTTGCAGGCTCATCCATCGCATTCATTATGAATTTAATATTAATAAAGTAAAAGTAAACAATAAATATAAAGATAATTTTTTTTTTAAATCTTGTACTAGTCATAATTTTACAAAGGGTAGGGTGCCTTGAAAAATTTTTAGTTGAAAAAGGGAGCAGCGACTCGTAAAAGTTTGGGAAGCACTGACTTAAAGGATATTTAAATACAGAAGTTTGACATAGAAATAAAAAATACAAACTAAGCAAACATGTCATGGAAATTTACCCCCCCCCTCCAAAAAAAAAAAGCTTGGGCCCCCTCTGTTGGAATGTGCCAGTGCAATCAGACAGCTCTGAATTGTTTGTTAGAAAAATGTGCATGTTTTAAGAGTGGGTACTCAGTGAATATAGAAAAAAGCAATTAAGATATCACTGCTGTTCAATGAATGGTTAATCTGTTTGTTTCCACTGTTGCAAACAGGGCTTAATTTGCACAGGAGTTCATGAGAGCTTAGTTCCTGTACTTTTTTTCAGAGTGAATTTTTACATATTAGGCAAAATCCAGCAGAACTCATGAATATGGCACTATGGAGCCCACCAGTACATTACCTCAAAAATTTCCACCTTTTCACACACAAAAAGATTTTAAGAGACTGATCAATCAGGAATTTTTTTGAAACAATCTGTTTAAATGAGAAATTTTGAAAGAGGATTGGAAATTTAAAGAAGAAAAATGTAAAAATGCAAACTACCCGAAAAATATAGTGAAAAGCTGTTTAAAAAAGGATGAGAAAATCTGAAGAAATAATTTTGAGCATTGAATTTCTTTTTTTTTTTTTTATGAGAAACTGGCCCTTAAATTAATAAATGCTTAAAGAATGTAAAAAACACAGAACATTTAAAATACATTTTATTAATATAAAAAATTCGATACGGTCTTAAAAATACATTAATATGTACAGAGTATATATTTATATAAAATTTATACTACAGATAAAACCTTTACTCTGCGTCTTTGTACAAATATAACATCATATTAAAGTCTATAAAAATAATACTGAACTAGTTTCACTCAATATCTGATATGAGAATCAGGGAATGTGATGTGGAAGCATTCAGGAACATAAGTAAAATTTGAGCACATTAAACTCAAGAGATGTATTGAACATAGTTCTCAGGAACAAGCCCAGTTCTGCCTTTTAATGTTCCTCTAATCCATCCTGGTTCTTGAGATGGAACCACTAAAAATAAAACAAATTTATTAAAATACACAAACATTATATTAAGAGAATACTTTAATGAACACAAAAGATATGAACCAAATTGAACTTGAGAACATAATTACCATTATAAATAACTTCATTAGGCTCAAATGAAAGTTCCATTTCATTTTCACCTCGACATGCATATAAAGTTCTGACTCGCCTATGGAGAAAAATTAAACAACATTAAATATATAAATACAGAACAAAATCCACTGTAAAAGCACCAAACAGTACCTTTTAACTGTAACATTGATTGCTTTTCAAAACAATTTCAGGTATCCTTTTGTTTTCTTTTTTGCCACTTCAGTAATCTATGCTTCTCATTGAAAGCAAAGAGATAGCAAACAGCTTGACACACATATGAGTAGGAATGGGTTGGTTGAGATTACTGAAGCAGCAAAATGAAGTACAAAAGGATACCTGAAGATGGTTGTAAAAAGCAACTGAAAGTTCAAGTGTTAAAAGGTACTGTTTTAAGCTTTTAATATAAATATTATTTGTTTAATAAAACAGAATTATTTAAAATCTAGTTATTTTTAATTATTTAAATATAAAAATTATCATGATTTTACTAAGCCCACAACAGATGTACATCTATTCATGTATTGTATTGGACGATATACAAGTCTATTAATATTTGCAAACATTTTACATATAAAATTTTGAAGAAAAGAACATCAATATTTAGATTATTTCTGTTACATTTATTTTTGCAGATTAGATACCTAGGTCTTAAATGCAGAATAAACTGTAGTATGCAGTTCAAACACTTATTCTGTGTCTGCTTTTATTATCGTCAACTTACATTAATATTCTTAATGAAGAATTTTAATAAGGAATGTAAGGGACATTTTTTTTTTAATTTGAGACAATTATATATCTATTTTGGTCAATTTAAGACAAAAAATAATTGTTTCAATGTTAAGTTTTCAAGTAAAGATTTGGCATAAGCTCTACATGCCCCCTTCATTTTCCACCGAGAGCTTTGTTTCTTCACTAGCATCAGGTCCATCAAAAGAATATTTATTTAATGATGAATGACTAAAATGTTACCTTATTTCACTTTACAGATAGTTTAGTTTTATTTAACTGTTTTGAAGCTACTAACATCGTTTTCAAGGGTCCTTCTGAGCAGATAGATTTGTAGTTTGAGGGTCAAAACGGGTCATTCCTGACAGTAGAACCCTCTTTTACCACCAGGATAACAAGACAAGACATATTACTCTACAGATTTAACTTCAATGCAACTTCGATTCTAACCAAGAGGCTACTAATTAAAACTGTTAAAAATTTTTAAAGCGATTTTAGTTTATGTTTATTGTTCTCTTTATAAATGTATGTTTAATCATTCATGAATTTTTATTATTGTGATTTTTGAGGCCCCCTAAAAATGATTGAAACTGATGCTTTCATAATGACCCACTGAAAGGATTGGAAGGCCATAAGTCTTTCATCCACCAAAAATAAATTTTACTGCCTGTGAAAAATGACCAAATTAAAAATATACATAAACAGAATTAATACATGCATTCTTAACTTATTATTTACATCTGAAAATATTAACCTTGAGAATTATCACTAGACCAAAATTACTTTTATAAATATTTTTTAGTTTTTCTTTTAAGAAAGATGCAATACTTTCATTTCCATATAATTTTGAGGCACTCATTTCATCTCTAAGAAACTAAATTTTGGACCTTTTATATGCACAGTACATATAGTACTGTGCATACAAAGATCTAAACAATACTACCATACAGAAACAAATTTGAGTAAAAAATACTGTCCATGCAATCTATACTCAAGAGAACAAATATTTTTCTCCTGAAAAAATTCAGATTGAGGATTCTTAGCAGAAAATTAATAAAATTTTGAGTACTGGTTTTAAAAATTTATTTTTATTTTAAAAGTTGTACAAAAAATACTTACAACCCAGATTTTACATTTGAATGAGGAGGAGACCTATAAAAAAAATTAATAATCAACACATTGCTTTGGCAATAAGTCAGTTTAATCATTGAACTAATAATTATTCATCATATATCTCTTCCAATAAAGAACTTCACATAATGGTAAACTTATTTTTAAAAAATGGCAGTTAATGTATCTGAAAAATCTAAAATTATTGAAATTTTAAAGGGTTTCATACACTTAAGGTTTGCCATTTTATATCAGCAAAACTTTAAGATTGCAATTAGTTAATTAACTGTTTTTTTTTGGGGGGGGGGGGGGTAAATGATAGTAATAATGGTCACAGGGGGCACAGTCAGAAATTTTTTTCCAGGGATATGAAAATGCAACCATTTTAAATAAACAAAATTTTTGGATGAAAATGTCTGAAAGTTATGTTAAAAATTCAGGAAAGTGGGAATATTTTTATATCCTATCCTGTCTATGCCATTTAACTCTAGTATATTTTTATACCAGTGCCAGATTTAGATTGTAGAGGCTTGAAATAATTTGTAAACAAATTTTTCAATGACCTGTGTAGCAAAGTGGGTTCGCTATTAACTCACAGCCTAACAGTCCCAGACTTGACTTCTGATGGAGGTAGATTTTATTTACACAAAAAAATAAGGTTTAATTTCTTATCTGGTGTTGCACTCTTAAGTAACGTCAATATGCTCACAACCGATCACATTGAATGCCAACAGTACATGAAATGAGTGTGAAGAGGTGGCTATGTTGCATCTGACCCGCTTGGGGATAAAGGTCGTAACATTATTTTTATTATTATTCATATTTGATAGGAAATTTCTTGTAAAAATGTGCATTGTGGGGTTCCTTCTCTTGTGGAGGCCCCAGGGCTGCAGTCCCAGTAGTCCTCTCTTAAATCTGGCACTGTTTTATACCTTTTTACTGTTGCTATCACTTGCAGAAAGGGTATAATTTTGTACAACTTTATGAGGCTATGAAAATTAATTAAAAAAATTGTTCAATGTAATCAAAATTTAAAATTAACATACATTGCGTTTGGTGGAAGCTCATCTGGAACAAAGTACTCTTTAGAAGCTACAACAAAAACGAGAACATTAATTTATAGATCAATTATAGGATTAAAAATATCAAAGGTCATTATTTAAATATTGCAATAAAAAGGCAATATAAAATTAAAATCCGTACTTAAATCAACATTTGTTTTAGGATTTTTATGAGGTTGTGGACTTATTTCACTTCCCCAAGAGCTAGGATATACATAATCTTTTTGTTCTGGAAGTGGAGGTCTTGGAGGAGGGCAAGATCTAACAGAAAGGGATTCTAAGCTACTGCTGGTAGGAAGACCATCTAGAGAGAGAGAGAGGGGGAAATGCATTTAATCAGACAAAAACTAGTTTAGTAAATTCATACATAATGATAAATAAGTTAAATAGAAAAAATTTGAAATGAAGTGAGAGTACAACTTCTACTAGACTTTTTATAATCAATAAACATAGTAAAAAAATAATTTCTCATTATTTTATGCCAGCAACAAAAAAAATAACTACAAGTTTATTGACAAGTTAGTAAACAATAGTATTTATTTTATCCTGAAATTCCTTATGTTCTCTAATCTCAGAAAGTGTTAATCAATAGTGAGAAAGGATGTGAAAGAACATAAAGGTAGAAATATGAATATACTAACTATTCCACATGGGATTATACATCATAATTCCACTTCTAGTTTTCTCTGGAGCAATACTCGTATGAGTTGTAGGAGAGTAACCAATACTATATGGACTATGAGACAAGTTTATTGCACTCTGATGGTTATTTCTTCCAAGAAAATTATCTGTAGATGATGATCTAATTGGTGAGAAATGCCTTGTTGGAGGAGACTGATGCTCATCTTTCCGAATTGGCTGTGGGGGTGGTATGTAAGGAGGAGGCTGCCGTCGTATAAGGTCCATTTCAGGAACACTTCCAAAAATCTATAATACAAATGAGTAATATGATAGCCCTCAATACTAAAGAAGATATAGAGCATTTCGACCTGACATTGCATATGCATCGTCTGGGTGACAACCGACTGCATATCCTTATGCAGATTCTGCAATTGTATTAAATCCAGAAAAAGGATGTAATGAATATCAATTATAATTATCTTTAATCACTTCAAAACATGATATGTTGCTCAAAAATCAAAAAGCTGATGGTTTGCTTAACCATTTCAATCCGTTACAATAAGCAAACAACTTAAATTGAGTATCATTTTTTGATGTTCTATTGAAATACATTATGAAGATTGTTAGCAGGTCACACAATAGGATATTGCCCTATGGGTGTCAGGTTCATTGAAATATACAGAGCATAAGATATATACTCTATAAATTAAATTAGACACATGCCTAAAAAATTAATAAAACTATGCACAGCCACAAAAAAGGGCCCATTTAGTCTTTATTTGGCTGCCACACCATTCACTTAGGAATAACATACTCTTTAATTTGATACACATATAAATTTGCATAAGGGGCTACCATCCATTAGAACCGTTGACATTTATCATCTTCCTCTGCAAACCACAGATGGAACAGATGAAACAATTAATTCGTGACAACTCCGTTACGCTGTGGAATTTATACATATTTTAGAAAGTGTTTCTATCAACCTTTCAAGTTATTAGGCAATATCGAGTGTTTAGGCTGATTTTATTTTTTACCATCTATGCGAAAAATTCGAGCTGGGAATCGAACCCACGACTGAAGCATTCCTGGGTTAGAGGCTCAATGCGGCGTGGGTTCGAGGCATGCATTGAGTCGTGTGTTCGAGACTCAATGCGGCAGTCCAAAAATTCCAGAGCTAGGAATCGAACCCATGAATGCTGCATAACGTGCGGGTGCTCTACGACTGAGCTACTCTGAGACGATTCCCAGATGAAATTTCTCGCATTAGAACCGTTGACATTTATCATCTTCTTCTGCAAACCACAGATGGAACAGATGAAACAATTAATTCGTGACAACTCCATTATGCTGCGGAATTTATACATATTTTAGAAAGTGTTTCTATCAACCTTTCAAGTTATTAGGCAATATCGAGTGTTTAGGCTGATTTTATTTTTTACCAACTATGCGAAAAATTCGAGCTGGGAATCGAACCCACGACTGAAGCATTCCTGGGTTAGAGGCTCAATGCAGCGTGGGTTAGAGGCTCAATGCGGCGTGGGTTCGAGGCATGCATTGAGTCGTGTGTTCGAGACTCAATGTGGCAGTCCAAAAATTCCAGAGCTAGGAATCTAACCCATGAATGCCGCATAACGTGCGGGTGCTCTACGACTGAGCTACTCTGGGACGATTCCCAGATGAAATTTCTCGCATTAGAACCGTTGACATTTATCATCTTCCTCTGCAAACCACAGATGGAACAGATGAAACAATTAATTCGTGACAACTCCATTATGCTGCGGAATTTATACATATTTTAGAAAGTGTTTCTATCAACCTTTCAAGTTATTAGGCAATATCGAGTGTTTAGGCTGATTTTACTTTTTACCATCTATGTGAAAAGTTCGAGCTGGGAATCGAACCCACGACTGAAGCATTCCTGGGTTAGAGGCTCAATGCGGCGTGGGTTCGAGGCATGCATCGAGTCGTGTGTTCGAGACTCAATGCGGCAGTCCAAAAATTCCAGAACTAGGAATCGAAGCCATGAATGCTGCATAACGTGCGGGTGCTCTACGACTGAGCTACTCTGAGACGATTCCCAGATGAAATTTCTCGCATTAGAACCGTTGACATTTATCATCTTCCTCTGCAAACCACAGATGGAACAGATGAAACAATTAATTCGTGACAACTCCGTTACGCTGCGGAATTTATACATACTTTAGAAAGTGTTTCTATCAACCTTTCAAGTTATTAGGCAATATCGAGTGTTTAGGCTGATTTTATTTTTTACCATCTATGCGAAAAATTCGAGCTGGGAATCGAACCCGCGACTGAAGCATTCCTGGGTTAGAGGCTCAATGCGGCGTGGGTTCGAGGCATGCATTGAGTCGTGTGTTCGAGACTCAATGCGGCAGTCCAAAAATTCCAGAGCTAGGAATCGAACCCATGAATGCCGCATAACGTGCGGGTGCTCTACGACTGAGCTACTCTGGGACGATTCCCAGATGAAATTTCTCGCATTAGAACCGTTGACATTTATCATCTTCCTCTGCAAACCACAGATGGAACAGATGAAACAATTAATTCGTGACAACTCCGTTACGCTGCGGAATTTATACATATTTTAGAAAGTGTTTCTATCAACCTTTCAAGTTATTAGGCAATATCGAGTGTTTAGGCTGATTTTACTTTTTACCATCTATGCGAAAAATTCGAGCTGGGAATCGAACCCACGACTGAAGCATTCCTGGGTTAGAGGCTCAATGCGGCGTGGGTTCGAGGCATGCATTGAGTCGTGGGTTCGAGGCTCAATGCGGCAGTCTAAAAATTCAAGAGCTGATGCAAAATCATTTAAAAGTAAAAAGTTTCCACGCGTTTCCAGAAGAGATTTAATCCAAAACAAAAGGCACACACGGGATCAAAGTATCATCACTTAATTAATTCTTGAATGGCAGACAAACATTAAAATTTAATGTAAAATGTAAACAGTTTTACCATATTAAATGTTATTCATTTTTAGAAGAACGCATGAACATTGTTGGTTTTTTTTTTTTTTTTTTTTTTTTTTAATTTAGATTTTGATGAGTGATGTGTGGATGTATTTTTTGTCCTTAGCCGTACCCCCATTAAAATTTAATGTACATTAAAATTTAATGTGCAATGTAAACAGTTTTATCATATTAAATGTTATTCATTTTTGGAAGAACACATGAACATTGTTGAGTTTTTTTTTTTTTTTTTTTTTTTTTTTCCACTGGAATTTAAATTTTGATGAGTGATGTGTGGATGTATTTTTTGTCCTTAGCCTCACACGTGGTTAAGCTGAAGAAAAAGGGGATTACTTTGACGTTCTCTTTTCTCCCTCCCCCACACTTTCGTTTTCATGTTAGAGGACTATCGGAAGGTGGACTATCGGAATTGAATAAAGTTTTTTCATTATTTATTTTTAATATTCGCTTGTGTAAATGTAAACAATGATTTGTTTTATATTAAATCTGACAATTATTATTTAGAAATGAAATCTATAAGCTATAGAAGCGATAAATATTTTAAACAATCTAGAAGAGAAAAGGGGGGGTGTTCCATATTTTACTGTTGTATATCCTTTCCTTCCTCAAATATATTCAGATTTTCCTTGTGATAAATTTATTAATACATAGTAATTATTTTTTTAAATTAATATAAGATGGAGGGGCGCTTGAACGGAATTTTATTGTAGTTTTAATAATTTAAGATGTTGCGGCTGTTCTGCGAGTACATTTTACTTTCTTAAACATTTCTACCGATGCAGCCTTTCTCCCGGTTTTTACTGTACATACAAAAGGGGATTTTATTATTAGGATTTATTAATTATTAGGATTCAGGGCGTCATCAGGAAGGCTTTGCCGTGAAGGCAAAGTAAATGACATGCATGTCACAACAAATTTTTCTTGATTAATTATAATTCATTTTATTTATTTATTTTTTGAAATATAAGTTTTAGGTTATTTATAAATAAGATATTCATACGCATCAGCACACCAAAATGGGTGAGACATGATAACATCAGTTGTGAAATTAACCAAATGCTTTTATATCGATAAGGACCCACTTTTTGGAAAAAAGGACCCGTAAATTTTGGAGTCCTGGGTCCCAAGGATCCGTCTCTTCCAAAGTCTAGCGACATCACTGCATACCAACTTTATTTTTTCCAATAGTATCATCTAATTTTCACATCAATTGAACTGAGAATTAATGAGTTATGAGCTTTCAAACTTTCCTTCTACTTATGTTAAAACCTGTTTTTGCACATCAATTCATATTTCATTTAATATTTATATTAAGAAGCTGGTTTTCATCTTTACTATTAGAGCTAAACAGTCCACACATAATATATTATCACAAATTTTTTTTATTTAAATATATAAATTATGAAATTAGATTAAATTAAAATATGAATTGTGACGTAACCAAATTTCGATCGAAATAGGTACAGAAAATAATTTTGCATGGCTGGGGAAAAAAATATTTTAGTAGTTTATTTTAAATAATGAAAATGTTTTTTTTTTTATTGCATTAAGGGGTCGTATATTGATTTATAAAGTGTAAATTCCTCAAAACTTAGGTAAAAAATAATGTATGTGTGGAAGTTTTAGAAAAACATAAGACGATTGAGAAGTACTAATAAATTTTATTGTTTATTTGGACTGTTTACCACAGGGGTCTTAAAAAATTTTAATTTTGTATTCATTTAGGTTTAATCTTTCAAAAAAAATTTAATCAATTGTAATTTATTGTATGTGTCTATGATTAATATTTAAAGTATAAATGCCTAGGTCAGTGTTTTGGGGACACCCTGTATATAGATTTGAGTTTATATTATTTATAAATGTATACATAAAACACAATAATTAGAAATAAAAGAAACCAACAACTTCAACATATTACATTCAACATATAATTTACGAAGTCAGCTTGTTTGAAATCTAAATTAGCACTTTATTATGATACATTTTTATACTAAATGTTAATATACAGTACATCTATTTTAAATCAGAAAACTAGAATGTAATAATGTTAACTAGCAACTTTAAGTGGCTTGCTCCCCCAAAATAAATGTATTTATGTTATGAAGATGGTGACACATACATTTATAAAAATATGGCCAGAAATGCTTTATTAATGTACATTTCAGAGTTTAATGTCAACTGTTCAATTTAGGTCCTTGCAGGATTGCTTTGGTTCAAACATATAAAAAAATTTGTAGTGAACGAACAATAAAAAACAAATAGAGTTTTGGGGGGCTTGAAAAATACATACTTTGTATCCTGTTTGCGGGTAATTCAATTATAAATGTTTTATTATAATTTGTGCTTAATTTTGTTTTTTAGTTGTTTTAAGCTTTCTATGTGTTGGACCAGAGTAAGCCTACAAGTACCTAAGTAGCCCTGGTTGACAGTAGCTTATTTATATACTTAGATAGTAGTGGTAAATAAGTGTTAAGACATGCCATTGTGTTGATACACAGTTATATGATGGATACAATATATACATAACATCAATGATAGATATCTGGACTGCATCTGGATTATTGGAAGTTGCCCTCTGTAGGAAGTTAAATGTTATAGATGTTCAAAACATCTATGGATAATTTTGAATTATGAAAGATGTAAAAGTTCAACTTTCAGAAAAATAAAATAAATAGGGATAAGTTTTATTCCTATAATTTTGTTGGAAGAAATGCTGGATGTAAAAAGATTCAAATTGGATTGCTAAAATAGCAATTTTCCATGACTAATTTTTAATGATGCTCGATTGTGAGAATTTTTACACTGGCAAAATGGAAAACAAATATGTGCAAGACTGGCAGTAATGCTATAAATGGTGTAATAACACCAATCAACATAAATCTTGGACCATTCTTCTCCCTATCCCCCCCCCCAAAAAAAAGGGTGGAGGGTGGGGGATTTCATTGCTTATTTTTAAATGTACATCTTGCATAGTTAGAAATTTTAATGAATTGTCATACAAAATAAATTATCAAGCATTAAGAAAATATAAAATCCAAAAATGAAATTTAGAAAAATACTTACTTTATCACAATTTTCTATTAAAATTTCAACAACAACATTGCCAAACTTGATATCCATTATTGCAGCAACTGTTTCTTCTTCTGGGCGAAGTAAAGTAGGACCAAAACAAATTCCCAAATTAGAGATGGTCATCAAATTTTTGTTTGATAATTTAGCAATTCTGTTAGATAAAAATAAATAAATAACCACATGCACACAAACATATACATATAGCTGTAATTACCACATTAGAAATGGTCATAAAATTTTTGTTTGATAATTTAGCAATTCTGTTACATAAAAATCAATAAATAACCACACACACTTATATATATAAATATATATATAGCTTACAACTAAGTATAGTAATTGCCACTAAGAAGTGTGTAAAATACAGACTAATTTTAATCAAAACATTACTTTCTTTTATCAGAACTTTGGGTCTCAATGATGAATGAAACAAAATTCGATAAAAGTAGCAGAAATAAAGTATTTTTGATTTTAAACCGAGCATGTTAGCAAAATATTAGATGACAAGCATTTTAATATTTTGACTGCTAATCATGTCAGGTTCAGGAATGTAGTGTTGACTCTAGAAAAAAAGGGCCGCCAGGGGGGAAATTTTCAAAAGGGGCACTTTGGGGTTCCACGAGAATGTACAGGTAGATAACATATAGAAACTGGTTTGAAACGATCTGATCCCCAAAACTTTAACATGTAGAGTTGTAATATGTGTTCTGACTTACAATGCATAGTAAGATTTTTTCCAATTTGTCTTAGTTCCTCCCCCCCCTTCTTTTGGAGAAAATATCCAGTAGAAGTAAGTGTAAGCGAAATAGGAAAAATAATTTTTTGATAATATTTTGGTCTAAACATGACATAAATATGTGAATTAAATCTACATAACTAGAAGTCTTGATTTAAAAAAAAACTTCTAGCATAAAGAAGTTTTAATATAAGTAATGTTGAATTTTCTGCTTAATTTTTTTTTCTCAAAATTAAGTGACATACATGTTTATTATTTATAAGAATAGTACATTTATTGAAGAAGATTTCAGAAATTTTTAGCCAGACATGATTTGTTAGGCAGTAGGGGAAGGCAGAGGGACTGTTAATTTTTGTTACTCCATTTTATCACACTATCACTACTGGACCACAATTGCTGGACCTCATTCGTATATGATATTTCACCTATATTGGTACAAACTTTTAAACAGAAAAGGACTGTCAGTGTAAGTGGATTAGGGTAGATGCGTTTAGCATGTAATAAAAATAATAAAATTTCTGCAATGCAGGATGTATAAAATTTAATTATATAAATCAGAATTTTATTAATTCTTTTGTTTGCAATAATTATTGAATGAGTACCAAGTAAAGATTTTCAAAATTACCCTTATTACTATTAGACATTATTAAAATTGCATCAAACAATTTAACTGATCCATCAATTGATAACTACAGAAATTAGGGAAATTTAATTCAGAACACAGAAGATTGCTGGAAAAAATGACATAGTCATGCAAATTTTGTAATACATCCTATGGTTGGAATGTACAACACCATATCAAATCAAATCACTGAAATATATTTGTTATTCCTCTTTCACTTCTAATTTAATGCTTGCTCATTCATGAAAAGTGAATATAAGTTTTTTAAAAAGTACTATTTCTTTAAAATAAATAAAAATAATTACTACATGCAAGTTTTTTAGCAGGTATTAATATTTTTTTTAACTCACGGAGTTGTCCAAAGGTATGTATGAAATAAAGTTTAAAATATTTTCAATAATTTATTTTTCATAAAGCTTTATTTTTAATTTCTTGTAACATACTTAAAAAGGTCTTTTTAAAAACACTAAATTTTCTGTCTTAAACCTTGCTTTAATCTTTTTAAAATAAAAAGAGTACTAATCAATATCAGGGGTCTGTCCAGGTCGAAATCGGGTCCGAAAACGGACCCTTCACAAAATTCATTATCGGAAAAACGGATTCTTCACAAAATTCAGTTTGACCAAAATGGCCCTTCCACAAAATAACTATTGCACTTTTCAATTGAGTTCCAATAATACCTTGGCCTAAATGTAATCAACGTTGATGATGATGACGGGAGGTAGGTTGATTGGAGACCCTATGCCAGGGGGGTAAATTACACCGCCTACGATTGCAGTTTGAAGCAGATGCCTGCACTTGTTTGTTCTTCCTCCTAAGTTTCCTCCACCTGCTATGTAGGAGCTCTCTTTCTGGGAATAAAAATCAGACTAGTAGCGAGCGCTCATTTATTAATTCTTTTCACGTGAGTTGTGTTTATGCCAAAAAATTAAACATCAAGACTTATTCCACTATAACAGGGGTTCCCAAACTTTTTTTCCGCACGGCACCCTTGACAGGCTAAGAGGATTTCACGGCACTCTTGTCAGGCTAAAAGCAGTTCACGGCACCCTTTTCAGGCTAAAAACTTTCGCGGCAGATTTCCTTTAAAGCAATATGAATATGAATGTTAGAAAGAAGAAGTTTGGATGCATTTTACGTTATTTTTTGTTTGTTTGTTGATAGGGCTAAGTATCAAGAAAGTACTCTCTTGGGAAAGAGATATAGAATTTTGACAATACCCTCATTTCAGGGAGTTCCTATAAAAGAGAGGCTACAGGACAGTCTTGAACTTGACTGAAATATTTTTGTTCGAGCCCACTTAGTGATCGGCTTGGCTCACTTTCTTGGGGATACCAGTTCAGAGGAAATTATTTGATTATACTCCAACAAAACGCTTTTCTTGATTATCTCCACGGCACCCGTGACATACTCTCGTGGCACCCAGTTTGGGAGCCTCTGCACAATAATATTAATAAGGCTCATTGCCAGAAGAAAAGGTGATGACAGCTGTCATTCTCGGATAATTACAACGTTCTTCATGAATAAAGTCAGTGGCGTATGTAAAAAGGGCAGCCAGGTTAGGGAGGAGATTAAAAGAAAGCACTTTGTTTTCCAAACTGACACTTTATGCACCATGTAGTAAATGTTCAGAAATCGCTTGATGCAATCTCAAAATGATTAACTTAGTCCTAAATCTTATTCTTAAAAGACAGACATAAATTCAGATCAATGCATGCTTCGAAATCGCGCAAACGTTCTAACTCGCAGTAAGTCGTTTTGCATTTTGAAATGAATCCGTAATTCTCTAATGTTTAGTAAATATCTGTAATAACTATAAATAATCTGAAGTAGAAAGGCCATGTAATGATTACACTAAAAGCAATCATTAAGAACAACTTGCAAGAGTGCATAACATCCAATTCAAAACAACGGGAGCTGCCGTCATTACGTGGCTAAGTCTAAGCTTATTGTTTACTAATTCACAACAGCATACTAATCAAACATAACATCCTTACTGGTGAAATCATTTTCAACTCCCTTCTTTCCCCCCAACTGAAAGCGTAATGTGCCAGATGGCCCTTTTACATTGCTGAAAAAACAAACATTCCAAAGGCATCTTTCAGATCACGCAAATAAAAGAAAACAGAAAAAATAATTATTTATGAAAGGACATTTTATCTCATTGCATTAGAAGAAAGAAAAAAAAAAAAAAAAAAAAAAAAAAAAGCTGATTAGATTTTTTTGAAGGAACAGTTATACCTCCTGTTTTGTAAAGGGTCAATTAAACATCAATTTTGTCTTCATTGTATTGTCTCCTGTATTAGAAAACTGTATGGTAAGGAAGGAGAAAAAGTTTTGGCAAATAAGAATGGAAAAACGGACTGACATACCAAGACATAGGGGGAGAAAAAGGGCTGCCAGACGGTAAAGGGTTGCCGGGTGCTGCGCCCTGTTTAATCGGTCCAGAATCCACACTGTGGAATGTGAAATGGGATAAATATAGGTCAATCATTGCTCAAGGCTGGAAAAAGGGGGGGGGTTAGAAATAGTGTAATACTGCATTTTTTTCATTCTTGGGAGTGAACAACAGAACATAGGAGTGATTTTATTATGATTTAATGTCATTTTAAAGAGCGGTCATAGGGGTACACTACAGAGAAATGCTATCGACATAGGCAGGGCCATAGCGAGCAAAAAATGATAGAAGACTGAAAATTTATAACTAAATTTTTTGTAATTAAATTTTTTAAACTTAATTAATGCAAGGGCACATCTTACAGACTGGGAATTTTCTGTTTGGAGACCATATAAAAATGTACATTTATATTTATTTAGATTTAATCTTCCAACATTTATAATCATTACTGTAAAATTCTGTGCCTTTTTTTTTAAACATAAATTTGTGATTTACTGTAAAATATTTGTGAAAAATATTTAAGGAATAAAACCCCAGGTCAGTGTTTTTGGGATATTCTGTGTACATTGACAAGTAATTTTTATTTAATGGTACAAGTTGAAATTAATTTTTAAAAATGTTAGCTAATTTCTCCCATCTGTAATTATCTGCAACTTATTTTTGCTTCCCCTTCAATTGTTGAAATTTAACTAGATTTAAAAATTGCACTTTTCGCATCGTTAGAATTAGAGTATTTCCAGTTGAAACTGACAGACATTGTAATATTTAAAAATTACTAACGTTTGAATTTGGGGTGTAAATAAAGGTGTTTAGTACCTGCAATTTAAAATCAAAACTACTATGGCCTACGTTTATTATAAAATCTATTTTTTAATCATTTAAAAGTAAAGATTTAAATCTTTATATTTAATTTTAATCGAATTTTTAAAAAAAATATTGTTCCAGGGTATGACTATCCCGGATGTTCGGTGAACAGGAATTATTCAGTTTTGGCCTACTTTTTTTAAGGGAACTAACTATACCCATTTTGTTTTAATTTTAAAAAAAATATTCAATTCTATTTCGCGATTGCTTTCTTGCTCAAAAATGAAATAGAAAATTGGAAGAAGTTCACAAAATAAGGAAAGATTCACAAAAATAGAAAAAATTCACAAAATTAGGTATATGTTCACAAAATTGGGTAAAATTTCACAAAAATAGGGCCCTGGGAAAGAAACCTGGACTGACCCCTGAATATTTATTTTAACTATCAAATGTTTTTAATCAGCTTAATATAATTAAAATAATCAACATCCTGGTTCCAAAAGTACTTAAATTATCTATTAATAAACCTTCTAGAATTCTTTTTTTTTTCAACTGAAAATAAGCTTAAATTGATGACAGTTTGTTTTATGAATAACCTAGCTGTTAACTTATGACACAATTTGTTTTCTGAAGACATCCTTTCCCAGAACTAGCTTTCTTTTGCTTTTATTATTATTTTTTTTTCCTTTCTTCATTTATTCATTAAAATGTTGAGAATTTTAAAATCAGAAGGTGTATAATAGTATGAATATTTAGAATACCAAATCTTGTCAATAGTCTGATTTACTAAATTCTGCATCTACTCCACTTTTATGTAATTAAAACTGTGGCTTAATAAGAGGGGGGGGGGATTCGCCCCGGCGGCAAAAAAAAAAAAAAAAAAAAAAAAAAAAACATGGTGGCCGACAGGACACTTAGAAATAATAAAGTGGAAAACTAAAGGACCGAAATGGGGGCAGAATGCTGAAACTTAGAAAGAATGGGGTAGCAAACTGAAGGACCGCACCGGGCGCCAATAACCCTAGCGCTACATTGCTAAAGCAAAAGATCATTATTATGCTCTGATTTTGGCAAAAGCATAATGTGTTTCAATTGCTGTATTCGCAAAACGTCGCAAATCTCTCGATTTTCAGATGGATTTGAGTAGATAAAGCCACTGAATATGGTACACGGCTGAAGTGTTGAAGTTCCAAAGTTTGGCGGGCCCCACCCGCGCGACTGTCGGTCTGGAGTTTTGGTCGGTTTCATCCAGATGTATGCTCAATACACATTAGAACTCCTTAAAAAGTCACCCAACCAAAGCACCCCCCTTAGAAGATATCCCTTTTCTAGGCTTGCCATAACAAACAAGCATATCCTGCAGAATTTTCGAATCGCAAAACGTCGTTTTGCTAAGGCATTCTTTCTGTATCATCTGTAATTATATATGATTAGTAAATAACTGTTATACATTACGAATAATGTGTACTAAGAAAGCCGATTAAAAAGAGCAAATCGTTTAGGGGGGGGGGGGGAGACTTGCTAGTGTTGCAAACTATTAAAGACATCGAGAAGAGCAATAATTATATACAGCTGGCGACGAACTCTGGTAAATGATTGTTTGATAATTTGCAACTACCTATTTATCAAACGTAGCTACCGATATTTGAGGATTGACAGATGGAATCAGAAATTTTTAGATAACTTGAGAAAATTTTGACTTTCCCAACCATATTTTCTTTCCCCAACGCCTAAGTGAAATGCCGATCGGGCTTCTTCTCGCTTGAGTCAGCAAAAACAAAACATACAAGAGGGGCCTTTTCAGGTTACTCGGCTGTTCGGCTCGCGCAAATGAAAACAAAGAAAAGTGCAGTAGCAGTATTTCAATCTGAAAGAGTAGAATATTTGAAAAAAGCATTTTAATAAATTACATTTGTGGGAAAGATCGGATTTCATAGACGGTTTTTGTGAAAGGGCCGTTTTCAATCGAACCTATTTTTATGATGGGATTATTGTACTCAATCGTAAAACCGTTTTAATTAACGTATTATCGTGATGGGCCGGAAATGGTATGTAGGAAATAAAAAGTGCTGGTTGTTTACTACTAATAATAAAAATGTAAAAGCAGGAGGGCGCATAAAGAAGAGAAATAGGGCCGCCCGGTGCTAAAAAGACGACAAAAGGGCTGCCGGGCACTAAAAAGATAACAAAAAGGATGCCGGGCGCTGCGCCCTGCCAAATTAATCTAGAGTCAACACTAGGAATGGCAACAAATGTGTTAAGGTAATAAAAATGTCATCAATATTCCAGGTTATTGTAAAATAGAACAAACAACTTAAGCATTTAAACTGCAGAACTTCACTGTATATTGTGCATTTGCATTTTGAAAATTGGTGATAAACATAATAAAGCATAAGAAATTTTGCTCTGTAAACAAAATCTTAAATTAATTATTTAATTAAAATAAGAAAGATACTGATATAAAAATTATGTTATTCTTGAAAAGGTACTACTGCAGGGTTCCCATTCTAATCAGGTAACAAAATTTTTGGCCTTTTGGGGACTTTCAATAATTTTTAAGGCTAATAAATTTTTACCCGACTTGATTATTGAGAAATATGCCGTGGAATAATAGTCAAAATATCAAATTAATAACTCCATTTGATACCATTCAAATTAATAACTCCAAACCATTAGTAAATAATTAAAAACTTATTAAATTAAGTGATTTTAATTTATTTTATAAACATTTCATTTTGAGTTTAATATTATAAATCAAAAATAAATCCTTCTATATTTTAAATCTTAATAAAATTCTGTGTGTCAATAAGTTTAATTTTTCATTAATTTTATTATGTTCTTTAGCTGAATGGCAAAAACTATTTTATTGTAAAATGCATTTCAAGTCACAAGATGACTCAACTCTGTGGAATAATGGAACTACTTTTTTAAGGGTCACTGGAAGAGAAACTGGTAATCTTTTGGGGTTTTCTGCAAAATTTAAAGAGCTTTTAGAGGTTCCTAAACTGATTTTTTAATTTAAGGGGAGGGGGGGGGGGTGAGAGTGAGAGAGAAATGAACTTACTGTTTTTCTCTCTCCCCATCCCCTCTTCAATATTATAGAAACAAAATAGATTACAGGAAAGACAAAAAATAAGCACTTTATTTTAGAAAATAAGCACTTCATAGAAGATCTAAGCACCTTTAAGGGCCCCTTAAAAATGTTCTTAAAAATAAGCACTTTCAAGAACCTTTAAGGAGCCATATGCA
The DNA here is from genome assembly GCA_038373885.1 of Cheiracanthium punctorium. NCBI lineage: Eukaryota > Metazoa > Arthropoda > Arachnida > Araneae > Cheiracanthiidae > Cheiracanthium > Cheiracanthium punctorium. The sequence goes on along the minus strand of JAWZYV010016768.1, from coordinate 617,384 downwards.
CCTTCTAGAGCTAAGTTTTTGAAAACAAGGAGCATGGACTTTATGAAGAATGATGACATAACGCAATAGAAAATAATTCGTTTTACTCACTTGGCCAGATGCCTTATAAGCAATTCCAACATTTGAAAAGCAGGCTTGGGTAAAGAATGTACTAAAGCATGAATGTTGTTTATTCGTATTGCTTTGTTGTCTAGCTCTGAAAAAGTTAAAGAAAGATGCCAAAATTGCAAATAACAAGACAAAACATAAAAATACATAAATATATCATTTACACATATTTTTCCTTATCATTTAGAGTAGCCAGCAAAATAGCATTTAAAACTCCTGAGACTATTTCCTGACTTTTCAGAAATTTCCAGGTTCTGCATATCTCCAATATTGGCTTCCACCTCATCAGTAGTACATAGTGCATAAAAGGGGAAAGCTATTGGAATATATACCCCCTCAAAATGATAGAGAAAGCATACTTTCAAATTTCACTGATAAAACTTATTCATAAAATATTTTATATTCTCCCCCCTCCCACCCCCTCTTTAAAAAAACTGCCAAAACCACTACCAGGATATCACTGTTCAAGTAACATAAATATATCAATTTAAAAATGAATATTTTTTTAATACACATACATTAGAAAATAAAGAAAATTGGGGTACATATTATTTTTACATTTATGCTTGATTTATTGGAAATACAATTGAAATTAATTGGCTATTTTGTATTTAAAACATGTACCTTTTTTTTTCTCTCCCCTCTCCGCATTGGTCACACCAAACTTACACACAGGCACCTACTCCTGGGTGAACTTGCCCCAGAGTGCCTCCATTGTTATACCCATCTCACCATTTATTATGTTTTAAGCCTCATGCACAGCTTTCGACAATTTCTCCCCCCTTCTTAGGGGTAATTTCCTAATTTGTCCCTTCTTAGGGGGTAATGCTGGCTGCCCACTGGGTGCCCCCATAATAAAATGGCCACACCTTCGGGCAGTTGTATGAGACAATGCCTAATCAGCAAGTTTTCGCCCATAAAAAAGAAGAAAAAAGAAATTACCCAATTTATTTCGACTGCTCTCATCCCAGACTTGACGATATATTGGCCAAAACCCCCCCACTGTAATTTGTTTCCATTTCTTCAACGTATTGACATTCTTTTTACAGTGTGAAGTGTGTGCTTTTGTCTAACTGGTATCTGGATGGGTGCCCCATCCAGATGTCTGACTTACTTTTATCTACTTTTTACACCCTTGCAGTTACTTTTCATCCTTTTTGACTTTTGCTGGTTTCATATGATGCCTTTTTACTTGTAAGCATTTTTTTCTACTTTTATACGTAGTCTCCCAGACAGCACAGCAAATTTACATCAAACTTGCAGCAAGCTTGATTTATCAAGTCAATAAACTTGAATTAAGCTTGAAAATTTCAAGCGTGTAAGCTTAATGCAAGCTTGAATCAAGTGTTCAAGTTTACACTTGCCCAACTTGCATTAAGCTTGACATAGCAAGCTTGAATCAAGCTTGACATAGCAAGCTTAATTCAAACTTAAAAAAATTTCCTAAAATTTTTTCTTAATACATGGGGCACTGGTCAGAGAACTCGATCAATTTTGTAGTATATTTGTATTTTATTTTGAAGAATTTCAATATTTGAAAATACAGAATCCTTTTTTTTTTATTCTATGATCAAGTACATTCATGACTGATGATAAATTATTTGTTATGTGGATGTGGCTTTCCAAATCAAGCAGTAATCAAGTTGTATTCAAGTTTGACAGTTCAAATGACTTAAATTCGGCGGGAAAATATTTGCTGAGTCATTTTTTTTGTAATCTCCAAGCTTGCTGCAAGCTTAAAATGAATTGAACTGTCAGGCTTGTATTAATATGTCAAATTCTAAGAAATGTCAATCTTGATTTAAGCTTATGTGCTGTCTGGGCTGGCACAGAATGTTCTCTTTGGACCTTGTGCCATTAAACCCTAACAAACCAACCAACCAACCACCCACCCCATCACTAGTTATGATTTTACTATGAAATTCTTTACTCAATCCTACAGTTGAAAACAATTTTAACATTACTATATTGATGGAATATCTTGTATCAGATTGGTTTTGTACCATTCTGAACATTTTCTCTGTGGCAGTACTTTTCCTTGACTGGCTTAAATACAAAAAGATTAAAAAACCCCTGCATAAGAGCACATTCTAAAATACTGGTGAAATAGTAGGCATTATTTCAGCAGTGGGAATTTTGCAATAATAGTTATAATTGTTTAAGAGTTAGTTTCTTTACAAAGCTCAAAAACTATTTCCACATAGAAAAGTTTATTTGCATATAACTTTATGAAAAATGTATTGGAACAGGGTAGAAACTTTAACAGTTTTCAAAGTTCAACTTCTTTTAGAGAAAAAAAAAATTAAAGTATGTTTTTGTGCATAATGAAATGAATGTTTTACATTATATGTTAATGTGTATACTTGGTACTTGTTTACATCTATAGAGACATTACAGGCCGACTTTAATGTAACTATGTCGAAGGAAATAAGTGATAAACATGCAAAGTTTGCATGATATTTAAAAAATAAAATAAAATAAAGATGAAAAATAACAAAATATGAGTTTTAGAGTGTTATTATTATATTATACGACACAACCACTTAAAAATTACTAAAGTATCTTTATGAGAAAATTTCTATAAGTCAACAGAAAAATGGATCATGGTTCTAATGGACCCAATTGATTCTCTTTAAGAGATTTTCATATAGGCATACCTGCCAACATCTAGTGAAGAAAATCCAGCAGATTTATGTGATATTACAATCTAAAGTCATAATTACTTATCTGTGCCACAAAACAAACTTCGAAATTTTTTCACATAATAAATTTCAACATCTATTCTGAGTATCGTTTTTTAAATATAAGTTGATATGACACACAGTTATGGTTTTTAAAATGAATAGTTTACTTTTTATAAAAATTCATGTTTGAAATTTTAATTTAATATAAGATCATAATGTTAAAAATAGAATTTGTAAAAGAACTCAGAAATAAAAGAATTCTTTTAACATGAAATAAATAATGCTTCAATGTTTCTTTAGGTCCACAAAAGTTTTTTCTTAAATATTCAAAATTTTACAAAATATCTGCTTTTTAGACAGGAAAAAAAAAGTAGTAAAATTTTGGGGCTTTGAACTCAAAAATGTTACGTTAAAGGATTTGCCATCTAATTTTGAACTTTCCAAGAATTCTTCACAAATGAGTGATCAACATTATTCCTGAATACCATGGTATATTAGTCCATATTGAATGAATATATCCTGACAGCAGTAATCTTTTAGAACTGGTGGAGATAGATATGCCGATTATTAAAGCTTCAAAATGTCAAAAAAACCAGGAGATTTTAATGTAAAATCAGGAGACCAGTAGAAATCATCAGAATCCAGTAGAGTTGGCAAGTATGTATAGGTATTCTATCTTCCCTAAACTAATTTAGTTAAACAGGGTAATTTTTTAAACAATATTGTCAAATTAACTTATTTTTTAAGGCCAGGAAAATAAAAACACATCTCACTACTCTATTTCAACAGAGGTATGAGTTTGATAGATATGTATTTGGTAAACAGTTTTGTACATATTACTAAATAAAAGTTGATTATCAGGATGGCCAGTTTGTTTCAAGAAAATATTCAAGGACTTTAAATGATAAAAAAAAAAATGACCAATTTATTACTAAAGCATGGCATACACACATTTTTAAGAACTGAGGTTTATTTTCATATGACCTCACATCATTCTATGACATTCTATTAATGGTTTGTCGGTAAATGCCAAAAATACTTAATATTTATTTGAAAATTCTGATTCTGTACAGGCTGTACAAAATAGAATAAATATTGTTTCATTCATACTTCTGGTAACATTATCTTTTCATACAGATATTTAAACTACATATACCCTATTATTGCATTTCACAAGTGATATTGCAGCAATTTACCTTTAAATTAACTCTATATCAATATTTAATGAATAGAAAAGATGCCAAAGAATTTACAAATTAGTTTATGATTACACAGGCAGATATTAGTAAAGATATTACAACTTTCAAATGGTTGAAAGTGACACAAAGTAATGCTATCTTCCAAATTGAAATCTCAACAAACATGTTCCAGTTCATGATTATTGGTCAGAAATAATTTATATAAAAAAAGTAAAATATTAAGTATTTTTTTTATGTGATTGAAAGTTTTGGCCAAGGAATAGTGAAATTCAAGGACATTCTAGGCCTTGATTTTTTTTTTTTTTTTAAATTTTTTTTTTAGAAAAATTAACGCCCTTTTCAGGTTTTCAATGATGTATAGCCACTCTGAATTCTACAACATAATTTGCACATTATGTTCATATTTTATTACTGTCAAAGGTAGTAAAGATAAATTACAAAATTCAAACACAAATAACAAGAAAACTCTTAATACATTAAAATAAGAAAGTGAACAGCAGAACAAGTATCTTACTTGCTGCAGCAATAAAAGCTCCATGTAATCGAAATGTTAACAATGGTTCAGGCAAATTCCTACAAAAAAATCGTAATTTACTACCAGATTATACACTAAAAAAAAAACCTATCTCATTGAACAACTGTAAAAAATAATAATAAAAATAAAATATAGACATTATGTTTAACAAAAAATTGCCTTTGTAAACAACCGAAAGTTTGGTATTTGTTTTTGCATTTGAAAGAGAGAAAAAGCCATAAGAGGCTTGAAAAAGGCAGCAAGCACTCAGATTTTTATTAAATATAGAAATGAGATGAACTGATTTAAAGTCATGGCTGTTTATATTTTAATATCTGATCTACCACATTGGTGTATGTAGGTATTTTCAAATAAATCATGAAAATCATATTCTGATTTCAACACATGTAAAAAGGTATGGATGTCAATATTTGAACATACATATCTAATGCCCTACTTCAAATATCTGACATGTTTAAATTTTCAGCTACATCAAAAAGCTATGAATGCTTGATTTTTAGGTCTCCGAGCAACTCGCATGTTTTTACAGGTATTTTAGATTGGGTGCAACATCAAAATTTATTGATCATCCAGAAAAAAAAATTAATGTTTTAATTCATGTAATTACACACTGTTGCTTCATAATGAGCCTAGCAGATAAAAATTTCCAAAATTACAGCAAACGTTTTCACTTCAGTGATAAAAGAATGAATGTTAAGATCTTTCTGATCTACGAATGCTAAAACTAAGTATGTAAAAGATTCCAATGTCATAATTATCTTTAACAAAGGGATTGGAAAAAGGGCAGAAGTGAGTGAAAATGACATGTATCTGTAATATCAACCAGCATATAACTCTTACAAACATTTTTTGAGTCGAGGGAAGTGAAAATTAATTTTAAAAAGCCAAACAAAAGTAAATATTTAAATTTAAAAAATATTAACTAGCTATATCATAATATTTCAAATTTTCATGGCTTTCATTAGCTTTTCAGGATGTTTTTACTAATATATAAGCTACAATTAACATTCTATAGGACTTACCTGAAAAAATTTTTTAAAGCACTAGTGACTGTTTTAAGCTCCCATTCTTCTTCATCTAAAACTGCTAAGTTTTGGTCTCTATTTTCTATGTAAAAATAAAAGATATTACAATATTTGTTGATGGCTGTTGTAGCTAAAATTTTGAAGCATACAAATAAGCTGATAAATAAATCATAAATCAAGCTTTTTACGTCCTAAATGTCTCACAAGAATGTTAGAAACCTTATGATTTGGTAATAGACTTACACTTATTATTTGAATATCCTTACCTAGTGCAAGTTGAGTTAGCCTAGCAACTTTCGAATTAACACCAACAAGTCTATATAAACCTTGATCTGTAAGACCTTTAGCCTCAATAAAATTTATGCACCATTGAATAAAAGCAAAACCTTCTTCATCTAAAGAAACTATTATATGAAAAAATAAAAGAAACAAAAGAAATGAAATTAAAAGCAATCAACAAAGGGCATGTTTTAAGCTTATTACTTGAATTAAAAGAGAAAATAAAATAAAATACCCTTTAGATGATTCTAAATCAAACTTGAGATACTGAATGCATAAATTTTAAGATAACAGAAAAGTAAATATACCCCCCAATTTTTCATAAGTGAAAGTAAAAATTGCTGGAGAATTTTATTATTACATTATATAAAAATAAGCCTTACACAGTAAATTAAAATGTAATTATGTATAATGCTACAAAATAGCATATGTTTAAAAATATTTTTAAATTTACTCTTGCAATTTGCTTTAGATAACTTAAAACTAATCTTAAAGATACGTTTTCAAAGAGAGTAAAAATATGAGTTTTGTAAAAATGAGCACAGTGACTGTAACAATTTAGTTATACTAAATTTTAAATCAAATTTCTATTATAGTAAAAGCAACATTAATTGATTTTGGCAAATTATAGTATAAACTTTTAGAATGCATACATACATCCCTCTTGCTTTGAACTTTTTCCAGCTGCATTATTTGCCTAAAATAATAAAAAATAAACTAAATCAGTTTTTTCTTAGAGAAAAAAAAACTTATTATATATAATACATTTTAGAAACATTTATTTTTTATATAGACTGATTATCAGTATATTAAGCAATGCAGCCTTCAACTTTGAATGATTTTCATGTCTGCTTGCAAAAGTAAGCTCCCCAACTCTTCAAAAGAAAAAATAAATACATTCCTAGTGACAGCCGCTGTGATGTCATCACCAAACAAATTGTAAGACAGAGCAATGACTATGACATCGCGAATCATAAGTGATCTAACTACAATCACTTTTTCAAATACTTAGTATATGCAACAGCAGAGTGGGTAAGTTTTTAAAGGTACAAAATTTAAATGAATTTTTTTGGACCAGTTGGCATCACTGAATAAGCAGACTGCTATATTGTTGGGCGTGAGGCACACGGCTATATTAAATCTTAGTCAATAATGTGCTGTGCAGGTGAGAATATCAATAACTAGAAAGAGCTATTCCATGAAAAAAAAAAAAAAAACTAGAAGCATTGCTGTGGCAGAGAAAACAGTGCTGCTTTGCATAATATTTAAAAGGTTTTTGCAGTAGGTTGAAAAAGCTTGAGACACAATGGTTCAAAAATAAAAGTTCAACAAGAATAAACCAAATGAATGACATACGGCAGTGCAAAGAAAAAGTATGAAGTTAAAAGTGCACAGAAACCATTATCAGCAGAAATGTATGAGGAAATATGTTTTTTTTTTTTTTTTTTTTCAAAATGAAATAGAGAAAAGCCGAATAGTTACTAACAAGCTTTTAAGCCCTTGTGCACCATGACAGGCATGTATATGTCATGAAATTCTCGTGACCCGAAACCACGATGCACAAGTGTATGTCGTTATTCTACTTTAGCACATTTACTGTAATTGCTGCTTGTTAACTTGTTATTACACTATGAGTAAAAATTGTGGTTTAATAATGTGAGCTGTATCCTAAGTTGATTTAAATCTTCACTTTTGTCCACTTGATGGCAATAGTTATCCATCAAAACTATGAAGTTTTCAGTGCTTTATTGCTAAAGTCAACATAGTGCACAAGGGGTTAAGTATAACTGGGTGTCCACTATTGTTAGGAGTCAAAAATAGTAACATTCGTAATTAGAGAAAACAGGTCAAAAAGAAGGTAAACAATATACTTCCCAATTCCATGCTCTAAAGTAGATAGAAATATCTTAAAATGAGAGGTAATTAAATACAATTCAATATACCAATTAAACTAAACCAAAATATTTATCAAAGAATAAAAGCAGACAGATATATAATTGATCTAAAAGAAACCTCAGGTGTTACCAAATTATTTATGAAAATAAACAAAAGAATGTTATAAAGGAATTGCAAAAAGAAATATAAATCAAATTAAAGAACATGAACAAGACATAGTAGATTAGGCATTGCCACAGCAAAAATTGCACAGGAGGGTGAATTAGAAATCGAATTCAGAAATAGTAAATTACAATAATTTTAAATATGGATATTACTTGAAGGAATTGAAACTTTAATGGAATCAATGGCGTGTAATGCTAAAGAGCATGCACAGGGGGATGCTGGATGGAGCAAGATGCTGAGGAGGAACTGAAGCATGTGTGATCAAATGAAGAGGAATAATGAAGAATCAAGTCAAAAGGATGTCAGTGGCTCATAAGGATGAAGTGCTTTCAATTCCAAAAGATCTCAGCAGAAAGTTAGGGTGAAGTAAAGCAAAGATATTAACAAGTTATAATAGCACTGAATGAAATAATACAAGAATTGAAAGAATAATACAAGGAGTTTAACGTTTAGCATATTGGTTGAGTTATTAGTTGGTAATACAGATACAAGACTCCAGAGCTCCATCAAACAAAAAATCAATTACTTTTCTAAATGAGTGAAAAGGATAAAAATTACTACTTTGAATTTAATATTGTCAACACAGACCAAATAATGTTCTGCTTTGATAGGCCTTCAAATTGGACAAATAACCGTATTGGTGAATTTAGTGTATATGTTACCATTAAAAGTATATAATGCAGTTATTTCATAGAATACCTAGTTATCACATGAAATAACTGATCGTGTCCATTAAAGTGTGTAATATGTTAATAATTTGACACTAACTAGTTATTCTATGAAATAACTAGGTATTCTATAAATTAACTAATGAGAGACCGTTAAAGTGTAAAATAAACAATTTATCTAAAATGAAATAATGACGATTATTTCATTTTAGATAACACGCTAAACAAGTTCTCTCCCTATGGCCTGGAATAAATCGTAAATGCAGTAGTGGTGGAAGGTAAATGTATTTGTCATTGACATTTTGAGAGTATGGTGAAAAAGTATTCTTGTTGTTTTATGCTTTGGTATTTTTGCCGTCCTTCAAAAATTATTTTTATTTGAATTTGAAATTAACATGTGGTTTTTTTTTTTCGGTACTTTCCATATTGTTAAACGAAACGTAAATGTACCTTATACTAAAAAGAGAGATATATGATATAGATTATTTTACACTTTAACGGGCTGCAGATCGTTATTCTATGAAATAACTAGTTAAACCATGAAATACAAGAGAGTTTTACACTTTAAACGGACACGATCAGTTATTTCATGGAATAACTAGGTATTTTATAAAATAACTGATTTCATACTTTAACGGTAACATATACATTGCAAAGAGAGAATTTACAGTTGCTTTGAGTGTACAAACTTCTGGGCATAAAATACCAGCATTTTGTCTCATAAGAGCTGTCCAGAAGAATATCCCCAAGTCTTATCAAAAATAATTATACTGCAAAATGTAATCTTAAGGGCAAACTAATAATGGATGGATGACTGGAAAAACCCGCAATATTAGATACAGAAAACATGGAAAGAAAATGAAGTTGATGTAAATTTTTAGATCAAGATGAGATTCACATTATGAAACAAGCAACATTAACTGTTGAAAAGTGGTGAGAACTTTTAATTCCCTCTAGGATGTACTCCGTCACATCTGCTGGTTGATGTTTACTGAATCAAGACTTTTAAAGATCAGTTGAAACAGAATTGAGAAAGCTTAATGAGAAAGACTAAACTAACCAAGAAAGGCGATCTCAAAAACCCTTTTAACAAGATGTTTTGGACTGGGTATTGGATGCTTAGAAATTAGTGTCCAAGGATTTGATAAAACATCATTTAAGAGATGTAATATTTCTAGTCCTTGGATGGAGGAGACCTCAACTCTTTTCTAAGCCACTTATTTAATACAGGTATGGGCAACCTTTGGAAAGTTTCAGGCGAAACCTCAGAATGTTAGAGAAGTTGCAGTTATATGGGATTTTGAATGGTTTATATGGGGTTTTGATACGTTCCACGGGCTGGATTAACCCCTTAACTGCCCCAGGCGTATAAATACGCTTTGCGTAGTCTATGCTTTAACTGCCCAGGACGTATATATATGCCGATATCAAATAATTTCCTCAGTAATTTATTGCTAGTATTATAAATACTCTTAGACAGTCAATAACTTCAATTTGAAGAAGCGTTCGTCTTATATGCACTTATTTCTTTAAAAAGGGGAGGGGGGGGGTTAGCCTAATATGGCAGGCTGGAGGTTACTCATATGTGATTTAATATAAGAAAAGTGCCAGCAGAAAAAATTTGGAGTCTTATTTAATAATAAAGATGATGAAGATAAGTTTGATAGATTTTCTTCAAGCAGTGATGATTAAATATTCAATATTTTACCTTCAAATATTTTTAAAAAATAATTGATTTTTGGTAAAGGTCATTCCATGCAAAATTATCCAGCCTAGGTATGCATTATTTACTCTGCCTCCTCAGATTTTCAGAAACTTGGTTCATGGAATCTTTAATAAAATAAAAGAACCCATATTTTTCCTTTTTGAGGTATTTGTATTAAACTGGCTTTTATAACCCTTTGAAGTTTTGCCTCATTTCATGGATATTATTGAGGCACTTTTGAAGTAGAATAAGACTCAATTTCAATTTGCTATTGTTTTAGTAATTATCAAGTTAAATTGCTGAAATTCACTGTACTTATTCAGAAGCTTATACAGATTCAAAATCATTTGATAGATTTTATAAAACATTTGGAAAGTAGAATGGTACACTCTATTGTAATTTGTTATTGATTTAATAGTTAAATTTCTGAAATTCATTGTACCTTTTCATGTTATAAGAGAATTCAAAGTATATTTAAATTAATGGCAATAAATGTTATTAATTTCAGGTGTTGGAAAATGTGTTTTTAGAAATTACAAGCATGGAACAACTAATTATGTCCATCAGGGATTGCAACCATTTTTTGAGGCTTTAGGAGCTAATTTTTGCAGTTTTTCAAAACTTCCTTCAAGAAAAATGGGACCAAAAAAAAAAAAAAAAAAAAAAAAAATTGTCAATCTTAGCAATCACTTTAGAGAGTAATAAAATTATTTTTGCAATTTCACAAAATGCCAAATCCCTAAGTACACAATCATCAGAAAGTCCAGATTGAATAGACAGTGTTTTGTTTGACCCTTTCCCTAAATTCTGCTTTTGAGAGTATTTGAAATTATTTTTACAATCTTCATTTCATGTTTCTAATAAATGTAGAAATAGGCAATTTTATAAGAATAACTAGCTTTAATTACAGAAATTCCAAAAATAAAGTCAGGATTGTGGGACTCCACATTTTGAGGGATTGTAAGGTCACAAATCAGTCAAATTTTAAGAGCAGTTCTTTGTTCTAACATAGAATTAAATAATTTTATACTGCTTAGTGGTGTTGTAATCTCAGCGGTCCAAAAGTACAGCCCTGAGACATCAAATCAATAAAAAATGGTTGGTTTATAGGTTTTTCCTTTCTTTTTCAAAATTCCAAATACAAAACAATGCATCATACAAAAAAAGATTATAAAAAATTATAATCAAATTTTTCATTTTAGCAATTTAATATTCACTAGAAAAATACGATACATCTACATACAGGTTCTTTGCCATCCATAGCATCCAGCCATAATTTTCTATCTTCATCTGACAAAGCCTGGAAAGTGTATGGAACAGGCTTATCTTCAGCAACCACATCAAAGCAAAATCGCTTATCTATTGAATCATAATTTCGCCTGTGTGGGAATGATCAAAATTAAGATTTTAGTAATAAAATAAGTTTTTTATAACATTTGAGTACTATATCTTATCATATGTTTATTTCAAATATCAGGATCACATTGTTGTGTTATATTTTACCCACTTTTTCCAAACAGATACCCACAGTTTTGTAAAAAACTACCAGGTCCCTAGAATTTGCTTTTATAAGAGCACAAGCATGCTTCAGAACCAACTTTTATATTCCACAGTAAAATTTACAAACGTCTTTATAATATTAGTGAAAAAGAACCCAGAAAATTCAGCAAGGGACTCCTTATAGTTAAACCTTAACATACCAAGCCTATGACATCAACACTGCTTACCAAGCTGGAATCTTCTAAGGACCCCATGTTTTTTGCAGGGACCCCAAGTACATTTTTATTTTTTTATGATTTATTTAAAAACTCATCATTAGTATAAAAATCTAATATTTATCTTTAACTGATTTGGGACGCATATAAAAATGAAGATTAAATGCTGGCTATAGTTACAGCAGAATCAACAAAACCATTACCTGGGATCCTCTGAGGACCCTCCTTAGTATGTTAAGGGTTAATCTTAAGAGTCCCTGGGACCCACAAATTAAGAAAGCTAGAACAATCACAGAAATGTAATACTCAGAGTAAGAAACATTCAGCTTCATATAATAACAAATTAAAAAAAAAAATTTTTTTTGAATCAATAGCAAATGAACTTTATTTCCGAAATTTTTTATTTTAAATAGATCAGCAGTTCCCAACCTTTTAACATTGCGCCCCTTCTTAGCAAAGGATAACTTGGAATGACACCCCTTCCTCACATTCCTCAGCAAACAGTTTTTTATTTCTCAACAAAGAGCATTTAGTTGCCTTTTCTACAAAATAATGTTATCGATAAAGTTTAAATGAACATTTTATGTAAAAATAGATATGTTATGGAGTAAAAATGAGAAGATTTTTTTAAACATGCATCACCACTTGCTTTTTGGCTGTTTTTCTCACGCTCCCATCTGGGAGCATGAGAACAACAGCCAAAGAGCACCCACATGTATTGTTCACCAAAAAGTGACTTTCCCCACGTTCATTGGTATATTTTTTTTCGGGAGGGGGGGGGGCATGTTAGGACAACTGTAACTCATATATATGTATGTGTGTGATAAGCGAATGAAAATTATACATTTTGTATAACAAAAAAATCCTCGTGGGAGATGTGTGACCCCCCCCCAACCCTCCTGTGGTTACGCCAGTGTATGGCATATAAACTCTAATTGCTTCTTGGTATGATTTCTTGGTTTATTGATGATCAGATGAAAAGTGGTTGCGTGTTGAAGAGGATGTGTATAGTGTGAAATTTAGTGATTACATTTCCATTAATCAAGACAGTGAGGCATGCAGTATCCTAAATATGGAAGAAACATGTGATGATGCAAGGAAACGAAATAATGGCAAAGCCGAGGATAATGTTCATCGTGATGAGGCGGAGCCTACACTAGTACAAAGTTTGTCTGAAGCGATAACAGTATTTGAAACTGTATGAACTTTTTTATACAAATATAACATCACATAAAAGGTCCAGAAAAATATTGTAAATCGTGAAAATTAACTGTTTCAATGATGAAAACCTCCACATAAAATTACTGATTTTTAAAAATAAGTATCACTTAATTTTCATTTTCTATTTATTTGTTTTACAATTTTGTAACAAATTAGTATTTGTTGGTATATGGTCACTGCAAGTATGCATAAAGATTGCTTTCTTGATATTTTGACTTGAACCTACATTTGTTGTTTTCCCGCATTCATCGTTTTTTCCTAGGCACCCCATAAATGATGATTCGAGGTTCTACTGTACTATGTTTGAAAAACAAGAGTTCATTCTCAGAATTTTAATAAATCGATCAAATTTGCACAAGTGTCAACTGGAACAGATGAAATTACCTTGCACAACAAAAGCAGCAGTTGTGAGCTCATTTTGCAGGGCTGTAAATCTTGTCGGAAAATTTGAGAAATATTTTTAACAATTTTGAGAATCATTTTTGAAAAGCAGTACAATAATGAGTGTAAAAATCACTGATAATCTAAAAACACTTATATAGTGTTCACAAAAATAATATATTAATGTACAATGACTACACAAGGGGTTTTCCATTTTTTTCAGATATTTTGAAAGGGTTTGTAAAAAGGTTGGGAACCACTGATTTAGACGGAACAGAGCACATTTTGCATTTCATTATTAATTTCCTTCAAGACATAAAAAAATTACTAAGTCATAGGAATTACTAAGAAATATATATATGTATGTACATATATAATTTTTTTTTTCAACTAAAGTTTACAGCAGATATTAGAACTTAAAAGTGATTGTTAAAACTTTTGCAGAGGGGGAAAAAGCAAAGAAAAAACCATACCCTATGCATTCTTTGACAGTAATTGTTTCACCATTCATCTAGAAAACAAAACATTTTTTTAGCAAAAACAATAATACACACTTAAAAAACAACTTTTGAAAAAACCACTAATTGGAAATTTGATTTTTTGATTCAAACATCACAAATATATTTTAAACATTGTTTCTTTATTATACCAATCAAACTATGAATGCCAGACAAATAAAAATTGCAATAAAACCATACTTTCCCACTTCTAACATATCTAGAAAAATTAAGTAGTTTACAAGTGTCTAACAGGATTAAAAATAATTGAATACATCTAATACAGAAGAAATATTGTTACAAATGTCAAGGACATTTATAGGCAAGTTATAAGATAGTAAAGTTTGAATTTAAAATATAAAATTAATATATAATTTTAATAATGCAAAATTTACTCGGACTTTTGCATCATGGGCTTTGATGAAACATTGATGTATATTAGAGAATTATCTGATAAAAATTCTAATAGTAAAATATTAGTTGAAGATAACAATAATAACTAGATTAAATAAAGAATACAAAGAAATAAAATTATGAAAGAAACCTCAAGGAAATTTTTTTAAAGCAAGTACATTTTTTAAAAAACAAAGCAAAACTATTAGTTATTTTTGAACAATAAAGTATTTAATTTTTATATTTACACAATGTATACACTAATTAAATTTTAACATATTTAAAAGTAAACACTTACAACTTTTCCAACTGTTTGAGAATATGGCATCATAGAAAACTTTTTCTGATTTTTTTGATACTGACAAAAGTGTTTGGTCCAAGTAGTAGATAATGCCTCTAAAAGAATGTATGCTATATTAATTGAAATTAATAATGATCATTCTAGAAAAGACCTAACTTACAAGACTTGAAGTTTATTCATTAATCCTAATGATATTTGATACATACTTTAAAAAATCATAAAAAATATGTAGTTATTTTAATTATGATTAACCAATACTTTTAAAATTTTATTTCCATAGTATGGTATTCAAACTCTTTAAAAATTTGCCATAATTACAGATGTATAGGCTAATTTTCTTTAAAGAAAAAAAAAAAAAAAAAAAAAAAAAAAAAAAAAAACTAAGTGTCCCGGACATTTACAAACCTTAGATAACAAAATCTAAGGGCTTTTTACGGACACTTCAATAACTTTTAATGCTCTTTTACTGTTGAGAATTATGTTGTAGAATAATTGTGGAAGTATCAAACAAATGAGTAATTTCAGAAAAAAAAATTTAAATTATGTAATTCTGAATTACTTTATAAAAATTTCATTTTGAGTGTAACAGAATAAATAAAAAAGAATACTTCTGTATTTTAAATATTGAGGTCAGGATGAGCCTTTAAAATTCTGTGTGTGAATGTTTTCTATCAAGTCCTTAAATGAAAACCAACTATGTTTAGAAAGAAAACAATATGCAAAGAAATTATAACAAGAAAAGAGGGGAATTTCTTTCAATATTTTATCAACTGTAGATGTTTTACACAATGCAAATATAATAAACAAGCTACAAAATGGCAATCATTACCTTTTTAACTCTGAGCATTTCATAAATTTTATTCCATTCTAATTTTTGTTTTTTAGCTGAATGGCAAAATCTATTAGACTGAAAAACATATTACAAGCCACATGATGACTCGGTTTTGGGGTATAATTAATCTATTTTGAGAATTTTTTTAAGGGCTCTTAGAAAAGAAATGGGTTATTTGTAAGGATTTTTTTTGCAAAATATAAGGGTTTTTTAGGTGCCCTAAACTGATTTTGAAATTTAAGGGACTTTCAATTTTTTTTTATTTTACCAGTAGGAATCCTGAATAAAGAAATGCATAAAGACATCAATAGTCAAATAACAGCATCACACAGAGAAAAGATAAACTAACTAGACAAGAATCCGGAGTCTAAATATTACAAGAAGGCTGTTATATAGAAGTAACAAAAAGAAAAAAGGCACATTAAAATAACCTAAAAACAGGAAAATGAATAATTTTATCGGAACTTGTAGAAGTACCAGTCAAAATTTATTTTAAGACTATTGAAAAACAAGTGAACTATCAGAACCAAACCTATGCATATCAGAGAGGGCGTGATATTAAGACTATTTGAGTACATTCTGAAATGGAATAAATTTTAATGGTTTTGACAAATTTGTCTTTTAGGCACTACAATTCCTCCTGGTGGTTAAAATGAACTTTTTTTTTTTTCATTGCAAAAATCTTTTCCCCATGGTCCAAATAAAATATATACCAAGTTTCATTAAAATTCTACAAGTAGAACAGGTACTAGAGGGATCTGAATATGGTCATTTTAATTATAACCACCATGTATTATGTCTCATCTTTTTCGCAGACATGAAAGCACGAAACAGCTAAAAAGACTGAACTTTGCTCTGGATCATACAGAACAAATAAATTATAATGCATTTAATACATTCCTTGTTATTCTTTTATATGTATTTATTATTAAATTAACTAATATTCATTATATCACTGTATTCAGTATAACTAAATTCATTAAATTAATTTAAAAACTAAATCCCAAATGCATCAATGATGTTGAAAAAGACTGAATTCCGTCAAAAGACTGAAAACTTTCATGCCTGTTTCATGAATGGCTGATATTTGCATGCTTGAGTTCATTATCCTTTTTTGCAAAAGGAGATGGATGCTGGATAAATAAAAGCAAAATTTTTCTATATTTCTCTGCAATAAACAGTATAATAATTAGAACTTCCAACCACATTTGAACTTTCATACAACTATAGACAGGAGCCTACCTGTAATGCAGTAGTATAACCTACAGCCTTTAAAATCCTGCTGTGGATTTCATAACCCAATTTAAATCTTCATCAGAATACGAGTACCTCTGAGCACTGGTACTTCTAGGATATTGCTAGCGATTGCCAAGGGAACTTAAGAAAACTTCAATATTGTATACAAAAATAGCCCCTCCCTTCCCTTTTTCTTAACTATTTGCATTTTTAAAAATACAATTTAAAATAAATAAAAATGTAATAAAAAGTCTTATTTTTTTTAATATAGTCAGTATTAATTCTGATGAAAGCATATAACATGACAAAGAAGAATAAATGTAAGAAATCAACAAAACACTAAACATAATTCTTACTTTTCTCCATTAGAAAAAGATAGCCCTGTCGAGTATACATTTTATTCAAGGTGCCAGGATCTTGTGCTTTCTATAACAGAAACATATCAATTTCACTATAATGACCAAACTAATACTTAACATAAGAAAAGCAATAACATCTGCAAAACCAGTGCTAAAAATTTGCATAAGATGAAATTACTCCAGAA